>PYXC01000326.1:82500-87500 GCA_015244755.2 Tenualosa ilisha | reverse complement strand
TCAGACACAGACTTAGACTCCAGTCCTGTGAATCTCACAGTCAGACAGACTTAGACTCCAGTCCTGTGAATCTCAGTCAGACAGACTTAGACTCCAGTCCTGTGATTCTCAGTCAGACAGACTTAGACTCCAGTCCTGTGATTCTCAGTCAGACAGACTTAGACTCCAGTCCTGTGAATCTCACAGTCAGACACAGACTTAGACTCCAGTCCTGTGAATCTCACAGTCAGACAGACTTAGACTCCAGTCCTGTGATTCTCAGTCAGACAGACTTAGACTCCAGTCCTGTGATTCTCAGTCAGACAGACTTAGACTCCAGTCCTGTGAATCTCAGTCAGACACAGACTTAGACTCCAGTCCTGTGAATCTCACAGTCAGACAGACTTAGACTCCAGTCCTGTGATTCTCAGTCAGACAGACTTAGACTCCAGTCCTGTGAATCTCACAGTCAGACACAGACTTAGACTCCAGTCCTGTGAATCTCACAGTCAGACAGACTTAGACTCCAGTCCTGTGATTCTCAGTCAGACAGACTTAGACTCCAGTCCTGTGATTCTCAGTCAGACAGACTTAGACTCCAGTCCTGTGAATCTCACAGTCAGACACAGACTTAGACTCCAGTCCTGTGAATCTCACAGTCAGACAGACTTAGACTCCAGTCCTGTGATTCTCAGTCAGACAGACTTAGACTCCAGTCCTGTGATTCTCAGTCAGACAGACTTAGACTCCAGTCCTGTGAATCTCAGTCAGACACAGACTTAGACTCCAGTCCTGTGAATCTCACAGTCAGACAGACTTAGACTCCAGTCCTGTGATTCTCAGTCAGACAGACTTAGACTCCAGTCCTGTGAATCTCACAGTCAGACACAGACTTAGACTCCAGTCCTGTGAATCTCACAGTCAGACAGACTTAGACTCCAGTCCTGTGATTCTCAGTCAGACAGACTTAGACTCCAGTCCTGTGATTCTCAGTCAGACAGACTTAGACTCCAGTCCTGTGATTCTCAGTCAGACAGACTTAGACTCCAGTCCTGTGATTCTCAGTCAGACATAGACTTAGACTCCAGTCCTGTGAATCTCACAGTCAGACACAGACTTAGACTCCAGTCCTGTGAATCTCAGTCAGACATAGACTTAGACTCCAGTCCTGTGAATCTCACAGTCAGACACAGACTTAGACTCCAGTCCTGTGAATCTCACAGTCAGACACAGACTTAGACTCCAGTCCTGTGAATCTCAGTCAGACATAGACTTAGACTCCAGTCCTTTGAATCTCACAGTCAGACACAGACTTAGACTCCAGTCCTGTGAATCTCACAGTCAGACACAGACTTAGACTCCAGTCCTGTGAATCTCAGTCAGACAGACTTAGACTCCAGTCCTGTGAATCTCAGTCAGACAGGCTTAGACTCCAGTCCTGTGAATCTCACAGTCAGACATAGACTTAGACTCCAGTCCTGTGAATCTCACAGTCAGACATAGACTTAGACTCCAGTCCTGTGAATCTCAGTCAGACAGACTTAGACTCCAGTCCTGTGAATCTCAGTCAGACAGACTTAGACTCCAGTCCTGTGATTCTCAGTCAGACAGACTTAGACTCCAGTCCTGTGATTCTCAGTCAGACATAGACTTAGACTCCAGTCCTGTGAATCTCACAGTCAGACACAGACTTAGACTCCAGTCCTGTGAATCTCAGTCAGACATAGACTTAGACTCCAGTCCTGTGAATCTCACAGTCAGACACAGACTTAGACTCCAGTCCTGTGAATCTCACAGTCAGACACAGACTTAGACTCCAGTCCTGTGAATCTCAGTCAGACATAGACTTAGACTCCAGTCCTTTGAATCTCACAGTCAGACACAGACTTAGACTCCAGTCCTGTGAATCTCACAGTCAGACACAGACTTAGACTCCAGTCCTGTGAATCTCAGTCAGACAGACTTAGACTCCAGTCCTGTGAATCTCAGTCAGACAGGCTTAGACTCCAGTCCTGTGAATCTCACAGTCAGACATAGACTTAGACTCCAGTCCTGTGAATCTCACAGTCAGACATAGACTTAGACTCCAGTCCTGTGAATCTCAGTCAGACAGACTTAGACTCCAGTCCTGTGAATCTCAGTCAGACAGACTTAGACTCCAGTCCTGTGCGTCTGAAGGGTGAGTTGTAATGGAACAGTATTTCCGTCCACACTGGCCAAGGATAATGAAAGTCATAAAATCTATAATGCCGTGGTTTTTGATTGGCTGTTATCAGGCGTTGGTCACTCTCAGAATGGCTCTGAAAATGATTCCAGCGTTATCGTTACACATATGGCTGCCGTTGTAGTTTGCGGTGGTAGCTTAGTGGTCAAGGAACCTGGCTAGCATGAAGTAGCCTGAAAAGTTGTGGGTTTGAATCCCAGCTGCCACTGTTGTGCCCCTGAGCAAGGCACTGAACCCTAAGGTGCTCTAGGGGAGACAGACTGGCCCTGAACTAAACATGGAAGTGGCTTTGGATAAAAGCGTCTGTGTCAATGTCATGTAAATGTAGTTTGCGACATTGTCATTCACATCAGTTGGAGGGGTAAGTCTGAGTGGTTGCGGCTCTAGTTGGCATTCTTGGTGTGAGCGGCCCTTTAGGGTTTGGCTCCAGTCCAGTCCAGTCCAGTCCAGTCCAGCTCTCCGTCCCCTGCTGTTGTTCTCAGCTCTTGGTCATTCTTCTGGAATCCTCATTCGTTACAAACAGGGATTGTTGTCATGACGACGATCACCATGGGAGCACTGGCAGATGGAGGAGATGCAGAACATTCCTCAATTAAACTCTGGGACTGACGGACACACTCAGAGTAGCACAAGCAGGTGTCAGTGTGTGTGTGTGTGTATGTGGCAATTACTGAAAACACCAAGAAAAGGGAAAGCAGCTGTGTGTGTGTGTGTGTGTGACAGAGACGTGGTGCTGATGCCGGAAAGGTCAGTGTGTGTTTTGCGTGGCTTAATGGTGAGTGCACTTAGTGTGTGTGAGAAGTGTGGGCTGGCGTAATGATTCCCACATAGTTGGCATGTGTGTGTGAAGGCAGATGCTCAGGGATATTTTTGCCCTGTGGAATGTTGGTCTTGCGCTGGAATGCGGTGATTAGACACGGGAGATCAGCTCGGCTGCTCCTCCAAATCCTCCAGAGAATCTCCTCAGGATCCGCAGCTCTGACCCAGCAGCTTCATCTCAAGAATCTGTTCTCACATCTATTTATACCTCCAGCTGCAGCCTCTCAGTCTGTGTGTGTGTGTGTGTGTGTGTGAGAGAGAGAGAGTATTTATAGCTGCATTCGATCCACTTGGGAGTCTGTGTCTGACTATGTGGTGTGTGTGTGTAGTAGTAGTAGTCATCCACTCAAAAGTGTGTTGGTGTTGAGGATACCCATGTCTGTGTGTGTGTGTGTGTGTTTGTGTGTGTGTGTGTCGACATGTGAAGAAACAAATTGTCATGGGTGATTTGATTTGTATGAAACATGGATCATATGGCAGAAGGTGATTTGGGCTGTCGTGGACTACTGGTCAGGGCCTCGGACTTGTGACTGAAAGGTGGCCTTTTTGGGCCACCAGGTTTGATCTCGTGTGTCACTGGTTGACAGATGGGTCTATACAGGCACCAGATGCATGTGTGTACTTGTGCCTCTCAGCAGTGCTGAGCTTTCAGCCCTGGAACTTCTGCATGATTTGCGTTTCTGTTCAGTCACCAGGCAGCCTGATGTCAGCTCCAGTCACAGAGGTCCTAGATGACAGCCGGGACCTGGAGACGCAATACTACTCGTGGCCACTAGGGTGTAGTGTGTACCTGGGAGAGAGTGCCTCTACTGCCCTGGAAATAGATGCTCACATGCACATCTCAGTTACTTTGTGTGGGAATGTTTTGATGATCTGGTTGGGAGTAGTGAATGAATCACTACATGCAGAGCTCAGTAATTACATGAACTTAAAGTTTGAAAATCATTCAATTCACACCATTCATATTCTTGGGGTCAGTTAGTTCATGGCTTTTTGGAATTTCTTGTGATGACTGAAATGGACCTCATGTTTTCAGACCGCTGAATTTGATTCTCAGTGTAGCAGGATTTACTAACACTGGTTAGGGGCTTCGGGCCTGGAACCAAAGGGTTGCTGGTTCCATCTCCATTCTGTGGACCATGGCTGAAGTGCCCTTGAGTAAGGTCCCTAACCCCTCACTGCTCCCTTGAGTAAGGTCCCTAACCCCTCACTGCTCCCTTGAGTAAGGCTCCTAACCCCTCACTGCTCCCTTGAGTAAGGCTCCTAACCCCTCACTGCTCCCTTGAGTAAGGTCCCTAACCCCTCACTGCTCCCTTGAGTAAGGTCCCTAACCCCTCACTGCTCCCTTGAGTAAGGCTCCTAACCCCTCACTGCTCCCTTGAGTAAGGCTCCTAACCCCTCACTGCTCCCTTGAGTAAGGCCCCTAACCCCTCACTGCTCCCTTGAGTAAGGCTCCTAACCCCTCACTGCTCCCTTGAGTAAGGCTCCTAACCCCTCACTGCTCCCTTGAGTAAGGCCCCTAACCCCTCACTGTTCCCTTGAGTAAGGCCCCTAACCCCTCACTGCTCCACAGGCACTGCTCCAGGCTAGTGTGTACTTCACTTCACAGTGTGCTGACCACATTTCCCTCACAGGATCAAAGGATTCTAGATTATTCTGATAATAATTCTTGTTGTTGTTGAGCGGCGGCCTCTGCTGGGTGGCAGTAGTCTCTGTGAAACACTGGCGTTTGGCTCCCTCTACTGGCCAATCAGAATCCAGACTGCTGGTTGATTATTATGGTGTGTGTGTGTGTGTGTGTGTGTGGACTCCAAATACACCTCTGCCATATCACTTTAAATCTAAGACACCAAAAACATGTCGCATAGACACATTACAGCACAGCTCCCCATAGTGTGCATTATCTCCAATACTATAGCTATACATGAACTCCCACACTATAGAGCTCTATATGTACTCCTATACTAGTTATATAAGT
>PYXC01000326.1:40000-60000 GCA_015244755.2 Tenualosa ilisha | reverse complement strand
CACTGGTTACCAGCTGTGCTAACACAAGCCAATGCGACCCGTGGACAGATCACGCTTAAGTTGCTTTGGGGGAACGATCAAATCCCATGACTTCTCCTGGGCTGAGAAATGACATTTTAAAATTCTATGACTTTTCCACATTTGCCATGACAGCTGGATGCCTGAAAGTAGAAATTCATCTCAGCTTCAGGTTTAAGTGAAAGTGCCCTTCAAACTGAAAAAAGTATATCATGGTTGTCCACCTTGGAACTAATCAGGGACACCACCTGCTCTAATGGTTGTCCACCTTGGAACTAATCAGGGACACCACTGCTCTAATGGTTGTCCACCTTGGAACTAATCAGGGACACCACCTGCTCTAATGGTTGTCCACCTTGGAACTAATCAGGGACACCACCTGCTCTAATGGTTGTCCACCTTGGAACTAATCAGGGACACCACCTGCTCTAATGGTTGTCCACCTTGGAACTAATCAGGGACACCACCTGCTCTAATGGTTGTCCACCTTGGAACTAATCAGGGACACCACCTGCTCTAATGGTTGTCCACCTTGGAACTAATCAGGGACACCACCTGCTCTAATGGTTGTCCACCTTGGAACTAATCAGGGACACCACCTGCTCTAATGGTTGTCCACCTTGGAACTAATCAGGGACACCACCTGCTCTAATGGTTGTCCACCTTGGAACTAATCAGGGACACCACCTGCTCTAATGGTTGTCCACCTTGGAACTAATCAGGGACACCACCTGCTCTAATGGTTGTCCACCTTGGAACTAATCAGGGACACCACCTGCTCTAATGGTTGTCCACCTTGGAACTAATCAGGGACACCACCTGCTCTAATGGTTGTCCACCTTGGAACTAATCAGGGACACCACCTGCTCTAATGGTTGTCCACCTTGGAACTAATCAGGGACACACCTGCTCTAATGGTTGTCCACCTTGGAACTAATCAGGGACACCACCTGCTCTAATGGTTGTCCACCTTGGAACTAATCAGGGACACCACCTGCTCTAATGGTTGTCCACCTTGGAACTAATCAGGGACACCACCTGCTCTAATGGTTGTCCACCTTGGAACTAATCAGGGACACCACCTGCTCTAATGGTTGTCCACCTTGGAACTAATCAGGGACACCACCTGCTCTAATGGTTGTCCACCTTGGAACTAATCAGGGACACCACCTGCTCTAATGGTTGTCCACCTTGGAACTAATCAGGGACACCACCTGCTCTAATGGTTGTCCACCTTATGGTAATGGTAATAATGGTAATATTTCAATTATGCTGTAATCATAATTAATCAAAGTGCTTGATTAATTTTTCAGCAATTTTTCAGCTTCCCTCAGACTGTGTAGACGTGTGTGTGTGTGTGTGTGTGTGTGTGTGTGTGTGTGTATGTGTGTGTGTGTGTGTGTGTGTGTATGCGTGTGTGTATATGCACCTGCTTGTCTGACGGGGAGGTCCAGCTGATCAGACATGGTGACCTGGAGGAGAGTGGAGACAAAGTTCACCTGTGTGTGACCCTGGGGAGATAAAACACAACAAAACAAAAAACACATCATTAATTAGTACGTACGTACACACACACACACACACTTTCATTTTAATGAATGGCTGCACTTGAAGTCCTTTGACATGCAGTGTCTACTGCAGCTTTTGAGACTTGGTCAACTGCACATCACCCTCCTTGTGTGACAGCCTTGCTGACCAATCAGAAATGGCTCAGTGACTGTATCCGCCCACTAATGGCTGTCACCCACCAGGACCGCGAGCTCTACAACCATTGTTTGCAAGGTGACGTGAAGCTATGAATCCATGAGTCAGTAGGTTTACATGCACTTCAAAATCGAACTTTGAGTAAAGCTCTCTGTTGTGTTACATGCACAGGACTGGAATCAATTTATCGACCTCCACTATATCCACTATATACCACATACCTCCACTATGTCCACTATATACCATATACCCCCACTATGTCCACTATATCCACTATATACCATATACCTCCACTATGCAAAATCTCCCCTTTATGATGGTTCATTTTCCCACCACAGTAAAAACTTTTTAGTATTTTAGTAAGCGTGCCCTGCAATATGATGCTCAAGTCTGACATCACTTCCTGTACACATCATGTTTATGGCTTTGCTTCCTCCAATGTGCCCTCCTGTGTCTTCATTTGGGCATTTAGGAGGAGGCAAAACAAAGCTTAGCTTACTAATGTCCTATTGAATGACAGCCAATTTCACCAATTTATCTGACTCACTCACTCACATTACTCTACATGTGTGTGCAACACTGCCACGTGTTTTCATGCTGTATTGGCCTATACTACAAAACAGCTCAACAACTTAATCCAGTGAGTGGCTCTGAAGTTACTGATAGGGGTTATCCCACTTAAACGCAGCATTCCCTTCTCCAAAACTGACAATAACAAGCTCGCTATTTGGCTACCAACACTCATCGGCAGCCTCTCATCTTAAACTACACAGCCACCACTTCCACACTGAAAGTTAGCTTGTTGTTGGTGTTACACTGAGACAGCACAGCTCTTTACAGCCAGTTCATCAAGCTGCTACCTGAGTCAGCTGACACCCGTGGCAACGATCACCAGGATTAGGTTATTTTCCACAAAGCAGACACACACTGCATTTTTTTAATAAATTCAATGTGTGCATAATTTTGACTGTAAACCAGGAATAACTAACTAAAATCCAAGACAGAAGCCATTGCTGAAGATGAGCAGTTTTACGGGACAGCAGGTACAGACAGATTGGAGAACGTTTGACACAAAGTGTAAACACAAAAAGGGTCTGTAGCCCTGCCCTATGCCTGAATACTTCCATGTTGGCCACTCTTTGAGCGCGCGCGCGTGCGCGTGCGTGTGTGTGTGTGTGTGTGTGTAAAACTACAACTCAAACTCCCCTTCTTGCCCAGCAAAAGGACATTTTATTTTTGTTTTCATGTGGCTCAACAGGTAGGACCAGTTTGTGTCCCGCGTCACATGTTTGGCGTGTGTGTCAGGGAGAACACACACCCCGGATACCTGAAGAGTGTGTCTAGACTCTCACGCGTGTCAGGCAGTAAGTTCCCCACTGAATGAGAGAAATGGCCAAAAGCACCAAGCAGTGATCCCACAGTGATGAAGCTGACCTCACTCAGGCCTGCCACACTGGCACTGACCCAGAATCAGCCTCACGGTCACCACTACTGACCCAGGACCAGCCTCACTATCCCCATTACTGACCCAGGACCAGCCTCACTATTCCTGTTACCATTACTGACCCACGACCAGCCTCATCGTCACCATTACTGACCCAGGGCCAGCCTCATTGTCACCATTACTGACCCAGGGCCAGCCTCATCGTCACCATTACTGACCCAGGGCCAGCCTTACTATTTCTGTTACCATTACTGACCCAGGGCCAGCCTCATCGTCACCATTACTGACCCAGGGCCAGCCTTACTATTTCTGTTACCATTACTGACCCAGGACCAGCCTCATCGTCACCATTACTGACCCAGGGCCAGCCTCATTGTCACCGTTACTGACCCAGGGCCAGCCTCATCGTCACCGTTACTGACCCAGGACCAGCCTCACTATTCCTGTTACCATTACTGACCCAGGGCCAGCCTCACTATCCCCACTACTGACCTAGGACCAGCCTCACTATTCCTGTCACCATTACTGACCCAGGGCCAGCCTCATCGTCACCATTACTGACCCAGGGCCAGCCTCATCGTCACCTTTATTGACCCAGGGCCAGCCTCACTATTCCTGTTACCATTACTGACCCAGGGCCAGCCTCACTATCCCCACTACTGACCCAGGACCAGCCTCACTATTCCTGTTACCATTACTGACCCAGGACCAGCCTCATCGTCACCATTACTGACCCAGGGCCAGCCTCATCGTCACCGTTACTGACCCAGGACCAGCCTCACTATTCCTGTTACCATTACTGACCCAGGACCAGCCTCATCGTCACCATTACTGACCCAGGGCCAGCCTCATCGTCACCGTTACTGACCCAGGACCAGCCTCACTATTCCTGTTACCATTACTGACCCAGGACCAGCCTCATCGTCACCATTACTGACCCAGGGCCAGCCTCATCGTCACCGTTACTGACCCAGGACCAGCCTCACTATTCCTGTTACCATTACTGACCCAGGGCCAGCCTCATCATCACCATTACTGACCCAGGGCCAGCCTCATTATCCCAGGCACCATTACTGGATTAGGACCATATCTCCAGAAGCACAGTGACAGACATTGGGGACCCTCAACTAACACTCTCTAAAACCACATGGCCATCTTCAGACCGCCGGGACGCCCAAAGGCAGAGACAGACCAGGCCGACCGTTGGCCGTCCGAAGCATGACGGCTCGGCAAAGTTTGAGAACAAATCCGTTCAGTGTGTCCAGCTCTGTTGGAAGCGACTGGAAATCTTTGGAGCCACATGGGCAGTGTGTAAGAGGGGCTTCCATAGCTGCTTTGGACACAGAATTTGAGTGTTTGTTTGCTAGTCTCCTACTTTTGCACAACTTGCAATCAATTTATTAGCACGACAATGCATGAAAAACTAGACAGCGCTCGCAAGCATGAAGTTATCTGAAAACAGATTGGTATTTTGTCAGCAAGAGCTGCACAATTATGGAAAAAATGTGAATTACAATTTTCTTCACAAGAATTGACATCACGATTCTCTGCACAGTATTTTTTATGAACTGAAATGCCTATGTGAATTCAGGCTCAGAATGATTTAGCCCTAAAAACTGTAAGATATCAAAACAGGTAGCCTAATCATTACTGGTCAAGTAAAACAACATGGATAGCCTAACCAGGGGTTTGTGTTAGCCTACTCGTGAGGAGAAATTAGGTTAGCGATAGGCTACACTGCGTTAACTGTTACACTGGTTCAGTTAGACAGTTGGCTGATTCTCTTCACTACCACCTGGGTTTTATTATTCATGCTGCAGTCTGTTCTTCTCTTTAGCAGTTTTCCTAAATCCATCTTGCACTTGCTCATCACCGCACTGTTCCGAAAACTCTCAAAATGACGTTTTGCTGCAACAAAACGTGATGGAAAGGTCAACTTGTTATCAGCAGGTACAAAGCAACACACTGCAACGCTTGCGGGCGCTTGAGAAACTGCCAGAGGACATTTTTTGAACGATCTCTCATGCAGCCATATTGTCCGCCTGGTTTGAAACTGGAAATGACGACCACGGCTTGCTTTGTGCACAGAATTCGAGTGTTTCTTTGCTAGTCTACTTGCTAGGCTAGCATAAATCGGACATGCGAAAAGGGACATAATTTAACTATTTATGGTGCCTCTTAGACAAGAAGGTTGAAGAAAATGGGATAACCTCCATACAACCTATAACCTCTGTACAAAACTGGGTCTGCACTCCATTCTGTTATTTCCGGTGTTCATGTTTACTGGCATGAGACTAGTGCCACCCAATGTTAAGGAGAGTTATTGCATCTCGCACAAGCGCAAAACGTCCATGTGATTGTGTAGCTGGCAACAGTCCAAGTGGTGTGTCTTGATGCAACGTTTTTGGCGAACGGGGAAGATGAGGCAACAGAGGGGTTTACTGTTGGTTTGAGTCTGGGCAGACTGGGCCACTTAACTAATGCTCTTCAGAACCACACTGCCATCAAACAGGGGGGACCCTTAACTCTCCGAAATCCTCACGGTCTGATGGGCACATAAGCAGAGTTAGGGTCTGTTCCTCATGTGCAGCAAAGCCACATGTTTAATGAAACACACTGAGGGGTCCTGGATGTGTGCATGGTTCCGCTCAGACTGGTTCCTGCGCCGATTCTATTCAGCGTCTCTGGCGGTGTTTTGGATGCGGTGGAGCCATTCATACTGAACACATCCACCCAACACAGGGCATGTTCCACTATACTGGCAATTAAACATTCGACTTGAACACAGTTTTACTGGTTTACAATCACAAATGACACATACAGTGAGTCACAGCAAATCAGCTCTCCAGATTTACACACACAGCCAAACACAGCACATGACATCACACACAGTCACACACAGACTAAACCCTCACAGCTGAGATCAACTCCACCCCCCAACCCTCTAACACACACACACACACACACACACCCCCTCATAGATGAACAACACAAATACACACACACCCCACATCACCAATCACAGGTGACCACTTTCACATTAACTCAACACACACAAACATTCCCATGACGGCCAAGATTCCACTGGGAATGTGGACTGTGCTCTTTTCCAACAGTTCAGACCTTCATTATGGAGAATGTCCTGATTTGAGTTGATAAAAGTCTAACACACATTCCCAAAACTGTATACTTTGCAGGTGTTATTTCCACTGGTAAAAATATCACTAGAGATCGATAAATATTCTAATTAACACAAATATCGACAGTCAGTAGGAATGTCCCGCTTTCCAGGCACGGGCGCAGCGCAGTTAAATGCCCACTGTCTGCATTTGGCCGCTCTCCGCATTCCAGCCCCGTTCAATTGAACAATAAATTATTTCACACCGGTGGCACTTTTAGAAACGCGCGCGCATCCCCTGACCTCCGTCGCAAAGGTCAGAGGGTGACCGGAGCGCGCGGAGCCCCGTCTCATCGAATTCCATGTGAACTTGACACGCTCATGACGGATGTCTACACATGCTGACTAATTCTCCGCATCATTCCCGGACCCAAGGCCACGTTAACAGCACGGGAGCCCCGGTTCGCTCCAGATTAACGTTACCGACAAACAGGCATCACTGTGGCCCTGTGTTTACGCCAGTGGTCCAGTTTGATCCCACTGCTTTGCTAAAATTAGCCGATACGCTAGTTCAGCTACCCACACATGAAGCATCATCGGTGTGCTTATTGAGAATTCATTCGACTACAGATAAACAAGACTGACACTGGTAGGAGCCCCAACAAGAAAGGATTTCATGAAAGCCATGACAGTAATCAACAACTTTTACGTTAAGTACAGTATCTAGACAAATAAACCATTGAACTTGACGGAAGCTACATTCCTGACCGCCGCTGTGTGACAAACATTACCGTTACCGCATTAAGCACATGACACGTGAAGACAGCGGTCAGCTAACTTGTTGGCGTCTGCAGCATGCAAAACCTCTGGCTAACATTAGCCATTTAGCGTGCTAGGCTAGCGGGAGAGAAGAGTCAGCAATGAGACATTTGCTTTCCTAACGCAATCACCAACACACCGTGAAATTACGAGACCATTGGCAAAGTGCTGCGATCTGATGTAATGACGGGGATATTACAGCATTCCGCTGGATGAGCGACTTCTGTGAGGTGGATGTCAGTTTTCCTGCTACGTATCAAGCTAACTACGTAACCAATGCTAACCTCCGCGTTTAAAAACAGTAACGTTAGCAAAACTAGCGTACATAGGTTGCATAGAGAATGGATTCGTGGTATCTGACATGGTGTGATAGTTTTCAGTGTATAGTTCAAAGTGTAATGTTACAGCATTAAATGAAAATAATTGCGTATTTGAGTATCTGTTGATTATTGACTACTCGATCTTAAAGTCAACGCTTGACACTTGGTGTAAGCTGCGCCAATAACGCGAACACAGGCTCCATGCTGTCCTGCTGTGGAACTGGAGGCCTGCTTCTAGCAAGAGCCACCATCTCGCGATTTTACCTCATTCAGCTGCCTCTCCGCGGCTTCACGAAGGTTCGGATCCATAGTGCCCCGAAGGGCCTCGATCAAGGAGTTGGGGTCCATATTAAGGGCTGTGCTGTGGATCGGATTCAGTAGGCTATACGATCTATGAAATCCCAGGCAATGCGCACATGGACGCGCGGTTCTCCTGCTACCGGCGCGAAAGGAAGAAGGAATAAGATGCCCGGATAGTTCAGCGCCAAGCGCTCTCTCTCAACTTCCGCTTTCAATGACGAGCGCTCATGGAGTTGTAGTTTTCTTCGTACCGAACCAGACAAAATGTAGTCGGCAGGGATACACGCCGGTCAGTTTGTGTATTTAAGATGAAAATAATTGCCAATTAAGTTAAATTTAGCAAATGTTAAATACTTAGTTATAATTGACAGTGACTCATATATTCCCAATTCACCTCTACAGAACGTGTGGTAGACCTAAATCAATTGAATGGAGTAAGGCAGGCTTATATGTCATAAACTACAACACGAAGTTCTTAAAAGATCTTGAAAAGCATTATTTCTCAAGGTACAAGGATTGTACACCCTTCCTGCTGGTCTAGAGCAGGAATGTGTGGGCAGGGTACTAACAGAGAAGGGGAAATTACTGGTACGCCCTCTGAAAATGATTGTTGGTAGGAGTTGTAGGTAGCATGTGCTCTTAGGCCTATATTTTACTAATTTTATAAGTGGAGCGTAGGTCACAATGTATCCGCTAGTTATCATTCAGACTGGATAAAGGTGACATATGCATCAAGTCAGAGGAATGTACATTGCTGGCTTCTGGGTGGTAAAGACACATAGGATTACAGACCTCAAACTGGCTAACGTCAAAGAAGTGAAGCAGATACCCCTAACTTGGTTGTGCTGTGGTTTTGTGTGTGCCCACTTGAATTCCTGCTAAGTATTTACATTTAAACATTCTATAAGCCCTGCTTAAAATCCTCGGATGTATTTATCGAAAGAAGTTGAGAGCTTTGATGTTTTCTGACATGTCAATGGGTTCAAAGAAGTAAAAGGATTTAAAACTTATTTTCACGTGTTTTTTTTTTTGCATGGGTGGATTCCGCCGCTTGCACTCCGGGGCGCTAGAGAGCTTTTCACACAGTGTGCGAGTGGGTGAGCTGGTGAGTCGAGGAAACAGTCAAAGATCACGCAACTCCGTGGCACCAATCAGGAAGAAACCACCATAGACAGTTGGAGGCACCACGCCGGGGCTTCGGGGGTTCGCTGCTTGTGCGTTTGCTTCTGTCGGCTCGCCTCACACAAGTCAGCCGTTTACTGAAACATTACCGACAGAATGACTAAGAAAAGGGGCACCGCGCGGGAGGCAGAAGCCACACCGTTGGTTCAAGACGAACCGAAGCCTACGGAAACTTTGACAGTTAAAGGTAAAGAGACACATTTAGGCGACTCAGCAGCTAGCGCTAAATAGCTAACTAGCTTGGTCAGTTTTGTTTCCCCGCTGCCCAGTGATGATGTCGGGACGATGCCACAGCAGTAGTCGGTTGGCTCGTCTTCCGTTGAAACCCTTTGTCCTCGAGGGAAATGTAAGGACGATTTGATTGACAGACACAGCCGTTAGGATGGTGTGGATTATTTAACTGGGCTTGGTTAACGTTAGATTTCTAAGCTGAGCCGCTTATCGACAGTCAAATGATCTGCCTCATCTAACGGCGAGATCTCCACCGAAGTTGCCACAGCAGTCGTAGCTGCCATAACGACGAGGGGAGAAAGCAATTCGGCCTCGAACTGCTGCTTTGCCGAAGGTGGATTTAGATGCAGTCACTGAGGCGAGGCTGGATAAAGGTGTTGCAGTGTTCCCGTCACCCCGAGTAAAGTTCATTTTAGGTGACATGTCACTGGTTACTAACCTGTCCTGCACATTGGCACCAACAGCACATTTCGCCATAGACATTATCCATTCAGATTTGCATCCTATCGCTGCAGTGACTAAGATGACACACTCCGGTTTATCGTGCAATAACAAATGACGCAACTGCTAGTTAATGATTGGCTCACCACCAGGAGCATGTTACTCATTCCCATTGCGGAAGTCATTGTTTCGCAGTTGTACTTTAATTTTGTGTGTGTGTGTGTGTGTGTGTGTGTGTGTGTGTGTGACCCCTAGGGTCTTCACATGCAGGTACAGCCTCTGCTCGTGTGTCGCTACTCATCCTCGTGGGCATCTTCGCCTGCTCAGCCTCCGTCATGTATCTGGTCTACAGGAACTTTCCAGAACTCAGTGTGTGAGTATTTCCCAGCTGCTGTCTAGGAACATGCATTAGCAGGTTTCTATCAACCTCTATTTAAATTCCATCTTCACATCAGTGAAAATTCATCTCAAGAACAGAGTGCAGAGACCCTGGGAGGGGCAGGGGCTCAACACTTAAAAGGGGCACATGGATTTGGAAGCACTTTATTTTCCTGTTTGCTCGACTAACTTTATTTACTTAACCTGACAACCTTTACACTGAGATGAAACGTCTTGGGATCTTCAGCCTATTGTATGGAAACCTGTTCTGCTGCAGGCCTTACTGACCTATTTTCTCTTTTGGGCCTGCTCTATATCAGCTTTCTGTAGTTATGTGTTGCTTTGAATCAGAATGATTGATTTGCCAAAGGTAATAAAGCGTACTGATGCTGGGCTTTTTAACAAATCCTTATTGAAAATGAGGAAGTGATAAGGCATTTACCAGACCATTTCAATTTTTTTTTCCAAAATTGCATAACAGCAAGCAATCTCACCCAGGCCCACTCCAGAACAGTTTCTTCCACACATAATTTGCAACTGAAAGTTCTGACTGATTTTGACATTTTATTTCAGTTTTGTATTTCAGTTTTTGTGTTTTATTCAGATGTTGCGCAACTTGCTCACTCATTCATTTTGTCAGCTTCAAATTTAACATTTTCATGAATCCAGATATTAGGATATGGATCTACTTATTGTGCAAACAAAGTTAACATTGATGGTCAACTAATGTTGTTGTGCTGCTCTGCCTCTAAGTGCTGCTGACTGACAGTCCATTGGACATCTGGCCTACGCAATGTTTTTGGATGTACGCAACTTTAGTACATGAGGCCCCAGAACTTTAAAGCCCCAAAATATCATTATGTGTAATTAAGCAAAGAGGAGGTATTGAACACACCCACAAAAATCACTTAGCCAAGATCCGAAAAGGCAAAGAATCAGCTTTAATGTACAAGTAATTGAAAGGGAATTCTTAGAAGGGCAGGGCAGTTTTGGAATATGTCTAAGTCAGTAATTAACTCATCATGAGATGTTCAGGTATAAAAGCTTTGTGGCCAAAAAAACAAACAAATTGTAGTCCATCAAAATGTACTAGACAGGTGTAATTATATATGCACTGAGTGAGAGATATAACGTCTTTAAAACTACTGATGGATTCAAGCTGGCTCCTTATTTTCTGTGTTTGGGTTTGTATAATTTAAAATTTGTCCTAAAACTCATAATTTGTCCTTATGTATCAACCCATATAGATTACCAATAATTTAGGTATATGTATAAATTTGGCCAACAGCAGAGACTTGTTTTAAACCAGCCTACCACAATAGCGCAGTTCAGATTTGGTTTTGCATTAGTCTGTATTCATATGATGTAGGCATTCGCTTTCAAATGAACACTGAGTACAAACACCAGAGCTGTGCTTAACTTTTGATTTCGTACAGAGACTTAACCATCCTGTAGCAACAGTAGCAAAGCAAACCCACCTGTCCCATCTGTTACCTCACACTTTCATACAGATAAACCCACCTGTCCCATCTGTTACCTCACACTTTCATACAGATAAACCCACCTGTCCCATCTGTTACCTCACACTTTCATACAGATAAACCCACCTGTCCCATCTGTTACCTCACACTTTCATACAGATAAATGCATTTTTGTCAAGTTAGGAGAGTCTAATGTGAACCTAGCCATTTACGGCTAATAAATGGTAGCCTAATTTATGTTCTCTTTAACCATGGTTTGGTTATGTTCTTTTTAACCATAGTTTTGTTAGTTTTCACCAGACAAAGTTTGACTCATCTTGGAAGTTGATGTTCGAGGGTTCACCTCAATAATATTTTGGGCTCAATGCATTCTGAAATGAATTAGCTCATTAGCTAATTATATCTGGAGAAAAATAAAACTCTATGTCCTGATCAGTACTGCACATTAGAAATTGTATTTTAATATTATATGACGAATGTATTGCAAAATATACCGCATACCATCTATGCTTGAAATTGTACCTCAATATGAATTTTAGGCCACATCGTACAGCCCTAGTTTAGGTTCAAATGTGCTGTAGCACATTTTGACACAGATGCATGGTCTTACATGGAGAGGAGAAATCTGGTGTGAATCAGTCCATTGCTCTGTTGTTCAAGGTCACCAAGTGCTGTTTGTGGGGAAAAGGATGTTAAAATCTAATACAACATAGACTGAATAGTGAACCGGCAGCTGACACTAGCAGAATGGGTTGTAGGGCAATGAAACTGAAAGTGAGTTTCTGGCCCATTTGAGTGGTGTTGGCTACCAATCCACTATGTGGTCTGGGTTGTATCAAATGTTCTTGTCGTTTTTCCTCTTGGTGGATTTGCGTAACAGGGCTGTGGTTTAATTCCTTTAATGCATTTACTGATGATTCTGAAAATATAGTCATGAAAATTTGCCTTAGTCATGGAAATGTATTGCTAAAAATGTGTACAAACCCTGCTTGTGGACGGGCAGTCTGGGGGAGTGTGATTGTGAGATGCTGAAGGAAGCATGTCTCTGTTTCAGAGATGAGAAGGAGAAGATGAGGATCCCTAGAGATATGGAGGACGCTAAGGCCCTGGGGACAGTCCTCTCCAAATACAAAGACACCTACTACTCCCAGGTGCTGCTGGCCTACTTCACCACATATGTGTTGTATCCTTCCCACAGAGCGCAGCACACTATTCACATACTCATCACTCAATACACTGTTCACATACTCATTACTCAATACACTGTTCACATGCTCATTACTCAATACACTGTTCACATACTCAATACTCAATACACTGTTCACATACTCAATACACTGTTCACATACTCATTACTCAATACACTGTTCACATACTCAATACACTGTTCACATACTCATTACTCAATACACTGTTCACATACTCATTACTCAACACACTGTTCACATACTCAATACTCAACACACTGTTCACATACTCAGTACTCCACACACTGTTCACATACTCATTACTCAACACACTGTTCACATACTCATTACTCAACACACTGTTCACATACTCAATACTCCACACACTGTTCACATACTCATTACTCCACACACTGTTCACATACTCATTACTCAATACACTGTTCACATACTCATTACTCAATACACTGTTCACATACTCAATACTCAATACACTGTTCACATACTCATTACTCAATACACTGTTCACATACTCAATACTCAATACACTGTTCACATACTCATTACTCAATACACTGTTCACATACTCAATACTCAACACACTATTCACATACTCATTACTCAATACACTGTTCACATACTCAATACTCAACACACTGTTCACATACTCAATACTCAACACACTATTCACATACTCATTACTCAATACACTGTTCACATACTCATTACTCAATACACTGTTCACATATTCAATACTCAACACACTATTCACATACTCATTACTCAATACACTGTTCACATACTCAATACTCAACACACTGTTCACATACTCAATACTCACTCAACATGCTGTTCACATACTCAATACTCAACACACTGGGCACAACACACATATCACTACCTTCCCCAGTCAATCGGAACAGCCAGTAGTCATCCTGACCTGGGATTGGGTTGGCTGTAATCTGGCCAGGGATTTGGGTAGGCTGGAATCTGCCCTGGCATTGGGTAAACAGTAATCTGACCTGGCATTGGGTTAGCAGTAATCTGGTCTGGGATTGGGTGCATCATGACATCATGTGGAATGTGTGTGCAGGGGAACCAAGGTACGACTCCACACACACACACACACACACACACACACACACACACACACACACAGGTGTATGTGCAGTGTGAGTCTTGTTTCCAGTCTATGTCCTTGACTGCTGGTTGTCAGCCTCCAGACCTTTGCCATCCCCGGCTCCATCTTCCTCAGCATCCTCTCAGGATACCTCTACCCCTTCCCCCTCGCCCTCTTCCTCGTCTGCCTGGTAAGAACTCAACATGCCCACCCACCTAGAACATGCCCTCCACGCAGAACCCCAACACCACTCGGATCATCTCCACACAGAACCCAAACACCACTCGGATCATCTCCACACAGAACCCCAACACCACTCGGATCATCTCCACACAGAACCCAAACACCACTCGGATCATCTCCACACAGAACCCAAACACCACTCGGATCATCTCCACACAGAACCCAAACACCACTCGGATCATCTCCACTTTGAACTCAAACACCACCTAGAACATCTCCACTCATTAATTGTTCCTTCTCTCCTCGTATCCTTCCTCTCTCCTCACTCGTTCCCTCTCTCCTCTCCTCTCCTCTTTCCTCTCTCCTCACTCATTCCATGTCCTCCTCCCTCTCTCCTCTCTCCTTCCATATTCCCTCTCTGTTCACTCGTGTCCTGTCTCAGTGCTCAGGTCTAGGTGCCTCCTTCTGCTACCTGTTGTCTTACCTGGTGGGTCGGCCGGTGGTGCACAGGTACCTGACGGAGAGAGTCCAGAAGTGGTCTCAGCAGGTAGGTAGTGGATGCTGCTCTCTCTTTGGTGGGCTGGGCAGGGTGAGCTGAGCCCAGACAGTATTGGCCTGATCCATCCCATGATATGTTGCCCTCATCAGGAGACATGCTGCATGTGTGCCCTGTGTTTAATTAACCTCTAAGCTAAGCTAGCACGCTAATGAACCGACACATCAGTCCTCTGTGAAGCTCTAGCGCTGGTCTGTGGTCTGGACTGTGCCTTCTGCACTGCCATGGGAACACATGTTTGAGTCATCTAACGCTAGTAGTAATCTCCTGACTAGAGCGCAGTCCCTAAGTCAACACTAGACCCTGGACCCCAGACCCTAAGCCCTGCACCCTCAAAGATTTAAGCAGCATGAATCTGCTGCATATTTGACTAAGGCCAGTAAAGTCTATTAGAGGTTAGGGGTTAGTGGGCACATAAGGATTCAGTCTTAACTGTGTGTGTGTGTTTGAGGGGTTGTTAGGAGTTAGGGGTTAGTGGGGACATTAGGATTCAGTGTGTGTTTCCTCTGGTGCAGGTGGACAAGCACAGGGAGCACCTGATCAATTACATCATCTTTCTGCGCATCACGCCGTTCCTGCCCAACTGGTTCATCAACATCACCTCCCCCGTCATCAACGTCCCCCTCGGAGTCTTCTTCCTCGGCACATTCCTAGGTATGTGTGTGTGTGTGTCTGTGTGTTGACATGCTTATCCGTGTGTGTGTGTGTGTGTGTGTGTGTGTGTGTGTGTGTTGACATGCTTATCCGTTTGTGTGTGTGTTGACATGCTTATCCGTTTGTGTGTGTGTTGACGAGTTTATCCATGTATGTGTGTGTGTGTGTGTGTGTTGACGAGTTTATTTGTATGTATTGACTATGTGTGTATTGATGTTTATCCATGGAGTTGTGTGTGTGTGTTGACATGTTTCTCCATGTAAACCTGTGTGTGTGTGTGTGTGTGTGTGTGTGTGTGTGTTGCAGGTGTGGCCCCCCCATCGTTTGTGGCGATAAAGGCGGGCACAACGCTGTACGCTCTGACGACGGCGGGTGAGGCGGTGAGCTGGAGCTCTCTGGCGGTGCTGGGGGGGCTGGCCCTGCTCTCTCTGCTGCCCGTCGCCTTTCAGAAGCGCCTCAAGGACAAACTGCAATAGACACACACACACACACACACACTGGTGCAGGCCGCTGTCACTCACATGCACTCATCTCTACTCCTTCCCCTCCCTCTGCCCCGCCCCTTCCTCCCCTCCCCTCCCCTCTCGCTCTGCTGGACTCTGACCCCCATTGGTCATCAACTGCTGCTCTCTGATCTGTGGGCACTGCCAACCCTCCACAAGGAGAATGTGCCATAGCAGAAGCCCCCCCACACACACAGACCAGGACACTATGGCCACAAACCCACTCGCCTGCAGACTGGACTGGCTCTGCCCCTCCCTCCATCTTAGCAGTGCTTCTCATTGGCTGCTCCACCAGAGGCACAGCTTCTCATTGGCTCTCAGCTCCTGTCTTCCCATTGGTTCTCAATTGGTGTGGTGTGTCCTTGTCAGCCAGGGGTGTGTGTGTGTGTGTGTGAGTGTGAGTGAGTGTGAGTGCTGCTATGTTTCTCCTGTCTTTATGATTGTAGTGTTCTTAAACCTCTAGTTTTAGTTGAATAATTTGGGCCTTAAAATGTTTCATGTTTAGCCACTACAGCGCTCACTCACAGACTCCTTCAGACTAATCAAGACTGATCCAGACTCCTTCAGACTGATCCAGACTCCTTCAGACTGATCCAGACTCCTTCAGACTGATCCAGACTCCTTCAGACTGATCCAGACTCCTTCAGACTGATCCAGACTGGCCCAGACTCCTTCAGACAGATCCAGACTCGTTCAGACTTATCCAGACTGCTTCAGACTGGTCAACTGCTGGTCCCCTGCTGGTCCCCTGTTAAACAGCATGCCCCCACTGCAGGCCCAGGAGCACGCCCCCTGCTGTGAGTCCCACACAGACTTCAGGCTTCTGATGGAGCCAAAGGCCAAAGGCCTCACTGCATGGGACTGGGACCTGGTACCCTAGAGGAGCTGTAGAGGGGGGACTGTCTCTTAACGTGTGTGTGTGTGTGTGTGTGTGTGTGTGTGTTTGTGTGTGTGTGTGTAAAGAAGTCTTACTGAAACAGGTCACCCTTCACTTCATGACCACAATATATTTCTCTCTTTCTCACGCACCCATACAGAATTGTCCAAACCCAAGCATGGCTTGTGAGGTATTTAAAGTGAGTGTGTGCGTGTGTGTGCATACGTGCATGGGTGTGTGTGCATACGTGAGTGGGCGTGTGTGTGCATACGTGTGTGTGCGTGCGTGTGTGTGCCTGCGTGTGTGTGTGTGTGTGCGTGCGTGTGTGCACGCGTGTGCGTGTGTGTGTCCCCTGAGCTCTCCTCAGTCTGGTTGGCTGAGCATCTCCTTCCCTTCATCAGGTCTGCCCCTCCCCCTGCTGGTTGTCCTGCAGTATTACACTCATCCACACAGTGCACTGGGCCCCAGAGCTCCTCAGAGCTCCTCTGGTGTCACTGGAACTGGTGATCTTGTTAATCTATTTATTATGACATGATTAAATCCTCTGTTGAACTGCCCTTCTGCTTCAGCTCCTTTATTTAGTGCACTGAAAGTGGAAATGTTTGGATGAGCACAAAGCTCGTGTTGACAGAGAAAAGGCTGTCCTCCCCTCTTTGGTGTTAACAAGCATTGACTGCACTGTGGCCAGTTTTCCTGGTGAAGATCTAATGAATACACCATAGTAACATCATGCTGCTGTTTGAACTCTGCACCAACAGCAAGTTAGATGATCACTTTCCTCACTTGTCCAGAGAGTTCCAGAGTCAGTCATTCCCCAAAAGAATGAGCGATTACCACAGGGCAGGTTCCCACTTCACCAAGTCAAGTCAAGTAGGTTTTTATTGTCGTTTCAGCCATATGCACAGTACATAGTGAGATGAGACAACGTTTCACCGGGAACAATTGGTGATACACGTAACTGTTAAAAGACAGCATGGACAAGACAGATACGTAATAGTGCCTACATACACTATTGCGGGACTACACAGATTCACTCACCACTCACACACACACACACACACACACACAGCTACACACGCACGTGTGCTCTTGTACACATATGAACATACAGTACAACACAGTTGTAAACAAGGCAGGTCAAGTTATAGATGACCTAAAACAAACACGCTAGACAGGGCATGGCTTTTAGCAGAGCACTGTGGCTAGTGGTGTGATTTGTAAACAGAAGACTGTTCTATATAAATATAAATAATAGCAGCAAGGCTATGGGTATGATTTGTAAACAAAAGACTATTCTACATAAATCCTAGAATAAGCTGTTCCAGTCCCATGAAATCTGGTTTCTTTTACACAGTAAACCCCCTTTAGTCAGCATTTGTTTCTGGAGCATCACTGTTCTGCAGGTCCTTGATTGGAAAAGCATCTGAAGCTTGTTTGCATATTCGAATGGCATGGTGCGCTTTAGATTTTGACTTCCCCAGATTCTGCTCTGTTTCATGTTTGTTTGTTTGTTTGCGTGTGTGTGTGTGTGTGGAGCCAGGCTGTTTGGTTATTTGCAGCTGGACAACAAAGTATATGTAACATATATATATGCGTGTGTGTAAAATGAATTGAGTTCATGAGTAGATGGAGAGAGAAATCTATTCTACTGCGTGGCTGTATCGATAAAATATGGCCCAACAATATGCCAACAGCGCCATCTAGTGGTAGTGAAGTAGACTCAGAGCTCTGCTGAGAGTTTAAGCAGTGACGTAATTACATAGAGCCCATCACGCGCAAGCGCAGTACAAAGCAGATGAAAACAGCTGGAGAAGAAGGCCCATCATGCAATTCGCGAGCCTCCATGGGTTAAGCTGGTTCTGATTTTCAAGGCTGCCGAGGAAGATGTCCGCAATGGCTGCGCATAAGATCCACAGTCTCCGACGATGCGCGTGTGTAGCACGGCGAGAATAAGGACAGAAGCGGTCCGAAGGGGGCCCGTTTGAGGCCCCGCTTCAGCATGAGCACCGGCTTCAGCTCCAACTCCGTCCGCTTCGCCGATTACTTCGTGATTTGCGGGCTGGACACCGAAAGCGGACTGGAACCAGACGAGCTGTCCGGTACGACTTCTTAAGTCTTCGACTTCTTAGCATAGACTGGGAAAAGATTGTGCCAAATATGTGCATATAATCATAGAAATAAATATGTGTGACGGGTGTGTCATATATGGCAGAGTGATGCTCCTTGTGTAGGCGACCTTTGGGTGATGCAAAACAACAACAGCTCCGGCGCCCCTCATCCCGACTGACCGACGCGTTACGGATTCGGCTCCGCGATTTAAACGAGCGTTCAGTTTCATGCGATGTGATAAGAGCAAAATGAACCCAATGTTGAGTTTAATCAGTGCAACCTGATGTGTGCTTCACACGATCCTGCTCGTCTCCTCCGACGGAAAGAGTAGTCGCACATTTCAGCATCAGCAAGGTTGGGGTTAAAATGCCAAATTATTGTCCTGACCCAGTTCTCCTTGTTTCTGAAGAGATACCCGGTAGCGTGTTGTTGAGTGGCATCTCTCGACCACCGCATCGTTCAGAATCTCCGGTAGCTGGAGGCGTGATGCGCGATGCGCGGCGGAACCACTAGGCCGACGCCCGATGGACCGATGTGTTGTGTGTGAACTACGGCGCTGGTGGCAGAATTATCATGTTAATTTGAGCGTTACAACAGGATTGCCTGGAGAGGTGTTTCAAAGGGGGTCTGTGTTTAAATAGGTCCGTTATTCCACAGCGAGGGGTTGGCTGTTTAGCTACACGGAGCTTCCAGAGCTTCAGAGTAACTTTCACACTTGTGGCTTGATCTGACCTGAGAACTGTCGGAAGACCAGCACGGGATTTAGGTGCGCTGATGAAAATTCAACATTATTAGCTGCGGGCAATATGGACTAATAATTCTTTCCTGATAACTATAATATTCAAAGTGGTTCATATTGATATTATGGTAATTAGCTCACTGAATGCTATTTATTTATATCGCCAACAGCAAAACCATCACCGCTGTATATCACAAAAATGGTCGTTCAAGTTAAGACTAAATGGAACATCTTAAAATACTGTCACAGTGATTTGACAAAAAGCTGGTGTGGAGGCAGATCAGGGTCTGCGTCTCAGATCAGGGTCTGCGTAAGGCTTTGCATTGTCTCAGATCAGGGTCTGCGTAAGGCTTTGCATTGTCTCAGATCAGGGTCTGCGTAAGGCTTTGCATTGTCTCAGATCAGGGTCTGCGTCTCAGATCAGGGTCTGCGTAAGGCTTTGCATTGTCTCAGATCAGGGTCTGCGTCTCAGATCAGGGTCTGCGTAAGGCTTTGCATTGTCTCAGATCAGGGTCTGCGTCTCAGATCAGGGTCTGCGTAAGGCTTTGCATTGTCTCAGATCAGGGTCTGCGTCTCAGATCAGGGTCTGCGTCTCAGATCAGGGTCTGCGTAAGGCTTTGCATTGTCTCAGATCAG
>PYXC01000326.1:0-2500 GCA_015244755.2 Tenualosa ilisha | reverse complement strand
CATGCTGATCCCCAGACAGAGTGGCCCAGTCAAGCACACACACACACATACATACATGCAGTCAGCCATGCTGATCCCCAGACAGAGTGGCCCAGTCAAGCACACACACACACATACATACATGCAGTCAGCCATGCTGATCCCCAGACAGACTGGCCCAGTCAAGCACACACACACACATACATACATGCAGTCAGCCATGCTGATCCCCAGACAGAGTGGCCCAGTCAAGCACACACACACACACACACACACACACATATATGCAGTCAGCCGGTGTTTCTGTGCCAACTGTTCCCTCTCCTCCCGGCTGGCATATGCACCTAGGGAGATGTTTGTTTATGATTTGTTTATTGTTTACATTTCTTGAGGTGTGGTGTTGTGGTGTAGTGGGGGAATGTACAGTGTATAATAATCAAATAAAGATGACATTGGGACTTTGTCTGATCTTATCTTGATTCCTCTGAAACGCCAATGTGTGTGTGTGTGTGTGTGTGTGTGGGTGGGTGTGTGTGTGGTGGGTGTGGTGTGTGGGTGGGTGGGTGTGTGTGTGTGGGTGGGTGTGGTGTGTGTGTTGTGTGTGTGTGTGTGTGTGTGTGTGTGTGGTGTGGGTGGTGGTGTGGGTGTGTGGGTGGGTGGGGTGTGTGTGTGTGGGTGGTGTGTGTGTGGGGGTGTGTGTGTGTGGGTGGGTGGGGTGTTTAGTGTGTGTGGGTGTGGGTGGGTGTGTGTGGTGGGTGGGTGTGTGTGTGTGGTGGGTGGGTGGTGTTAGTGTGTGTGTGTTTGGGGTCTTTAGTGCCTTTAGTAGAAGGGGATACACCAATACCACCCCACCCCCACCCCACCCCACCCGTTTCCAAAATAAGTTGTGGGACTGTAAACTGTTGGCAAAACACAATGCAGTATTTGCAAAACATTGAAAGTCATATTTAATACAGACAACATACATCTCATTGAAATATAGCACAGAACATACATCTCATTGGAATATAGCACAGAACATACATCTCATTGGAATATAGCACAGAACATACATCTCATTGGAATATAGCACAGAACATACATCTCATTGGAATATAGCACAGAAATTGTGTTTATTTGTGTGTTTGTTGATGCATTTGAATCTATTTTCATTTGAATGTTATTGCAATAAAGTCCCAGAAACGTTGAGATGCTTCAAACTCAAAGTTAAAAGTTAAAGAAGGCTGGTATTTAGCAGATGCTTTTATCACAGATGTGTGATGTGGGGTTCAGGAATCAAACCTGGGTCACCTGATTGTCAGTCAGGCAACGTAACCCAATACATGCCCCAGTATGTTCTTGAAATGTCTGGGACTTAAAGAGACTAGTTGCTACTAGGTAGTTGGATGGTTGCTGGGTGAGGGCGTGGGTAGTTGGGTAGTTGCTGGGTGAGGGCGTGGGTAGTTGGGTAGTTGCTGGGTGAGGGCTTGGGTAGTTGGGTGCTAGCTGGGTTAGGGCTTGGGAAGTTGGGTGCTAGCTGGGTTAGGGCTTGGGAAGTTGGGTGGTTGCTGGGTGAGGGCTTGGAAGTTGGGTGGTTGCTGGGTGAGGGCTTGGGTAGTTGGGTAGTTGCTGGGTGAGGGCGTGGGTAGTTGGGTAGTTGCTGGGTTAGGGCTTGGGAAGTTGGGTGGTTGCTGGGTGAGGGCTTGGGTAGTTGGGTGGTTGCTGGGTGCGGGCTTGGGTAGTTGGGTGGTTGCTGGGTGAGGGTTGGGTGGTTGCTGGGTGAGGGCTTGGGAAGTTGGGTGGTTGCTGGGTGCGGGGTTGGGTAGTTGGGTGGTTGCTGGTGAGGGGTTGGGTGGTTGCTGGGTGAGGGGTTGGGTGGTTGCTGGGTGAGGGGTTGGGTGGTTGGGTGGTTGCTGGGTGAGGGGTTGGGTGGTGCTGGGTGAGGGTTGGGTAGTTGGGTGGTTGCTGGGTGCGGGGTTGGTAGTTGGGTGGTTGCTGGGTGAGTTGGGTGGTTGCTGGTGAGGGGTTGGGTGTTGGTGGTTGCTGGGTGAGGGTTGGGTGGTTGCTGGTGAGGGTTGGGTGGTTGCTGGGTGAGGGTTGGGTGGTTGCTGGGTGAGGGTTGGGTGGTTGCTGGGTGAGGGTTGGGTGGTTGGGTGGTTGCTGGGTGAGGGGTTGGGTGGTTGCTGGGTGAGGGGTGGGTAGTTGGGTGGTTGCTGGGTGAGGGTTGGGTGGTTGGGTGGTTGTGGGGGTTGGGTAGTTGGGTGGTTGCTGGGTGAGGGTTGGGTGGTTGCTGGGTGAGGGTTGGGTGGTTGGGTGGTTGCTGGGTGCGGGTTGGGTAGTTGGGTGGTTGCTGGGTGAGGGGTTGGGTGGTTGCTGGGTGAGGGGTGGGTAGTTGGGTGGTTGCTGGGTGAGGGGTTGGGTGGTTGCTGGGTGAGGGGTTGGGTGGTTGCTGGGTGCGGGGTTGGGTGGTTGCTGGGTAGTCCAGTGGCTAGGCTCATGTGCCCCCTAGGCTGCTCATCTTGACGGTGGACTGGCTGCTGGA
>PYXC01000325.1:115000-117500 GCA_015244755.2 Tenualosa ilisha | reverse complement strand
GATCAGTTGTGTCAAAAGCAGTTTGAACTTATATTGTTAGCATCATGGCTCACTGGAAAGTGACAGCTTCATACTGTTAGCTTCATGGCTCACTGGAAAGTGACAGCTTCATACTGTTAGCTTCATGGCTCACTGGAAAGTGACAGCTTCGTACAGCTCGTTTCGGTGGACAGATACTTTCAAACTAAATTCAGCTATTTTCATGGGTTTTACCACGAAAACAGGCCATGTTTCCAGAAAATTGCTCCTTGCTGTAAAGCACCATGAGACAATACTATTGTAAAAGGCACCGAATAAACCTAATTAGATTGAATTGAGCTCTAGCTAAGCTCCGCCCCCACTGATGCCATTCCAGACTCGGACATCCTTACTAAAGTTGAATAGAAATACAGTCATAGTCATAGTAGCTTCATTTGTCAAGACATACAAAGAAATCAGAATATGCGTTCCTCACTCCCCCTGTGGTGGGAGAACAAGAGGTCCCTGCATCAGAGACGCACCACCTGTGTTCCAGTTTGGGGATGAAAGGCACAATACAGCCTTACATGAGGAGAGAGGAGGAGAAAAAAAGGCTCCTCCAGACTGTGCTCCAGTGGGGTAATTTAATGGGAGCATTTAGTTTGACTGTTTACCAATCTGATTTCAGTTAGCCTGCGTCGGAGCTAGCCTGTATCACATGGAGGGATATGTTGGAAAACTGAAACCTAACTTTGTTGAGTAAAACAAACAGGAGCCCAGAGATGGACACTCACTGACAGCTATCATTAGGGCTGACCTAGCTACAACCCTAACCCTAACCCTATAACCTAGGGTTGCCAACTATCCCAAATTGTCCGGGACATCCCAAATTACTCCAGTCCTGCATTCACAGCCTCGACGGCCAAAAATAGGCAACTGTAAACGCACCAAAAGCCACGCAAATGTTGCTATGGCAAACATCTCAAGTTTCCTGAAGAATCCAGGAGTCTCAGGTATTTAGATAGTGGTTCCCAGATGCCCGCAAGTGATGTAAATTCCTCCGTAAGTCATGTGATTGCACAAATTTTGTTTGTAAGTGGGAGAAGAGTCAGAACAAGTGGGAGAATCACAAAAGTGTGTCACTACAAGGACCACTGTCTTGGTAAAAAACAGGGTAACGAAAATAACTGAACTGAGCCTCTAAAGAATAACTTTGTCAACAGAAGTAAACCAATTATTCACTGCTGTGGCCCGATCCCCATGGTGGTGTTCACCATTAATGTTAGCCCATGTTAGCATTAGGCCACTGTGCTATCGGGTGAGGAGAGCAACTCTACTCTTCTAATCCGTGATCTCTCACACCTTGAATTTATGTCATATCCTTCCACATGACCAAGTCCCTTTTTAACAGTTTTCTACCAGCCGACAATTTGTTTCTACATTTCAGATGAAATTCTGCCCTTTTCTCTCCGAGTGCTATAGCACTAAATGTTAGCGGTGATTAGCTAACTATGCTAGCGATGAGTCTTTGTCTTCTCAAGTGACACACATATTATATACAATGCTGGCGTTGTTAGGACCCGTGTTATTTATTTCTACATGGAATCACCTATGTGGCTTAATCCGCAGCCACGCTGGCTCACCTAGTCATGGCTTAGTATCAGGAGAAAGCCGATTTCTGTTGTCTGTGGGAAAACCCACAGCAGGGAGCCAAGAGGGAGGAATTCAATTAAATGTAACAGAATTACAAAGAGATCAAACAAAGCTGACATCACACATCATTGTTAAATCAATACAGTCCATATGATGTGACCACTGTTCTCTATTTGTCTTTATACAAGGCTTCTAATGCAACTCTATGGGGCTCCACACTGCAAATGTCCGAGTGTGGATCATTCTGAACTTCAATTGGTTTATCTGCGTTCGATGGGCGGGGACTAGCCATAGGTCAATTGAACTGAAGATGAAAATATCATCTTAACAGCAGAACCACTGGCAACTAAACTGCAGCCAACAACATGGCCTCGGTTAGCAGCTGCATTAGGGGCAATGATGCAGTGATGAGACTGCAATTAGTGTGTGTTTGTGTGTGTGTATAGGGGGGGTGTATGTGTGTGTGTGTGTGTGTGTGTGCGTGTGTGTAAGTGTGAGTGTATGCGTGACTGTGTGTGTGTGTGTTTGTGTTTGTGTGTGTGTGTGTTTGTGTTTGTGTGTGTGTGTGTGTGTGTGTGTGTGTAAGGGTGGTATTACCTGAGCGAGGCTTTAGGCCAAAGGGTGGGGAGCTGAATGTTGCTGGGGTGCTTTCCTGAGCCTAGAGAAACACACACACACACACACACACACACACACACACACACACACACACACACACATATGCATGGCAGAAAAGAATCAGCATTTAGCCTTCACTTTTTGTGTGCATTTGCCACTAAGTACTGAGTTTAGGCAATGCGTGTGTGTGTGTGTGTGTGTGTGTGCGTCTGTCTCTGTGTGTGTGTTTGTATAAAAGCGTACCTAAGTCTTGGTAATGTGCCTGTGTGTA
>PYXC01000325.1:107500-110000 GCA_015244755.2 Tenualosa ilisha | reverse complement strand
ATCTGACAACAGTGTTAAGTCCTTAGAGATGTAATGAATGGTGGTCTTTATCAGAGTCCTAAGTTTTGAAGGATGTAATGAATGATGGTCTTTATGGGTCTTTAGGAGACTGAAGTAGTGAAATGTATTTTATAAATTTGTTACATTTTTTATGACTTGGGAAAACCCAACCATCTTGTACATTCCATATTAGAAATAAACATATAACTTTAGTTCCTATGCAAATAGGACATTGTAACATGTCGTTCAGCTGGAGTAATTATTTTTTACTAAAAAAGCAGAAAACCCTTATTTTTCAGAGCTGACGAACACAATGGTGTTGACAAAGAACTGTAGAAGGGGAAACTGGAGCTGGAAACTCTTCCTTGTGAAGTTGGCTTTGTCAATTCCAGTTTTCCATTACAAAAAAGGTTTTGGGAGGACCTTTAAAAAGGTTTAAAAGGTTTTGGGAGGACCTTTGAACGTCAACACTGTCAACCCTCAAAATCTGATGGAGTTGATGTCTGACGGATTGACAAAATGGTTCTTATTTTCAGCTCATTCACACTGATGGAGTTGATGTCTGACTAAATGGTTCTTATTTTCAGCTTATTCACACTGATGGAGTTGATGTCTGACTAAATGGTTCTTATTTTCAGCTTATTCACACTGATGGAGTTGATGTCTGACTAAATGGTTCTTATTTTCAGCTTATTCACACTGATGGCTTCTTGCTTTTCCTCAGCAGACAGATGAGTCTATGACCTAAAATGGAAATATTTATTTCTTCAATGATTCATAATTAAGATGATCATAATCAGATGGGGTGTGATAACAATCACATCAATATTATTTGTTCAAAATGTTTTAGACATTTTACAATTCCACCTGTGCTACTTGTGCATCCACCAAAAGCAGGAAGTGCATAAGAGGCCCTCGGGTGTCCAGTTTCCCACATTATGCCTGATTTAGTCAGACAGAGTGACTCAAAGAAATGTCTTTTCTTCACACAGAGTGACTCAAAGAAACGTCCTCTGGTATTAATATTTTGCCATTATTGTATTTTTAACCACTTTTTCACAGTTTCATATTGAGACGCTTGAGGACAAGATAAACTGCATGCATTTGCATCAGTATTTGAACAAATAAAGATCAAACGGTTTTCAAATACATTAAATTAATGTCATGACACACACAGTCTCAAGACTAAAGTTTCTGGTATCCTTTTTAACTTTCAATTCAATGTGTTTGTGTGTGTGTGTGTGTGTGTGTGTGTGTGTGTGTGTGTGACTGACTTACTTAAGGGATTCTTCCACTGACACAAGCTCTGCTGGATACACACGTACGCCTGATGTCATGTTCACCCTAACACACACACACACACAAACATTAATCCACATAATCCACTGATGAATTAATGTCTTCAATCAAGCACTCCTCAAGCGCTTATGACAGCCAATTCAAAACATTTGTGTATGTGTGTGTGTGTGTGTATGTTTGTCTGTACAGTATGCATGTGTGTACTTGTGAATGCGTATGTACGTGTGTGTGGATGTAGCAGTGGCGACTCCTCCATTGAGGAAAGAGAGGAATATCCTCCCTTAAAATTTTAAAGAAAGAATTTCCAGGAGAAATTTATAAAAAATCACAGATATTTAATAGATAAACATGCAAAAACATGTCAAAACAGCTGAAATCATTCTATTTTATCACTTTGAAAACAAAAAAAAACGCTACGAACCCGGGCGATTCGCGGGCTCCTCTTTTAACATGGAGTCAATGGCTAAAAGGGAGGAACGTCCTCCCTCTGGGCGGGGCAGTTCAAAATGCTCGTCTGCCAATCACCAGAGCCACATTCGTCAATGGGTCCAATCAGAATGAAAGGGTGGGTTGACGGGGTGACACGCAAGGTCTTGTACTACTGACATTATCGACAGACCTGTCATTGGTGAAGGTGTGGACGGCGGAGAGTTTGAGCCTTTGTAGAGTTTTGCTTTGTTGCGTCAATAAAAAAAGGATGGAAAAACGAGACGTTGTATTCATGATGTTAAAACCCCATTTCACACACTGGAGGACGATGAGAAGGTGAGAATCAAAACAGAGGGGAGACCAGTTCCAAAAACTGACATAGAAAAAGCGAATGGTAAGGTCAGTGTGTTTAACACCACATGGTATCAAAGATACCCATGGCTAACTGCTAGTGTTACCACTAGTCGCCTATGCTGGCCTTGGGTAGGGAAATCTCAAACATGGTCTGTGCAGGGATTTAGTGACCTTAAATATTTGGACTGGGCCACCAAGAGTCACGACAAGTGCAACTACCACGTTGGTGCAGCTATTCGCGTAAAATTGCGGTAGCGTGCCAGTTGATCAACTTGTGGACGAGGGTGCCCGGTTGCAAGTGGCACAGCACAATGCTAAAGCGCGTCATAATAGGGACACACTGAAGCGTTTGATTGATGCTGCGGAGTATTTGGGTGTGCTGGAGCTGGCATTTAGGGGACAGGATGAAGGGCCAAAT
>PYXC01000325.1:97500-102500 GCA_015244755.2 Tenualosa ilisha | reverse complement strand
CACACACACACACACACGGTAGGTCACAGCCTATCTGCACACACAAAAGGTTGGGAACCGAAATGCGGTGCTACTACGGAACCGCTACTACGGAACCGCTACTACGGAACCGCTACTACGGAACCGGCGGCAACATAACCGGTAGGAACCAGACCGAATGACAACGTGGATTTTGGTGCCTCATTGTGGTACCAATTAAATCCCCATCTGATTTTAAAGTGCTCAGGTGTTCTGGCATTATGCATCAGAAGCATCTAGACTTTCCATAGCCAACATAAAACTCCTTAAGATTGCTAAAGCTAAACCTGCAGCAGCAGGATGCATCTTGTGCAACAGCCTGTCCTCATGTCAAGCAGCTACGTTAAGTATTTCCCTGAGCTCCTGTTCAGAGGAACAGGCTGTGCTATGCAAAGCACACGAGTTTGAGCTACTTTGATCTGCTTAAATATGCTGCAGACTGGGAATGTGATGGAATGAGTTGTAATGTGAGAACTTTCTTTCCTTTTGATGATTTCATTTTAAACGGCAAATAAACACACAGCTTTACACAGTGATATTCCTGCCAGAGATATTTCACAGGCGCACCACATAGCCTATGATGTCGCTAGTTCACTTGCTAGCTGTCTGCGCCTTTATGGCAAGCCATTTTAACATAAGATAGACTATGGGTGTATGTGTGTGTGTGTGTGTGCGCATGGGAGTGTTTGTGCATGGGTGTATGTGTGTGTGTGCACATGGGGTGTTTGTGCATGGGTGTATGTGTGTGTGTGCGCATGGGGGTGTTTGTGCATGGGTGTATGTGTGTGTGTGTGTGTGCGCATGGGAGTGTGTGTGCATGGGTGTATGTGCGTGTGTGTGTGTGCATGGGAGTGTGTGTGTGTGTGTGTGTGTGTGTGTGTGCGCATGCGTGCATGCATGCATCTGTGTGTCTGTGTGTGTGTGTACCGGTCAGGTTGCTGATGTGATCGGTTGAGTCGTCTCTGTTAAGCCCCTCCTCTTCTCTAATGTGACTCATTGGCGCTGACAGACTGTCCTCATCTGAAGGCTATGCGCACACACACACACACACACACACACACACACACACACACACACACACACACAAGCAGACAACACAGAGGACTGCTGTTAGTTTTAGTCTTTGTTACACACACACAGTTTCTTAGACATGTCTGTTTGCATCTTCTTCTTCTCAAACACACATTTCATAAGCAACTGCACAGACCACAAGCACACACACACTCAAGCACACACACACTCAAACACACACACACACACTCAAGCACACACACACTCCACTCTAACTCACACACACACACGCACACTCCACACACACTCCACACGCACAAACACACACACACACTCCACACACACACACACACACACAGTTTCTTAGTGACATGTCTTGTGTTTGCATCTTCTTCTTCTCAAACACACATTTCATAAGCAACTGCACACACACTCAAACACACACACACTCCACACACACACACACACACTGAAACACACACACACACACTCAAGCACACACACACTCAAACACACACACTCCACACACACACACACACACACAGTTTCTTACTGACATGTCTTGTTTACATTTACATTTACATTTAGGCATTTAGCAGACGCTTTTATCCAAACCGACTTACAAAAGAGGATAACATTCAAGCTACAACGCAATGAAAGAACTAACAAGAAGTGCATATTGCTAACATAGAATCTGCACTATTTTAAGTTGAAAGTGCAATAGTATAACGCAGTGTAGAGAAATTTAATTATTAAGTGCATTCTCAAAATTTACGCCAGGAGATATTCTTGGAAGAGCTGAGTCTTCACAAGTTTCTTGAAGGTATCAGCTGATCTGGTAGCACTTGGGAGGTCATTCCACCAGCACGGAACCAGATATGAGAAGAGTCTGAATTGACCTGCACAAGGTGTTGGCTGTGCTAGAAAACGTTCCTTAGAGGAGCATAGAGGAGCGTCGGGTGACATAGGGCTTCAGAAGAGTATTCAAGTAGATGGGAGCAGAGCCATCATTCACCCTGTAGGCAACCATAAGTGCCTTGGATTTAATGCGAGCAGCCAAGGGCAACCAGTGAAGTTCAATGAACAGAGGTGTGACATGTGCCCTTTTTGGCTGGTTAAAGACCAGACGTGCAGCTGCATTCTGGATCATCTGTAGTGGTCTGACCGCACAGGCTGGTAGGCCTGATAGGAGGACATTGCAGTAGTCAAGACGAGAGATAACCAGGGTCTGAACCAGGAGCTGGGTTGCATGTTGGGTTAGGTACGGCCTGATCTTCCTTATGTTGAATAAGGAAAAACGGCATGACCGAGTCACAGAGGCAACGTGATCTGCAAAGGTCAGTTGGTCATCGATCATGACACCTAGGTTTCTTGCCACTTTGGTGGGAGAAACAAACAGGGAGTCGATCTTGATACTGATGTCGTGATGTATGACTTGTTTGGCTGGGAGGACCAGCAGCTCAGTTTTGGAGAGAATTAGTTGGGGGTGATGTCCTTTCATCCATGCAGATATATCAGAGAGACAGTCCGAGATCCGTGTTGACCCCCGTGGAGTCGTCCGGCAGAAAGGACAGATAGAGCTGGATATCATCAGCATAGCAGTGGTAAGAGAAGCCATGGGAGTGGATGATTGAGCCCAGTGAGGTGATGTACAGGGCGAAGAGAAGGGGCCCCAGCACAGATCCTTGGGGTACTCCTGTGGTGAGTTGGTGAAGTGCCGATGTCTGTCCTAGCCATGATACGTTGAACGACCGTCCAGTAAGATAGGACTTGAACCAGGAGTCTTGTGTTTGCATCTTCTTCTTCTCAAACACACATTTCATAAGCAACTGCACAGACCACAAGCACACACACACTCAAGCACACACACACTCAAACACACACACACACACCACACACACACACCAAAGAAGATAACACTGAAGCTACAACACAATGTGATAACGTTCCTTAGAGAACTGAAGTGGTCGACGGGTGACATAGGGCTTTAAGAGAGAATTCAAATAGAAAGGAGCAGAACCATCATTCACCCTGTAAGCCACCATTAGTGCCTTGAATTTGATGCGAGAGGCTAAGGGTGGCCAGTGGAGCTCAGTGAACAGAGGTGTGACATTCGCCCTTTTGGCTGGTTGAAAACCAGACGTGCAGCTGCATTCTGGATCATCTGTAACAGTCTCACAGCAGAGGCTGGAAGACCTGATAGGAGGGCATTGCAGTAGTCAAGATGAGAGATAACCAGGGGCTGTACCAGGAGCTGAGTTGCATGTTGGGTTAGGTACGGCCTAATCTTCCTTATATTGAATAGAGAAAAACGGAACGACTGAGCTACAGAGGCAACATGATCTGCAAAAGTCAGTTGGTCATCAGTTTTGGAGAGGTTCAGTTGGAGGTGATGTCCTTTCATCCATGCAGATTTGTCAGAAAGACAGTCAGAGATCCGTTTTGACACCATGGAGTCACTGGGAGGAAAGGACAGATAGAGCTGGGTATCATCTGCATAGCAGTGATAAGAGAAGCCATGGGAGTGGATCGAGCCAAGTGAGGTGCTATAGGCACAGAGAAGGGGCCCCAGCACAGATCCTTGGGGCACCCCTGTGGTGAGGTGGTGTAGCATAGATGTATGTCCTAGCTATGACACATTGAGCAACTGTCCAGTAAGATAGGATTCAAACCAGGAATGCACTTTGCCATTGATGCCCATGTTAGTCAGTTTGTCCAGTAGCATGCTGCTGATAGGTCCAGTAGGATGAGTGCTGAGGATTGACTTGCTGCTCTGGCCTCTTTTATTGCAGACAGAAGCGCCGTTTCAGTGGAGTGGACACTGTTGAGTCCAGATTGGTAGGAGTCAAGGAGGTTGTGCTGAGAGAGAAATCCTGTGACCTGTCTGAAGACGGCTCGTTTAATAGTTTTAGAAAAGAAGGGAAGGAGACAGACAGGCTGATAGTCTTCCACTTGGAGCGAGGGAGGGTTTTTTGAGCAACTGTGTTACCTGGGCTTGTTTGAAGGTGGTGGGAAATGTACCTGTAGTTAGTGAAGCATTGACCACATGTGTGGTTGCTGTTACATGGTAGGGGCTATGGCCTGTAGAAGGGTGGTTGGAATAGGGTCCAGACGACAAAAAGTAGGTCGGCTGTCTATGAGAAGCTTAGACACCTCAGCCTCTGAGAGAGGAGTGAATGAAGAAAAGGAAGCAGTTGATTTAGAGAAGCTTGCAGGAGGAACCTCTGAAGCAGGGTAAGACAGGGTGTGTGTAGATGGGTCAGAGAACTGACTACTAATTGCTGCAACTTTGTTAGTAAAAAATGCAGAAAAAGTGTCAGCTGTGAGGTTGGTTGCATCTTGCCATGGTAGAAAGCCTTTTTTGCAGAAGTGACACTGGATGAGAAGGATGATAGCAGAGCCTGGAAATGTGTTAGAACAGTTGAAATATTAGTTTTGTGCCATTTCCTCTCAGCAGCTCTGAGGTTAGTGCACATCAAGCGAAGTGAGTCATTAAGCCACACATGAGACTGAGTGGATTTGGACTGGTAGACAGAGGGCACAAGCGATCCAAGCAGGAGCTCAGTGTAGAACAGAGTGACTCTGTGGCAGAGCAGACACCACCAAGGAGGAAAAGAGAATGGGAGATAAATTCAGGAGATTGCGACGGAAAGAGACAGTGGGAGTAGGTGCAGATGGTTGCTGACGACGAGACAAACTTTGAACTGAGTAAAGTAGTGGTCAGATAGATGTAGAGGAGTAACTGTCAGCGAAGTAGTGGCGCACTTCCTGGTAAGAATGAGATCAAGTTTCTTACCAGTTTTGTGTGTTGGAGGACTCAAGAAATACTGTAGCTCAAAGGAGTCCATCAGAGACAGGAAGTCTGCAGAGCCTGGATTGTCTAAGTGGATGTTCATTTCACCAAGGACAAGCATGGGTCATACTCAGGGATAGAGGAAAGCAGAGTGTCTAGTCCCTTGAGGAAATCACCC
>PYXC01000325.1:87500-90000 GCA_015244755.2 Tenualosa ilisha | reverse complement strand
GGCAACTACACTCTTTCACATTGGCAACTACACTCTTTCATGTTGGCAACTACTCTCTTTCACATTGGCAACTACACTCTTTCACGTTGGCAACTACACTCTTTCACACTGGCAACTACACTCTTTCACACTGGCAACTACACTCTTTCACAATGGCAACTACACTCTTTCACATTGGCAACTACACTCTTTCACACTGGCAACTACACTCTTTCACACTGGCAACTACACTCTTTCACATTGGCAACTACACTCTTTCATGTTGGCAACTACACTCTTTCACACCGCCAACTACACTCTTTCACATTGGCAACTACACTCTTTCACACTGGCAACTACACTCTTTCACACTGGCAACTACACTCTTTCACACTGGCAACTACACTCTTTCACACTGGCAACTACACTCTTTCACACTGGCAACTACACTCTTTCACACTGGCAACTACACTCTTTCACACTGGCAACTACACTCTTTCACACTGGCAACTACACTCTTTCATGTTGGCAACTACACTCTTTCACACTGGCAACTACACTCTTTCACACTGGCAACTACACTCTTTCACACTGGCAACTACACTCTTTCACATTGGCAACTACACTCTTTCACACTGGCAACTACACTCTTTCACATTGGCAACTACACTCTTTCACACTGGCAACTACACTCTTTCACATTGGCAACTACACTCTTTCACACTGGGTGTGTAGGACACTGAGGAGCGCCACTTTGCTGAAGCCTGCGCTAACCAGGGGCCTGTGTGACATTCTTTCTTTACAAAAAAATCAAGAATTCTGGAAATTTAAATGTGAGATTGTGATTAACACTAGAAGTCCCAGCATTTTTCTGTCTACCTAGAAGTCCCAGAGAGGGGTCATTTGGCCCGACCGCTTTTCCCAAATACACTAATCACTCATTTTGTTATGGTAATGAGGCTGTTAGGGGCAGTGTGTGGGGGGTCACACCTTACAGTGTGTGAGGGGGTCACACCTTACAGTGTGTGGGGGTCACACCTTACAGTGTGTGAGGGGGTCACACCTTACAGTGTGTGAGGGGGTCACACCTTACAGTGGTAACAGCCAAGACAAACAGACTCAAGAACAGACAGCTTCTTCCCACGGGCTGTCAACATATGAATGAACATGTGAATGTCCCATGTGACCATAACGACTCATTTGACTGCAACCAGACAATTGTTTGATGGATAAATACCAGTGCACGTGGACTATTGCTTCATTTCCCTCAAGAATTTTGTGGTGAAAGAAGCTTCTCTCCAAGGAACGAAGATGCAGAGATTCAGCACTCAACAGGCATTGGAAATGATCCTGGATGGAGCTAACCCTTTCGACTCGGATGGAGAAGACATCAATCTTCAAGTGGATTCAGACTCCGAGCTGTCTCAGTCGTCTTCAGGTAAGATTTCATTTCATATTATTTCCTATTTTACGTTTCATTTCAGTGAGGAAGTTGGAAAATATAGCACCATGTGAATAGAGCCTCCATTTTGTTTCTGAGTGTGGACTGCCGTCAGTTTTGTTTGATTCTACTTCTCCTGAGGTGTCTGCAGCTTAGCCAACCTATTTGAGATGTTCTGGGATTATTATTATTATTAGCTTCTATGCTTGCATTTGTGATATCATTTGACTTTCCCATTGCTGATAATTACATTTTTTTTCACACTACAGATGAGGAGACTGCTCCCCAACCAACAAAGAGAGCTCGGCTGGGGACTGATGTGACAGAGACTGCGAAAGATGGCACAGTATGGCATGAAGAACAGGTGGGAACGGGTCCACATTTCACCCCGCCATCGCCATACAGCGCAGATGGAGAGCCAACAGCTAAGGCCAGGAGGTCAATCACAAGACGTCTTCAGAGCTTCCTGTGTTTCATCACTCTGGACATGCTTGGCATCATTCGAGACTGTACAGTTCAACATGCAAAGCAAACGGAGCATGTGGATTGGTTCATGGGCCTCCCTGAACTAATGGCATTTATTTCCATCACAATCATGCGGGGAATCATCAGGGTGCCACCACTGCGTGACTGCTGGTCGAAACACAACTTGCACAACGACTACTTAGCCGGAATACAACCATCCTCGGCACAGTCAACAAGATTCACCAGGAAATTCCACTGTCAACTCGACAGATGCACCGCGATGAATTTACCACCCAAGTATTTTCAACCACTGGTGCCACACTGACGGTGTATGCGCCCAAGCGGAAGAAGACTGTATGTGTTCTCAGCAGCATGCACAGCACGATTCAGACACAGGATACCACCAAAAAGAAGCCAAACTCCATCACACTCTACAACACAACAAAGTGCGGCGTCGATGTCATGGACCAGATGATGCGGGAGTACGCTGTCCGCGCAGGAACACGGCGCTGGCCAGTAGCAGTGTTCTATAACATGATAGATATTGCAGCACTGAATGCCCACGTGCTCTTTCAATTATGCACCGGGAGGCAGGAGAGACGGGTGGATTTCCTG
>PYXC01000325.1:72500-82500 GCA_015244755.2 Tenualosa ilisha | reverse complement strand
AATTCATACAAGTGGAGCAACATGTCAGCATTGCAGCAACTTTAAACTACTTACTCATATGAAAAGCTACTTACTCATATGAAAAGCTACTTACTCATATGAAAAGCTACTTACTCATATGAAAAGCTACTTACTCATATGAAAAGGTCACACACAAGTAGTCACACATGAGGTGCGGTGCACCTGTCCAGAAACTGCTGCTAAGTGACCTAGCAAGTAGCAAGTTGTAATTCATGACAGGCCAGCTAACATTGGTGATGCTAAGCCCAGATAAGAGCCACTCTGGCCCAGACAAGAGGTCTTGAGTTCTTTTCACACATCACCCATTGGGATGAATGAGCTTCACACAAGATACTGTATACCTGACTGACCGACACGCCAATTAGCCTTGGCTACTTCAGCAAAAGAGAGCTAATGAAATGCAGCAGCACTCACTCATGCATTCAGGAAATGTTGCGGAGTAGAAAGTACAGATAGTAGCTTGAAAATGTAGAAGTCAAAGTAAAAGTGATCATCATTCATCCTCATTCTGTCTGCTCAGTAAATCACAGATACGTGACGCATGTGCTGAAGTACAGTACAGAAGCAGTTCCATGCCACCACTGACAAACACACACACATATACCCACTGTAAACCGCACTCTCACAAACTAGCAGTAGATGGCAGCCTCACATCACTGTAACATCTGTGTGTGTGTGTGTGTGTGTGTGTGTGTGAGAGAGAGAGAGAGAGAGAGAATGTGTGTGTGCTGTTTTTGCACACGGGAAAGTTCCAAGGCTATGGCTACTTCCTGAAGAGTATGTTTTCAAGAAACTCTCTCTCACCCACACACACACACACACACACACACAGAGAGAGAGAGAGAGAGAGAGAGAGAGAGAGAGAGAGAGAGAGAGAGAGAGAGAGAGAGAGAGAGAGAGAGAGAGAGAGAGAGAGACAAACACATGAGAACAGGTAGATATAGACAGATAGATAGATAGATAGATAGATAGATAGATAGATAGATAGATAGATAGATAGATTGGGACTTTATTTATCCCATTAAAAAAGAAAGAAATACAAGATATTTATTATAAAGTTAGACAGTTTAAACATTCTCAGTAACAGTAATATATATGCACACACACACACACACAGTATGCTCAATGCAGCATCATTCTGTATGTGACATTAATTGCTAACATTAGCTTACTGTGTCCTGTTTCACAGCTGAATGTAAAACTCAATGTTTCTGGTTCATGTCAAACATATTTCGGTTCCTAACCAATACTACAGGCGATTTCTCTCTCTCCTCTCTTAACCAACCACCTGCCCTACCCCCAATTAGGAACTTTTACATCTACATTCTTTTACATTGAGCGTTGTGACATCACAATGAGCAATTAAGAAGCAATTAAAACACTATTAAGTAATCCGAATCTTGTGCTCAGTTACAAGCTTAACTGCTTCAGCCTCTAAGCATACAGTCTGCACTCTCTCACAGCTTTCTTGATGGACATCATCACATTAAACATGTTATTTCTGACAGCTATCAACATATCTAGTGAACATTAGAAAGGTTAGCCACGCCATTTTCAGTCACACTCTGGTCTAGGCTACTTTTGTCTAACTTGTTAACTTAAATAAATGACACATGCAGCCTCTCCCAGCTTTCTTGATGGATTTGAAAATCACATCTACATAATTAACTAAATGAATGACACCTGCAGCCACTCACAGCTTTTGATTGAGTTTAAAACACTTGATTAGGTTGTAAATGGTGCAATGATGCCTCTAGTGGTAGCAAAGTTAACTAAGTAGCACCACTCACATCTGCTAGCAAACATTAGCCAAGGTAGCTAATTACAATGTGATTCTGTATGTATGTTTGTAACCAGTACTGCTTTCTGTGGGCTTAGAGCTCATAACAACCATGTTATTTCTGAGATTAATCCTTGTTAGCGAAACAGCTAGCAAACATTAGCTAGGTTAGCCTCGTAGTACCGCTACCAAGACTCATTAACTTAACTCACACTTACACTGTATGTTTAACTAGTCAACTATATAGACACCTGCTGATTCACACATTAACTTAACTCACACTTACACTGTATGTTTAACTAGTCAACTATATAGACACCTGCTGTCTCAGGTTACTTGAAAACTAACTTGATTACATTGTTTTAAATGGTGCAGTTTCCAAACATTTTCCAGAGCCTTACTGACACTGTCAGAATCTCTCTCTCTCTCCTCCCTCACTCTTCTATCTCCCCTACACTCTCCTCTACCACTCTCCCTATTCCTCTTCTTTCCTCCCTCCACTCTGTCTCTCTCTCTCTTTCTTTCTCCCTGTCTCTCTTTCCCTCTTCCTCTCTTCCTTCCTTCTGCGTATGTGTGTGCGTGTGTGTATGTGAAAGAGAGAGAGAGGGAGAGTGTGTGTGTCTGTGTCTGTTCATTCTTTGTTTTTGGGGCATGCAGAGGTTATTCATCCACATCACAATTACTCATTTCACCTCACCACACACACACACACACACACAGACACACACACACACACTCTTGGGTGATGTCTGGGCTCATGCCCTGATTTAAAGTAGGCCACATTAAAGATGTCACACACACACACAGAAATAGACACACACACACACACACAGATCTCTACTGTCTACTTTACACAGGTACTGTATGTTCATCACACTCACAAATATATGAACAGTAGATACACAAACAACACAACACACACACACACACACACACACACATTCACAACACACACAATCACAATAAATACACAGGGCACACACCCATGTTGTCTCGGTTGTGACTGATCCTTGCTGAATGCCCCGGCTGCACACCGGCTGAATGAGTGGGTGTTTTTGAGAACGTTCAAAACGTCAGTGTCTCCCAACTCAAGGCTACTAGCAAAAGCCTTTCAACAGATCGCTCACCTGAAGACCAAACCCAAATGGACGTGGAGCTATGGAAGAAGTCCAGTTTCATAAGGGTGGCAACGGAATAATGTGGCTGGCAGCCCCCGGCCTGCTGGTCCAGATTCCAACATTAGAAAGGTGTGTGTCTTCAGCGCCATCACTCACTGTCTGTCTGCTGCCACTGGCCCAGCACTACACTGTAAGCTGTAGTCCTCATTGCTCTCTCTCCCCACATCTGTGAGTATAATAACTGTACACGTGGGTACCAGTGATGTAGCCCAGGCCCGCTCAGAGCCCATTAAGTCTTTTAAAGTTCTTAAAGCACCCAGGGAAATCTGTTCATCTCCAGGCCCATTCCCACATTTCAGAGGGGCGCCGTGAGATTTAGTAGACTGTACAGCCTACACACCTGCCTATACACCTGCCTACACACCTGCCTATACACCTGCCTACACACCTGCCTATACACCTGCCTACACACCTGCCTACACACCTGCCTATACACCTGCCTACACACCTGCCTTCACTCTGAGTCCCTTGCTCAAAATCTGGGCTTTATTGGCAATTTCGACCTGTTCTGGGAGCATATGTCATTTTACTGCAGTGATGGGATCCATCCAAGTGCAATGGGCATCGATCAACTCGCCAAAAATCTGCTGCTTACTGTTCGACACCTGAAGCACGAGTGACTTGCCCCAGAAAGAGCCCCCAGACACCTCAAACCCGTGTCTCACTTCCAGTACATCCTTTGAATACTTCTGTGGACTTATTAGTGTTCTCCCAGCATTCTCTCATTGACTACTTACAGGCCTCCACAGCAGTCAGCTAAAGGGGTTTTTGAGGAATTTGGTGAACTATTGTCATCCACTTGTTTAGAGTTTGACTGCATTTCAGAGGATTTTATTTTGCACATAGATAATCCTGTAAGCACCCATGCCAAGGCTCTTCAGCCTAAAGCAGCATGTACAGGGACCAACTCACTGCCATGGTCATTCCCCTGACCTTGTTATCACAAAAAGTTGAGATGTTGAGTTGAAAAGATGTTGAAGAGTTGAGTTGCTGTCTTAGCTTTCTCTGAACTCCTCTATGTTTCCTTTGATGTTTGTATGCTCACCTCCACTCAGAATAGATCTGTGGCTGCAGCAAGGAGATTATGGTGTATCTCTCAGCATGCACTCTCACAAACCTCCAGTCAATCATCTGACTGTTGATGACCTGAATCATTTTAATTCACAAATGTCTCAGATTATGGATGAGATTGTAAACTGATAGAAAGATAGCGCCATGGAAACTAAATCTGAAGAGAGAATGCAGGGAGACCATGGCATGCCATAGGGATGTGAAATGAATGATTGGATGGCACAGAGCTTCCTACAGCTGAACACTGAAAAGACAAGTAATTATCTAGGAAAAAAGAGTTCGAAAGACTTCCCATCTCAATGCCAGGGGTCTTAAAGCAAAAGACAGGAGTCTTGGTGTTGTCATTGACAGAGACCTTAGTTTTAATAGTCACATGAAAGCAGTCTAAAAATCTGCTTTTTGTCATTAAAAGAACGGACATAAACAAGAATAAATGAGAAGTCTTATGTCTGAGCAGGATCTGGAAAAAATCATTCTTGCTTTTCTAACTAGTAGACTAGACTACTTGAATGGTCTCTTTATGGGACTCCCTCCAAAGGCCATGAAGGAGCGCCAGTTAGTACAAAATGGCACAGCAGGGGTGCTTAGCAGAGCTAAAAGGACTGACCATATAACTCCGATCTTGAAATCCTTGCACTGGCTCCCAGTTAGTCAGAGGACTGTTTTTAAAGCACTTTTCCTTGTTTTTAAATCATTAAATGGGTCTGGTCCACAGTACATAGCCAATATGTCTCAAAACTACATCCGATCAGGTCCCTCAGACTATAAGGAAAAACTATGTAATAACACCCACTGTAAACACCAGGTGTGGTGAGGCAGCTGGTAGCTGCTAGGTGACTCTGGAACCTTTACCTGCAAATATGAAGAGTGCCTGCTCCACTTCCATTTTGAAATCCCGGCGAAAAAACGAATTGTTCTCAGATGGCTTGTGTGGCTTTTCTTTTTAATCTGTTTCGCTGCTTTTCTAATGTGTTCTATTGATGTGTGTGTGTGTGTGTGTGTGTGTTATTTCTTCTACACTGTCATGTGTTATGTGATTGTTTCGCTGCTTTTCTAATGTGTTCTATTGATGTGTGTGTGTGTGTGTGTGTGTGTGTTATTTCTTCTACACTGTCAGGTTTTATGTGATTGTTTCGCTGCTTTTCTAATGTGTTCTACTGATGTGTGTGTGTGTGTGTGTGTGTGTGTGTGTGTTATTTCTTCTACACTGTCATGTTTTATGTGATTGTTAAGTTCATGTTTGTCTGTTTGACTGCGTGTTTTATCTGCTGCTTCTTCTGTTCTTTGACTTGTTTTGGTTTTAATCTGTCAAGCACACTGAGTTACCGCCATGGATGAAATGGGCTCTAGAAATAAACTGCCTTGTCTTGCTTTACATTTGATTATCCATGGGAAGGTGACAGTGTATTTACGTGTATGTGTGTGTGTGTTCTGCAGATGTTAAGGTCAAATGTGACATTCCAGGATATGACAGGCAACAGGTAAGAACGAGTCACGAGTCTGTAGATGTGTGTGTGTGTGTGTGAGTGTGTGTGTCAAACTCAAACTATGAGATGTGAGATCAACATACACAACCACAAATCCCATAAACATGTTGACTTTCTTGCTACCTCTCACACACTACCCATTCAAACCCATACACACACACACACTGCACACACACACACAGGCAGGATGTATCTCCTCCCAGTTCATTGTGTAGAAGTCAGAAGTAGAGGTCATTTCCTCTCTAAGAAACCTAGGAACACACACACACACACACACGCACGCACGCACACACACACACACACACACACAGTCCAGGGTGCAGGGTAATCTATACATCATTACACATACAACCACATATTATCACAAACGCACACAGACAAGGAGTGTCATGTTCCCAACCACAGTTTAGTGGAGCCATACAGCTAGTGGCTAACAGTTCAAGTCAAGTCAAGCCAAGGGGGTTTTATTGTCACTCCAACCACATACACTGTATATAGTGAGACAACGTTTCACGATGGATTCATTCTACATTCTACATTTAGTGCAAATCTACATTTGAGCTTTGACACAGACTTCATCTACTGCACACTTAGGCTACATTTAGTGCACACACATTTTTGTGGAGCCATGAGGCTAACACTTTAGTGGAGCCATGAGGCTAACAGTTTAGTGTAGCCATGAGTCTAGCGACTAACAGTTTAGTGGAGCCATGAGTCTAGCGGCTAACAGTTTAGTGGAGCCATGCGGCTAGTGGCTAACAGTTTAGTGGAGTCATGCGGCTAGTGGCTAACAGTTTAGTGGAGTCATGCGGCTAGTGGCTAACAGTTTAGTGGAGCCATGCAGCTAGCAGCTAACAGTTTAGTGGGGCCATGAGGCTGGCGGCTAACAGTTTAGTGGAGCCATGAGGCTGGCGGCTAACAGTTTAGTGGAGCCATGCGGCTGGCGGCTAACAGTTTAGTGGAGCCATGAGGCTGGGGGCTAACAGTTTAGTGGAGCCATGCGGCTAGCGGCTAACAGTTTAGTGGGGCCATGCGGCTAGCGGCTACTAGTTTAGTGGAGCCATGAGGCTGGCGGCTAAGAGTTTAGTGGGGCCATGCCGCTAGCGGCTAAGAGTTTAGTGGGGCCATGCGGCTAGCGGCTAACAGTTTAGTGGAGCCAGGCAGCTAGCGGCTAACAGTTTAGTGGAGCCATGAGGCAGACAGCTAAGAGTTTAGTGGAGCCATGCGACTAGTAGCTAACAGTTTAGTGGAGCCAGGTGGCTAGTGACTAACAGTTTAGTGGAGCCAGGCGGTTAGCGGCTAGCATCAGTGAATCTCACATGAAAAATTGTCCGCCACAAATGCCAACCCCACTTGTCATGTCTCAACTCAGACCAAGACCACAACAGACACACTGCACTTATCATTAGCCAATCAGCAAGAGGCAAATACACACTCCTCTAATCGTTAATCAGCAACAGGCAAAGACACTCCACTCTTATCGTTAGCCAATCAGCAAGAGGCAAAGACACACTGCCCTAATCGTTAGCCAATCAGAAACAGGCAGACACACCGCTCTAATCGTTAGCCAATCAGCAAGGACAAATCATGTTCAATTCAATTCAGTTATATTTATACTGCGCCTTTTACAATAGTATTGTCTCATGGCGTTATCATGTTGTACCCAATCAGCTGAGAAAGTCGCACAGGATGAGGATTTCTATAGTAACAATGATAGTGAGATCACTATTGAAACACAATGATAGAGAGATCACCTCTGAATAACAATGACAGAGAGATCACTACTGAAGGAATGCAGAGAACCTGTGCATCTCTACCTGAACAACTGACGGAGAAGAAAGAGAGAGGTGAGGAGAGGTGAGGACAGGGTGATTGATGGTTCTTCTCCCATCTACCTGAATTCTCTCTTAAAGCTCTATGTCACCCACCACCACTTCGCTCCTCCAAGGAACGTTATCTAGCACGGCCAACACCTCGCGCAGGTCAATCCAGACTCTTCTCATGTGTTGTTCCTCGCTGGTGAAATGACCTTCCAAGTGCTACCAGATCAACAGATACCCTCTCCACCTTCAAGAAACTCTTGAAGACCCAGCTCTTCCAAGAATATCTCCTGGCTTGAATTCGGAACACCAGGAATGCACTTAACCTCTTATACTTATTCTCTCTTTATACTGCACTTTTATTACACTATTGCACTTTCAACTTCAAATGCAATATGCACTCTTTGTTAGTTTCTTTCATTGTGTTGTAGCTTGAATGTTATCTTCTGTAATTCGTTTTGGATAAAAGCGTCTTCTAAATGGATAAATGTACATGTAAATGTGAGGAAAGGAGTGAGAGAGAGGAGACGAGAGGCGGCAGAAGATAGAGAGAGGAGAGAGTAGACAAGAGGAGACAGAGGAGAGGAGGGGGGGGGCGAGAGGAGGCAGACGAAAGGAGAGGGGAGGGAAGAAGAGGAGATAGAAAGAGAAAAAGTGAGCTCTACTCCAGTGTATTTAGTAGCCTGTTTGGGTCCAGTAACAGTCCCCGCTTTAACTTATTTTCGTCTCTTGGATGCGGAGTTCCGCCCACATAATGTGCGCTCGCGGTTGAGGGCGGACCAGGGCAGTCCTATGAGAACGGAAGTGGTTCGCGCACGAAAACATTCCCAAATGTCAGGCATTCACGGCAAACCCACGCGCAGCTGCCCGTGCCTTGCGCAGTTTCTGCAGGCCTACTTTCCCTGTCGGTTGAAACCACGACTCGGAAATTAATTATAGATGACGTCGTTCCAAACGTTTGGCACGAGTCAGAGGCAAACTTGCCCCCTCCCTGTCCCCGGACAGCGCGAGCTGCCGTTGTCCGTAGTCATGACAGCTCATCACTACTGCCAAAACACGGCGCGAGAGCTTACGCTGCGGTTTGTTGTTAATTCCATGGTGGCATTGGGTCGTTGGCAGAAACACACAGAAATCATCACATCGCGCTGATCATTAAAACACGGATCCCGACTCGTGCGTTTACGGTCGCAGTGGGGGAATTCCAGCCTTCCGTTTGGTAGGCTACTGCGCGCGCTACGTCTCTGTCCACCTTTGGTCCACTCGTGACGCGCGTGGGGTGAGCTGAACAGCTAGCGGGCTCGGGGGCATCTCTGACCCACGCGCTGGGTTATTATTATCCCCTCGATCATGCCCCACTTATCGTGGATCGCGAGCGAACAGCCCGCAACAACATCAGCTCGGCTGAGTTTGCGCAAATTCATGGACACAAGTGTGTTCACACACACAAACACAATGACAGCATCCACAACGGTAACAACCGGGTCTTTGAAAGGCTTCAAAACGCACTACGCCATAGGCTGGAGAAGCCAACACAGACCGTGCGTTTGTTACCGACTTTCTCTTTCGGTGCGCGTGGCGTTGCTGGGACCCTGTCCAAACAGAGACTGGACTGCCGTAGCCTACCTGCCTCTACGGTGTCCGTGAGGTCGTAGTTGGTCGCGTTCTTCGGAAACTCCTTCAGTTTTCTACAGCTGAGATTGAGACGCCCGGAGTTGGCCGCCTCCTCCAGCGCGCGCTCCAAACCACGGTTAAGAGGTACGCTTGTCCCAGAGCCCAGTCCGCCGAGGCTCGCGCCTATCGGGGCAGAAACGAGTGGCGCGTGGGTACGAGCCTCCGGAGCCAGTGTCGTCATCTTCGCTTCAGCGCAGATATTCAAACAAGCGACAGCACTGTGGCCCGTATCCCGAGCGCGACGCGACAGTGGTACGAGCCAAACAGTGCGCGAGTTTCCTCATCTACAGTCCGGCTCTGCTGAGTGAGTGGGAACAATGCGCACGCGCTATCAGTGCTGCTGCCCCGTGCCCACTGACACACACGCGCGACTCAGCGCTGGACACCAGGCGACCCCTGCTGGTCGAAATGAAAACCTATTTTGTGTGTGTGTGACAGAATCACAGCGCACCGTGGCCAAATTGCCTTGTTTGCCTTCCACGGGCTTTTTAAACAGGGGAGGGGATATGTAGATTATTTATGAGGCCACTTAAACTCCTCCACTGGATACTGCAGCCATGCATTAGGTGTGTGTACTTTAATTGTATATTAACTATATATAAATGTGCCAGTGTCGATGTAATTATAAAGCACTTTAAAAACAACACCAGTTGTTCTGTAACAGTTGTTCAGTGTTCTGTAAAAAAATGAAAGAAAACAACAACAACAACAAAAACAAACCAAATAGGAAATCATAAGAGGTTTACTGAAAGGTTTAGACAGTTATCAAAAGATACGCTAGGCTGATAAAAGAATTTAACATGAAATAGCCTAAACAGGCCTGCAGCACAAAGATCACAGCGGGAGAATTAACGAATCTATAAATTAGAAAATAGTAAAAGTACAATGAATAAAAATCAAAATAAGATTAAGGTTTATGTTAAGTTGTATGCCAGGAAATAGAAATGCGATTTAAGATGAGACTTAAAGATA
>PYXC01000325.1:52500-57500 GCA_015244755.2 Tenualosa ilisha | reverse complement strand
ACAGACACACTCACACATACATGCTTACACAGACACACTCACACACATATACTTATACAGACACACTCACACATACATGCTTACACAGACACACTCACACACACATACTTACACAGACACACTCACACAGACATGCTTACACAGACACACTCACACACACATGCTTACACAGACACACTCACACATACATGCTTACACAGACACACACACTCACACATACATGCTTACACAGACACACACACATACATACTTACACAGACACACACACACACAGACACTCAAGTCTGTCCCTCCCCCACACACACACACACTCCTCCAGCTACTTCAGCACTCCTTCAGCTTTTGGTGAAATGAAGCGCGTGTGTGTGTGTGTGTGTAGCAATGTATGTCATGCTTCTGTGTTTTGGATTAAACATTTCACTTGAATACTGTCAAAGTTTTATAGCTACTGGTATATTAAACGTTTCTATATCAAACTCTACTGTTGCCTCTGTGTGTGTGTGTGTGTGTGTGTGTGTGTGTGTGTGTGTGTGTGGTTTTTATGGCTACTGGTATATTAAACGTTTCTATATCAAACTCTACTGTTAATTCTGTATAACGCACAGTGGCTAAAGAGGGGTTTGGCAGGTGGGGCTACTCTCACACACAATATACAGTCACTGTTATTCCCACACACACACAATATACAGTCACTGTTATTCCCACACACACACAATATACAGTCACTGTTATTCCCACACACACACAATATACAGTCACTGTTATTCCCACACACACACACACACACACAATATACAGTCACTGTTATTCCCACACACACACACACAATATACAGTCACTGTTATTCCCACACACACACACACACAATATACAGTCACTGTTATTCCCACACACACACAATATACAGTCAGTTATTCCCACACACACACACACACACACAATATACAGTCACTGTTATTCCCACACACACACAATATACAGTCACTGTTATTCCCACACACACACACACAATATACAGTCACTGTTATTCCCACACACACACACACACACACAATATACAGTCACTGTTATTCCCACACACACACACACAATATACAGTCACTGTTATTCCCACACACACACACACACAATATACAGTCACTGTTATTCCCACACACACACAATATACAGTCACTGTTATTCCCACACACACACACACACACACAATATACAGTCACTGTTATTCCCCCACACACACACACACACACTATACAGTCACTGTTATTCCCACACACACACACACACACACAATATACAGTCACTGTTATTTCCACACACACACACACACACAGTGGCTAAAGAGGGGTTTGGCAGGTGGGGCTCCTCTCAAATTTGTGTTGGTGCAACAAAAAACAAATGGCCTCCCCCTGTTCAGATACGATAGTGTCCCTGTTGGTCCAGATATCACACCACTTACTGCTTGATTTTCAATGGGGTTTTTTCTACACCGATATGGCACATTTTTTCACTGGAAAAACGGCACATCTGAGATCCTTCTCTATAAACACCACGTGATGTTGCACTTTTGCACTCAGAGACATAGATAAATAGGTCTGAGTTTTGGAAATATTCATATTGGGAGATACTCCAACAATCTGGCAAATTCTGTACTATGGGTTTGGCAGTGGTGCTGATGCTGAACTGGGCTGGGCTGGGCTGGGTTTGGCAGTGGTGCTGATGCTGGACTGGGCTGGGCTGTGCTGGGTTTGGCAGTGGTGCTGATGCTGGACTGGGCTGGGCTGGGCTGGGTTTGGCAGTGGTGCTGATGCTGGACTGGGCTGGGCTGGGCTGGGTTTGGCAGTGGTGCTGATGCTGGACTGGGCTGGGCTGTGCTGGGTTTGGCAGTGGTGCTGATGCTGGACTGGGCTGGGCTGGGCTGGGTTTGGCAGTGGTGCTGATGCTGGACTGGGCTGGGCTGTGCTGGGTTTGGCAGTGGTGCTGATGCTGGACTGGGCTGGGTTTGGCAGTGGTGCTGATGCTGAACTGGGCTGGGCTGGGTTTGGCAGTGGTGCTGATGCTGGACTGGGCTGGGCTGTGCTGGGTTTGGCAGTGGTGCTGATGCTGGACTGGGCTGGGCTGTGCTGGGTTTGGCAGTGGTGCTGATGCTGGACTGAGCTGGGCTGGGCTGGGTTTGGCAGTGGTGCTGATGCTGGACTGGGCTGGGCTGGGTTTGGCAGTGGTGCTGATGCTGGACTGGGCTGGGCTGTGCTGGATTTGGCAGTGGTGCTGATTCTGGACTGGGCTGGGCTGGGTTTGGCAGTGGTGCTGATGCTGGACTGGGCTGGGCTGGGCTGCTGAAATGTCGCTGGGATGCGACTTTTGATGCTGCTCTGGGCTCTGGCCTTTGGCTGCTTCTTTTCCCTAAATATGGTGAAAATACAGAATTTGGAAAGTTATACTTAAGAGTAATTTACTATTTCAGCATTTATGACTGAAATGTAAATGACGGTCCACTTAACACACACCCTGAAAACTCTAATGGCCGTTCTATATCAGTGCTCTTTTGAATGGCAACCATGAACGCCAGTTGAACTTGTAGCGCTCTAGAATCTTTGCTTGTCAGCAACAATGGAATCAGCTGTTACTAGCGATCAAAGATTCTAGAGTGCTACACTCCGCTCTAAAATCTTTGCTAGCGATAACGACCATTGCAAAGAAAGTAGCACAGCAAGTGGATTGGTTTCTTGATAACCGAGCTGCAAGCTTTTCCACCCTCAGCGTCATGAAGTTATTCGCCTCTGCTTCGTTCATTAATTCCGTATAACAGCCCGCATCATCAGGCATTATCTCTTACTCGGAACGCAACGGTACTGCGCGCCGACACCGGCACCTCAGATAAATAGATAAACATAAATAGATTTATTCATATCAACGATTGCGCAATGCTGTTAACAAATCACGTGTGCAGGTTTTATATACAGTCTATGGCAGGCGCGTAATTTCCAGGGGGGTTAGGGGGGTTATGACACCCCAACAGTTCTCATTTCATTTCATTTTAAAGCCAACAGAAGAAACATGTTTACTCATCTGACAAGTTGTCTCCCCCTTGTAGAGGATGTGGTTTATCCCAGGAGCCAACGATGTGCCCTTGAGCAAGGCACTTAACCCTAAGGTGCTCTAGGGGAGACTGGTCCTGATGTAAGGCACTTAACCCTAAGTTGCTCTAGGGGAGACTGGCCCTGATGTAAGGCACTTAACCCTAAGGTGCTCTAGGGGAGACTGGTCCTGATGTAAGGCACTTAACCCTAAGTTGCTCTAGGGGAGACTGGTCCTGATGTAAGGCACTTAACCCTAAGTTGCTCTAGGGGAGACTGGTCCTGATGTAAGGCACTTAACCCTAAGTTGCTCTAGGGGAGACTGGCCCTGATGTAAGGCACTTAACCCTAAGTTGCTCTAGGGGAGACTGGCCCTAATGTAAGGCACTTAACCCTAAGCTGCTCTAGGGGAGACTGGCCCTGATGTAAGGCACTTAACCCTAAGTTGCTCTAGGGGAGACTGGGCCTGAACAATTGACAGTTGACAAAATGTAAGTGGCTTTGGATAAAAGCGTCTGCTAAATGCATAAATGTAATGTAATGTAGCCCAACCCATCGCCTTTCTCCCCACTTGGCATTCAGTATTTTCACTTACTGTAGCTAGTTTGCCGGTGTGTTTGGCTTAATGTGAGCTAACTGGTCACAGATGTTAGGAAGGAGAATGAAAAGGGTGCTTAAAGACCAACCAACTTTTAGGGTACTGTTTCTCAATGTCTAATAAAATCAACCAACTTTTAGGGTACTGTTTCTCAATGTCTAACATAAAGAGATAAGATAAAAACACCCTGCCCAAGATTAAGTCATTATGTGCATAATTAAAAGTCATTATGTGCATAATTAAGTTAGCTGGTGATGAGCTGCTGAGGTAGCTGTTTGCTCGTGTGCTAATAGGAACTTGTGAGGCAGCCTACAGCAAGGGGAACGACTCATTGGAAGGACTCATTGGAAGGACTCATTGGAAGGACTCATTGGACTTTGTTGACATTTGTGCAGGAAACACAGCAAATCAATGAGACATACAGTCTTTTCAGAGACAGAAGATCACTTCCAAAACAGACCATCACACCACCTCTGCCACGATCAACAGATGGCAATTGCTAGAAAAATGGCTTTTCAAATAAAAAACAAAGTTTGAAGAACACATCCATCATTTTAAATCAAATCATGAATTGTATCTCTAACAGGGACTAGATGCTATCTTGTCCATTTGCTGTTTCTAATTTAATGCCATGAGTGTTTCCATGGAGCACTCAGCCTTTAGAGCGATAGTGTACCTAGATAGCAAGATGCTGCTGGTCTGATGCTGGTCTGATGCTGGTCTGACGTCGGGCTGCCACTGGTGGCCTCCTGGCATGTTGCTTCTCCGCTGTGCCGCCTCTATTTCACCATATGTGGTATTTTTCTGCCATCTGGGAAATACCATATATGGCAAAACAGCAGCAGAGAACCAACGAGCAAAAATGCCGGTGGTCTGCTGCCATTTAAAATGTATTTATTTATTTCTATAGACAGAGATCTTGACCCCGCAATGTTTAGCATAAAGTCACATACTTGGTCTATGGTGTACAGTCAAATTTCAACCTGGCTGTCCTCCTCTCTCTTCAATGAGAGTGAGGAATTGTTCTTGTTTATCAAATCAAAACCATCTCCTGGCCCCGCCTTCACAAATACGCAGCTATCTGCCCATCATCAGCTGGTCACATCCTGATGTTCTGTTTCCAGTGCTACATCTCTAGTAAGAGCTGATGCTGGTGCTTCACGCATGCAGACAGCATTCTGCAGTTCAAGCCAAAGCAAGTGGATGTTTATGTGGAGTTAAATCTCTCAACGGTTATTAAATATAATTAATTTGAAGTTTACTTCAATCTCATTTCAAGTTAGAATTACTTTACACTTGAAATCAATTGAATAAGAAGTTGGATTCAT
>PYXC01000325.1:37500-42500 GCA_015244755.2 Tenualosa ilisha | reverse complement strand
GTCCAGCGCTCCTGAAGTGACGTAGTCCAGTCCAGCGCTCCTGAAGTGACGTAGGCCCGTCCAGCGCTCCTGAAGTGACGTAGGCCTGTCCAGCGCTCCTGAAGTGACGTAGGCCCATCCAGCGCTCCTGAAGTGACGTAGGCCCGTCCAGCGCTCCTGAAGTGACGTAGGCCGTCCAGCGCTCCTGAAGTGACGTAGGCCCATCCAGCGCTCCTGAAGTGACGTAGTCCCATCCAGCGCTCCTGAAGTGACGTAGGCCCGTCCAGCGCTCCTGAAGTGACGTAGGCCCGTCCAGCGCTCCTGAAGTGACGTAGGCCCATCCAGCGCTCCTGAAGTGACGTAGGCCCATCCAGCGCTCCTGAAGTGACGTAGTCCCATCCAGCGCTCCTGAAGTGACGTAGGCCCGTCCAGCGCTCCTGAAGTGACGTAGTCCAGTCCAGCGCTCCTGAAGTGACGTAGGCCCGTCCAGCGTGAGGGAAGTCTTGGTCCCATGCGGCGCAGAGGTGGAGTTGTGTGAGGGTGCTTCTCTTGGACGGATACACTGGCAGGACTTTAAATGCTACAAATCTACATACGGGCTACAGATACAAAGGTACCTGAACCCTTGCAGGATTCTGCACACAGTATACAGTCACTACCAGACACACACACACACACACACACACACACAATATACAGTCACTGCCACACACACACACACACACACACACACACACACACACACACACAATATACAGTCACTGCCACAACACACACACACACACACACACACCACACACACACACACACACACACATATACAGTCACTGCCACACACACACACAATGTACAGTCACTGCAACACACACACACACAATATACAGTCACTGCCACCACACACACACACACAATATACAGTCACTGCCACACACACACACACACACACACAATATACAGTCACTGCCACACACACACACACAATATACAGTCACTGCAACACACACACAAAATATACACGTCACTGCACACACACACACCACAATATACAGTCACTGCCATACACACACACAATATACAGTCACTGCAACACACACACACAATATACAGTCACTGCCACACACACACACACAATATACAGTCATTGCCACACACACACAATATACAGTCACTGCAACACACACACAATATACAGCCACTGCCACACCACACACACACACACACACACAATATACAGTCACTGCCACACACACACACAATATACAGTCACTGCCACACAACACACACACACACACAATATACAGTCACTGCCACACACACACACACAATATACAGTCACTGCCACACACACACACACACACACACACAATATACAGTCACTGCCACACACACACACAATATACAGTCACTGCCACACACACACCACACAATATTACAGTCATTGCCACACACACACACACAATATACAGTCACTGCAACACACACACACACACAATATACAGTCACTGCCACACACACACACACACACACACACACAATATACAGTCACTGCCACACACACACACACAATATACAGTCACTGCCACACACACACACAACAATATACAGTCACTGCCACACACACACACACACAATATACAGTCACTGCCACACACACACACAATATACAGTCACTGCCACACACACACACACACACACACACACAATATACAGTCACTGCCACACACACACACAATATACAGTCACTGCCACACACACACACAATATACAGTCACTGCCACACACACACACACACACACACACACAATATACAGTCACTGCCACACACACACACAATATACAGTCACTGCCACACACACACACACAATATACAGTCATTGCCACACACACACACAATATACAGTCACTGCAACACACACACACACACAATATACAGTCACTGCCACACACACACACACACACACACACACAATATACAGTCACTGCCACACACACACACACAATATACAGTCACTGCCATACACAACACACACAATATACAGTCACTGCCACACACTCAGACAATATACAGTCATTGCCACACACACACACACACAATATACAGTCACTGCCACACACACACACACAACATACAGTCACTGCAACACACACACACACACACACACAGAATATACAGTCACTGCCCCACACACTCACAATATACAGTCACTGCCACACACACACACAATATACAGTCACTGCCACACACACACACACACAATATACAGTCACTGCCACACACACACAATATACAGTCGCTGCCACACACACACACAATATACAGTCACTGCCACACACACACACACACACACAATATACAGTCACTGCCACACACACACACAATATACAGTCACTGCAACACACACACACACAATATACAGTCACTGCCACACACACACACACACACACACAATATACAGTCACTGCCACACACACACACAATATACAGTCACTGCCACACACACACACACACAATATACAGTCACTGCCACACACACACAATATACAGTCACTGCCACACACACACACAATATACAGTCACTGCAACACACACACACACACACAATATACAGTCACTGCCACACACACACACACAATATACAGTCACTGCCACACACACACACACACACACACACACAATATACAGTCACTGTTATTTCCACACACACACACACAATATACAGTCACTGCCACACACACACAATATACAGTCACTGCCACACACACACACAATATACAGTCACTGCAACACACACACACACACACAATATACAGTCACTGCCACACACACACACACACACAATATACAGTCACTGTTATTTCCACACACACACACACACACAATATACAGTCACTGCCACACACACACACACACACACACACACAATATACAGTCACTGTTATTTCCACACACACACACACAATATACAGTCACTTATTCCCACACACACACACACACAATATACAGTCACTGCCACACACACACAATATACAGTCACTGCCACACACACACACAATATACAGTCACTGCAACACACACACACACACACAATATACAGTCACTGCCACACACACACACAATATACAGTCACTGCCACACACACACACACACACACACACACAGTGGCTAAAGAGGGGTTTGGCAGGTGGGGCTCCTCTCAAATTTGTGTTGGTGCAACAAAAAACAAATGGCCTCCCCCTGTTCAGATACGATAGTGTCCCTGTTGGTCCAGATATCACACCACTTACTGCTTGATTTTCAATGGGGTTTTTTCTACACCGATATGGCACATTTTTTCACTGGAAAAACGGCACCTCTGAGATCCTTCTCTATAAACACCACGTGATGTTGCACTTTTGCACTCAGAGACATAGATAAATAGGTCTGAGTTTTGGAAATATTCATATTGGGAGATACTCCAACAATCTGGCAATTTCTGTTCTAGTTGAGTGCTACTGCTTGGTTGGTCTGTGCTGCTGGGCTTGGCAGGGCAGGGCTGCTGATGCTGGGCTGGGCTGGGCTGGGTTTGGTAGTGGTGCTGAAGCTGGACTGGGCTGGGCTGGGCTGGGCTGGGCTGGGTTTGGTAGTGGTGCAGAAGCTGGACTGGGCTGGGCTGGGCTGGGCTGGGCTGGGCTGGGCTTGGCAGGGCAGGGCTGCTGATGCTGGGCTGGGCTGGGCTGGGTTTGGTAGTGGTGCTGAAGCTGGACTGGGCTGGGCTGGGCTGGGCTGGTGAAATGTCGCTGAGATGCTGCTTCTGATGCTGCTCTGGGCTCTGGCCTTTGGCTGCTTTTGTTTGGTGAAAATCTAGACTTTGGAAAGTCCTACTTAGAGCATTTATGACTGAACTAGGAAATGAGGGCCTGGACAGGCTGAACTGTCCATTCACATTCACATCCATTGGGCTATTTGCTGCTTTTCAGCAGCTAGTCCTTCAGGGTTATTTTCCTCCAGATCAAGTTTACCCTTGGAAATAATCTGTGATTCTTTGTTTGCATCCTCTCTTTTTTCTCCGTCCTCCTTCTTTAAAGAATGAAGTCAATAACATCAGCCTACCAGCCTTTCTTCAAGCTAGGAAACCAGTATTCATGGACATTTCTTTCTGACATTCATTATTGACCAGCAACTGGACAGAAAGTTAGACCCGTCTAGATTGCATTTAGCGGACACTTTTGTCCAAAGTGACTTACATTTGTGAACTTTCAATTAAACAGGGCCAGTCTCCCCTGGAGCAAGTAAGGGTTAAGTGTCTTGCTCAAGGGCTCAACGGTGGCAGCTGGGATTTAACTTGTTGCAATGTTTACATTTCAGAGTTCTGACATGACTTCACCTTCAACTTTTAACTCCACTGCAACATCCACTTGCTTTGGCTTGAACTGCAAAATGCTGTCTGCATGCGTGAAGCACCAGCATCAGCTCTGACCGGAGATGTAGCACTGAAAACATAACGTCAGGTGACCAGCTGATGATGGGCAGATAGCTGCGTATTTGTGAAGGCGGGGCCAGGACAAGTCCTCACTCTCAATGAACAGAGGACAGCCAGGTTGAAAATTGACTGTACACCATAGACTGTATATAAAACCTGTACACATGATTTGTTGACAACTTTGCTCGATCGTTGATACGAATGAATCTATTTATTTATTTAGTTATTTATTTATCTCGGGTGCCGGTACACAGAACCAGTGCGTTCCCGCCCACTTTAACCTCGGCTTACTTACAGTAGGCCGTGCCGTTCAATCAGTGTTTCCAGGAGACCGGTAGCCCTCGTCCACGTGTGCAGGTGAGTCCATATTAACTATGTGATGAGCCCATAGAGATCAGAGGTGTTCAGATTCACCGCCAACACGTTTGTATAAAACAGTAAAATTTAAATGATTTTGTGTAACGTGCTAAAAAGCCCATTTTAAACTGTAAACAAAAATGGTGAACTCAAAAGAAATGTCTTTAGGCGCAGCTGAAGCCTGCTGTACTGAAGCCTTTGTGA
>PYXC01000325.1:27500-32500 GCA_015244755.2 Tenualosa ilisha | reverse complement strand
GGATCAGTGAGGGGTTAGGGGCCTTGCTCAAGGGATCAGTGAGGGGTTAGGGGCCTTGCTCAAGAGAGCAGTGAGGGTTAGGGGCCTTGCTCAAGGGATCAGTGAGGGGTTAGGGCCTTGCTCAAGGGAGCAGTGAGGGGTTAGGGGTCTTGCTCAAGGGAGCAGAGAGGGGTTAGGGGCCTTGCTCAAGGGAGCAGAGAGAGGGGTTAGGGGCCTTGCTCAAGGGTACTTCAGCCATGGTCCCTTTGGTTTCAAGCCCAAAGCCCTAACCAGTTGGCCACGGCTGCAAAGATTTAATCAAACCAATATTTAGAACAGAATCCAACATAACAACTTGATTCGCTCCAACCCTCCCGACACCCTATGACAGAGTCCAAGCTCCCGACACCCTATGACAGAGTCCAAGCCTCCCGACACCCTATGACAGAGTCCAACCCTCCCGACACCCTATGACAGAGTCCAAGCCTCCCGACACCCTATGACAGAGTCCAAGCCTCCCGACACCCTATGACAGAGTCCAAAGCCTCCCGACACCCTATGACAGAGTCATGTGTTGTCTTTGTACAGAAAAAGGGTCAAATTCTTTAGTCATGTAATCAGTGCGCATGCGCTGACTTCTCTATTTCAGAACTGAAATCTCACCTGCTTTATGTTTCTGCTATCTGTGCCAATGCCAAAGTTAAGGGACATTCACACAAAGACTCAGCAAGGAAGGCCGAGCGGCGAGGAAAGTGTTATCAATTTCACTGCTAGCCATATTTTTTATTTCATTGTAATTTGGGCCATGTACATCACATCAAAGTGTGTTTTTGAGAGCTCCTTCATCCAATTGCTGCCAAATGTGATAATTGTTTAGCCAACAGATATATACAGCTTTCTGCTATTTCACGTTTCTCATGCTATACAACATTGATGAAACTGAACAGGGTTTTATACTGAAAATGATCGTCCAAAATATGCAAACTGTAAGCAAATGTGCCCCCTGCTGAGCTGCACATAAGAGATACAACTTGGAAACTGCAAACAATGGACCCAGCACAAAAATGCCTCAGTTGTAACAGTCTGCCAACTTTCACTCCAAAATGCCAGAGGGTGTCACATAATCTAGTCTACAAAACACCTCATACAAGAGCATTCTGATCCTCCATCTGTCAGTCTGACACTCAACTTACAGCGATTCTATCCACCACACAAACACACAGACCACACACACTCCTACAGATTTACCTCTGTCATACACACACACAGACAACTACTGACCTAACATCATCTCTCTCTGACAGTCACTCACACAAAAAGCTATTCTCATTCTGCTGCACTGTTATCACATGATAGTGTGTGTGTGTGTGTGTGTGTGTGTGTGTGTGTGTTGTGTGTGCGTGGTGTTAGTGTAACGCTTTGATCAGCAGAGCTGCGCCCAGATGCATGCGCGCGGAGCTGCGCCACCCACATTGTGTCGCGAGCTCTTCTGCGTCTCGAGCTGGCGATGTTTTCTAGTTATTTCTGGTTTCTCTCTTCGGTAACGTTTGTTCAGCAAAGGCAGCAGTAACCGGGAAAGGGAACTAGTTTCCCGCGAGCCCCACACCTCCCCCGGTCTTCCCTTCCCTGCGTCACTGGCACCGCGAGCAACCGAGTCTAACGTTACCTACCTGTCGTCGGAAACGCTGATGACTCCGTCTTCTTTCGGGATGATGACGGCCGCATTCACGAGCTCCTGCGACGTTTCAATCTTGCTGAGCAACACGGGCTTCCGCGCCTGTGCGCGAGGTTGGATATCTGCCGCCATGTCACCGTAAACCGAGTTTATGTCAACTGGCGGCGCGAGGTAACACAGGCCACCGGCCGCTCGGGGCTGCACGGGGCGTCCGCTGACCGCGAGGGTTTGTTGTGAAACAGGCGTTGTGGACTGCTGCCTGTCAGCTGACTGCCTGCGCGCTCCCGGGACCGAACACAGACCCACTGCCCATGCGTGCAGGCTTGGCGCGCACCCTCAAAGGCAGAGGGCGATCCAGCGCGTGTGAGGATCAGCCGCACACTCAGGCACGAGGCGACGCACAGCGGCGAAACCCGCCCGTGGAGTCAGCCGGATTAGTAAACGGAAGTCTGACGTAGAAGTTTAAACTGTGCTATCCTAGGCTGGCCCTCTCACTCTCACTCGATTCTGCCTTTCCTGTATCTTTCTTTTCCTCTTGTATTGAGCTCATCCTCTCATTTATGCAGTTTCACTTCATGTCTTCCATCAGTATTTCAATGGATGTGACAAATAAACTCACTGATCCTTGGATATCCCAAGCTTGAGAGGGACCGTACTGTAATGTGTGTGTGTGGTGTGTGTATGTGTATGTATGAGTGTGTTTCTGTGTGTGTGTGTGTGTATGCATGTGTGTAGGAGTGTGGCGTCAGGTGATGACACACAGTCTGAAACATGTACAAAACTGTCTTCTTTATTGCAGATTCACACGCAGATATGTTATTATTTACACAGATATGTTTTTATTTACACAGATATGTACACAAACATGTAGGTGGGTCTTGTTTATTATTTACACAGATATGTTATTATTTACACAGATATGTACACAAACATTGAGAATGCCATCGTCTAAAATGATATTTACATTAAATATACAGTTACGTCATTTTTTTTATTTTTAATTTGTCCTTCATTTTACCAGCTGTGGTCCCAGATGTGTGTGTCTGTGTGTGTGTGTGTCTAAAATGATATTTACAGTAATACAGTATCTTTACTGATGCACTACAATGCAAAGTAATATTTACAGATATGTCCAAATGGGTGTGTATATGTGAGTGTGTGTGTAGCTCATAGTGGTTGCTCAGCTGGGTTTATGACTCGCCCCATGAAGAGAATGGACCCTACAGAAAGGGGTGGGGCAGAGAATAGGTCAGGATAGACAGTGTATTTTACAACATCAAAATAATGTGTTAAAGCAGCACTACTACACTTGGCCCTTCAGAAGACACTCAGATCAGGCTCACAGGTTTGGTGTCACTGGATGGAATAGGAGTTTATGCTCATGCAGCAAGCCAGTTATTAGAATAGAAGCAGTCCTTCTCTTATACCAGTGGTGGCCAAACTACAGCCCTAGGGTTAGGGTTATGGCCAAACTACAGCCCTAGGGTTAGGGTTATGGCCGAACTACAGCCCTAGGGTTAGGGTTATGGCCGAACTACAGCCCTAGGGTTAGGGTTATGGCCGAACTACAGCCCTTCTACTGTAGTCTATAGGCGCAGCCATATCTACCCTTCTACTGTAGTCTATAGGGTCTCATATCTACTCTTCTACTGTAGTCTATAGGGTCTCATATCTACTCTTCTACTGTAGTCTATAGGGTCTCATATCTGCTCTTCTACTGTAGTCTATAGGGTCTCATATCTGCTCTTCTACTGTAGTCTATAGGGTCTCATATCTGCTCTTCTACTGTAGTCTATAGGGTCTCATATCTACTCTTCTACTGTAGTCTATAGGGTCTCATATCTACTCTTCTACTGTAGTCTATAGGGTCTCATATCTACTCTTCTACTGTAGTCTATAGGGTCTCATATCTGCTCTTCTACTGTAGTCTATAGGGTCTCATATCTACTCTTCTACTGTAGTCTATAGGGTCTCATATCTGCTCTTCTACTGTAGTCTATAGGGTCTCATATCTACTCTTCTACTGTAGTCTATAGGGTCTCATATCTGCTCTTCTACTGTAGTCTATAGGGTCTCATATCTACTCTTCTACTGTAGTCTATAGGGTCTCATATCTACTCTTCTACTGTAGTCTATAGGGTCTCATATCTACCCTTCTACTGTAGTCTATAGGGTCTCATATCTACTCTTCTACTGTAGTCTATAGGGTCTCATATCTGCTCTTCTACTGTAGTCTATAAGTGCAGTCATATCTGCTCTTCTACTGTAGTCTATAGGGTCTCATATCTACTCTTCTACTGTAGTCTATAGGGTCTCATATCTACCCTTCTACTGTAGTCTATAGGGTCTCATATCTACTCTTCTACTGTAGTCTATAGGGTCTCATATCTACTCTTCTACTGTAGTCTATAGGGTCTCATATCTACTCTTCTACTGTAGTCTATAGGGTCTCATATCTGCTCTTCTACTGTAGTCTATAGGGTCTCATATCTGCTCTTCTACTGTAGTCTATAGGGTCTCATATCTACTCTTCTACTGTAGTCTATAGGGTCTCATATCTGCTCTTCTACTGTAGTCTATAGGGTCTCATATCTGCTCTTCTACTGTAGTCTATAGGGTCTCATTTCTGCTCTTCTACTGTAGTCTATAAGTGCAGTCATATCTGCTCTTCTACTGTAGTCTATAGGGTCTCATATCTACTCTTCTACTGTAGTCTATAGGGTCTCATATCTACTCTTCTACTGTAGTCTATAGGGTCTCATATCTGCTCTTCTACTGTAGTCAATAGGTGCAGTGATGATGGGAAAAGCATCTCTGAATGGACAATTTATGGGAAAGAACTCTGATTGCAAATGGAACACACTAGCACATTAGCACACTAGCACATTAGCACACTAGCACATTAGCACACTAGCACAACAGCACATTAGCACACTAGCACATTAACACACTAGCACATTAGCACACTAGCACATTAGCACACTAGCACATTAGCACACTAGCACAACAGCACATTAGCACACTAGCACATTAACACACTAGCACATTAGCACACTAGCACATTAGCACATTAGCACACTAGCACAACAGCACATTAGCACACTAGCACATTAACACACTAGCACAACAGCACATTAGCACACTAGCACATTAGCACACTAGCACATTAGCACACTAGCACAACAGCACATTAGCACACTAGCACACTTAGCTGTCTAAGTTTAAGACCCAAACTCCATAGTGATACAATACATGAAATAATCTCTGATCTTTAATTAAATAAATCTTTAATTAATAAACATTTTATATCATACTAAACATCAAAGACATGCGGGTATGTGTGTGT
>PYXC01000325.1:20000-25000 GCA_015244755.2 Tenualosa ilisha | reverse complement strand
GTTGTTGGGTCAAATGCATCAGAAATTCCCAGTGATGTCAAAACCGACCTCAGATCTAACCGGCCTAGGAGTCGAAACCTGCAAACACACACATACACACACAGATTTGAATCCATCCACAGTGTTCAGTATTGCAACTATAGCCCTGTTCAACAAGCTATCCGAAGAGGAGAGAATGCGAAACAGCATAGACTAAACAGTGGCCAGGTAGCTAACAGCTCCAGTTAGCGTACGCAGCGATTTTCACCAAAATCTTCTTGTTCTCCTTCCTCTCTACCCAGCAAGCTGGTGCAGTAGGATGATGATTGACTGATTGATATGACTCCAAACAATCACTTTAATTTATGCTTCTGCGTCGAATCTCTGGCGTCGCAACGCAGAGCTTCTCAGGCTGGGCTAGTTTCCTAAGAGACCTCCAGAGACCTCCAAAATTCACAGTAACTTAATCAGTAAGGAACTACATTTAACCCACAGTAAGGAACTTCATTTAACCCACAGTAAGGAACTTCATTTAACCCACATTAACCCACAGTTACTGTTCAGAACCACAGTAAAGAACTTAATAAGTGAAGGAACTTAGGGCCTGTGTATGTATTTGCTAGCTAGGTAGGCGTTGCTAGATGAGTAGCCTGTGTGCTTGTTTGCTATTGCTAGGGGACTAGCCTGTGTGCTTGTTTGCTATTGCTAGGGACTAGCCTGTGTGCTTGTTTGCTATTGCTAGGAGACTAGCCTGTGTGTGTGTTTGCTATTGCTAGGAGACTAGCCTGTGTGCTTGTTTGCTATTGCTAGGGGACTAGCCTGTGTGCTTGTTTGCTATTGCTAGGAGACTAGCCTGTGTGTGTGTTTGCTATTGCTAGGGGACTAGCCTGTGTGCTTGTTTGCTATTGCTAGGGGACTAGCCTGTGGGCTTGTTTGCTATTGCTAGGGGACTAGCCTGTGTGCTTGTTTGCTATTGCTAGGGGACTAGCCTGTGGGCTTGTTTGCTATTGCTAGGAGACTAGCCTGTATGTGTGTTTGCTATTGCTAGGGGACTAGCCTGTGTGCTTGTTTGCTATTGCTAGGGGACTAGCCTGTGTGCTTGTTTGCTATTGCTAGGGGACTAGCCTGTGTGTGTGTTTGCTATTGCTAGGGGACTAGCCTGTGTGTGTGTTTGCTATTGCTAGGGGACTAGCCTGTGTGTGTGTTTGCTATTGCTAGGGGACTAGCCTGTGTGCTTGTTTGCTATTGCTAGGAGACTAGCCTGTGCGCTTGTTTGCTATTGCTAGGGGACTAGCCTGTGTGCGTGTTTGCTATTGCTAGGGGACTAGCCTGTGTGTGCCACGTTTTGTTTTTTTCTATTCTTGCACCGCTGGCTATTAGCTACCACAGTGATCAGCCTGTCTCAAATCTTATCAGCAATAGCTGCAGCATTGTATTTTATGTTGTGCTTTTCACACATAACTTTTAAACTTAGATCTACATTGAAAACTTGAATTTTTGCCTTATATCATTTCTTTGGTCAAAACATGATATCTATTTCCACTCCTACCTCATGGGCCTACCTCAGTTTCTTGAAATTGCCTGTACCAAAGTACCAAAAGATGTATGCTGCAGCTGGCCAACAATAAGTTTATCAGTCCATGCAGTCTCAAAGGTTTTACTATTCCCAGTTGTGTTTGCTAGGATATAGCCTAGGCCAGTGGTTCCCAAACCTTTAACTAATGCGTACCCTCTGACTCTCTCTCCTATCCCCTGCAGCACGGGCAGCTTGCTTTAACAATTCAAATTTGGATAATTATTGCTAAATAAACTGTGAACACATATAATATGGTACATCACAATGTATTGACAACTGGATTGTATTGTTTGGTTGCACTGGTGATGTCTGTGTCTGAGGTTTATCTTTATGCTGGTGAGATCTGTGAACGAAATCACAGACTTATTTTGTGTACCCCCAAGAATTGATCCAAGTAGGCTACCCCTAGGTACCCCTAGCTCCTGGTACCCCAGTTAACAACTGGCCCATTCAGCCATAATATTAATATGAAGAAATCGTGTCCAAGTTTATCAGGCCTACATGTTGCTGTTTCTTAAATAATAGCTAGGCTACAATCATCTGCTTCTCTTTTTAATTAATAGCTTACCAACAATCCTTTGTTAACTGCCAAAGAGACAGGGCTGACAATAAGATACTTCCATGTGGCAGAATGCTATTGTTTACCAACATTTTAATCTCTCCAATAGGCACATTCAATTAACAACTAAAATCAGCAAATGCCTAACTATATCTAATGCACTGGGTTTTATTACGTGAAACTTCACATCAATATATTTGCTATTGCTAGGTGAGTAGCCTGTGTGTGTATTTGCTAGCTAGGTGAGTAACCTGTCTGTGTGTGTTCGCGATTGCTAGGTGAGTAACCTGTGTGTGTGTGTGTGTATTTGTTAGCTAGATGAGTAATCTGTCTGTGTGTGTTCGCGACTGCTAGGTGAGTAACCTGTGTGTGTGTGTGTGTATTTGTTAGCTAGATGAGTAATCTGTCTGTGTGTGTTCGCGACTGCTAGGTGAGTAACCTGTGTGTGTGTTTGCTATTGCTAGGTGGAGTAGATTACTATTCAGACATTAGCACGCTAGCTTTGCCTAGCCTAGCCTCATTTTATGGGTATTTTATTTGTTGTTGTCTTTGGATCAGCCCGTGTATGTGTGTGCGCTTGTGCATCTGTGCTTGTGTGTGTGTGTCTCACCTGGGCAGGAAGACGTCCATCTTGGTGCGGCGGAGGCTGTTTTCCCATGATTCCACAGTGTGTGCTGTCAGTTCCATCTCCAGTTGCCACAGCGGCGTCTTGCGGTCGCTAGGCAACGCTATGATGAGGCTGAGGGCCTGGCCGTGATAGGGCAACTCCAACACCGTGTAGCGCTGCTCAGAACTCAGGCGGAACTGGCCTACTCATACACACACACACACACATTAATGCACATTGTTATTGTTTAGTGTGTGTGTGTGTGTGTGCATGTATTTACAACACTTGCTACCCATCAAAGTTGTTGAAATATCCACCTCTGCTTGTATGTGTGTGTGTGTGTGTGTGTGTGTAATACTTTAACTGTAGTTTCCCATGTCGAGTCATGCATTGCCCTAATCTTTGGCACTTGGGCCATGGCATTACTGTATATGTTTGTGTGTGTGTGTGTGTGTGTGTGTGTCAAACACCTCAAATTTGGATCTAAGGATAAAATGTCTATTTGCCAATCAATCAAAATAAAGAATTACAATGTATGTGTGTGTATGTGTATGTGTGTGTGTATTTGTGTAAGTGTGTGTGTGTGTGTATGTGTATGTGTGTGTGTATTTGTGTAAGTGTGTGTGTGTGTGTATGTGTATGTGTGTGTGTATTTGTGTAAGTGTGTGTCTTACCGAAGTTGACTTCGGTGGCCTGGTACATCATGGGCACTTTGGTGTGTGTTCCGTCTGGGAGGCTGAAGGGGAGTGTGTGTGTGTCACCAGACAGAAACTGCCTCTGCCACACCCCTCGGAACGACAGTGCCGTCACCAAGGCTACAGGCCCTGCCCCACCTGCCGAGCCCTCCAACCAGCGCAGAGCTTCAGCCCCAGCCCCAGCACCTACACACACACACACACACACACACGCACACACACGCACACACACACACACACACACACAAACATAAATAAATACAAATAAATATACACATAAAACTTGCACATAATGTATGTGAGTGTGAGTGCGATTTGTATGTGTGTGTGTGTATGTGGTCTGCGTGTGTGAACCCACCACTGCCATAGTGATCCCCTTGGCTCTGATTGGCTCTGCTGAAGTTGAGGCGGAGCAAACTGCCATTGCCCCAGCCTAGTGCATGCTGGGTAAACTCTGGACGGAGCTGCAGCCCGCTCTGGACCAATAGCGTACTAGACAGCTGAAGCTCCACCCCCTGGCTGCAATTTCCCATAATCCTCTGGGGCTGAGACAGGAAGTTAGGCAGCTGGGGATCTGAGGGCACAGAAATTGACACCATACATCAGCACTAGCTGTCAAAAAGTGTGTGTGTGTAGGGTGAGTGAGTGAATGCATGTGTGTGTGTGGAGTGAGTGAATGCATGTGTGTGTCTGGAGTGAGTGAATGCATGTGTGTGTGGTAAGTGATAAATGATAGTGTGTTTTCTGTTCCTCACTGTCAGTGTGATATCCCAGAAGGCTTTGCAGCTGTGTGAGGGTGTTGCCGTGGGCACCCATCATGAGGAGGCGGAGTCCCAGGCTGACGCTGGCTGGAGACACCAGCAGATTGGATGAGTTCTCCGTCTCCCGCAGCGACGCAAACAGCCTCAGAGCAAACTCCCTGTCGCCCAGGTTACTGTCACCATGACTACCCACTAGCAGTCGCAGGCACAGCAGCAGTGATGTCATCAGAAGGCGACGCATATTCAGACAATTTAGGTCAAGGTGTAGGGATGCCAAAATAACCACCTTCACACAGACACACACACACACACACACACACACACACAAATAATCATCATCATCATTGATACACAGCATGCTAAAAGTACTTTAACCCACAAAGAAGCGACACACAAAGAAGCACTGAAACCATGAGTGTGTGTATGTTTCTCACACTTATAAACACACACACACACGCACACACACAGAGAGAGAGAGCTTAACAAGTGCCAGCACGCACTTTCACCAACAGGTGCCAACACATAACCTGCTCACACACACGCACACACACATACACAGTATGTCCAGTGCACACAGAAACACACACACGCAGAGAGAGAGAGAGAGAGAGAGTGAGAATAAAACAGATACCTCCACACACACTCTCTCTATCCTGCCTCTGTTTCAAGCGCAGTCGGACCCCTCTCCGCTCACACCTGCGCTCGTGATCAGTCCCGACGTGTCCTCAGGTACAGCGCGAGCTCTCCTGTGATCCACAAGCGCTGCTGCCCGAGCGTGTTGCTGATTGCGCGTGGCGTGTTCCTCCCGGAGCCGCTGTCTGAC
>PYXC01000325.1:0-5000 GCA_015244755.2 Tenualosa ilisha | reverse complement strand
AGACACCATTAAGAATGGTGACTAGGATGTGTGTGTGTGTGTGTGTGTGTTCATAACAACCGGACAAACAACAACAAACAGCCCATGTCTGATTTCCTTAAAAGTGTTTTTTTCTCCTGGTATTCCAGGCTCCGCCATCTGTGTGATCAAAGATGTTTGAATGAACCAGCACGATCTTAAGTGCCCTTTAATGCTCTCAACAAGCACGAGCCGTCATAGAGTGCGATGGCAGACACACACACACACACACCTCTATGTGAGCACAAGACACCTCACCTGATATCTAGGCTAAAATATCCACGCCCTCAATAACTTTGCGACTAAGTTGCTGGACTTTGACGCCACTTTCTATCGGTTTAAACCGAAATCTCTACAGCAGATGTCTCGAGACTTATCGGCAGATGGGTTAATTACACACTGGAGGACCAACTGCCGCAGGGACACTAAAGTCTCCTGGCCAGAGCAATAAGAGCATTCTCTTTGGTAAATTACAATAATGTAATAGGCACTTGCCCTCGACCCAAACACTCCTACAGAACAAACACACACACACACACACACACACATAACCGCTACTTACAGTCCGCTATCTGCCCGTGCGTTGCTGAGGTCATCTTCTGAGAGTTTCGCCATGCCGCGAGAGAGGACCACTAGACTCGCGCATCCTGAGGTACACCTGCCCGTCCGCGCGCCTGTTGTCGCGTACAAACACTCAGAAAAGCCAAGACTGGGTATATCTACGCGGAACTCCCGTGCGTGTGTATGTGTGAGACACAGAGGGATTCCTCTGCTTGTGGGGCTCATCTGGTCATTGCGTCACCAGTGAAGCCTGGCACGAGTCACCGGTGACCCGCGCGCCCTGTTGGTCAAGCATGGAACTGAGCGCGCACGCCTGTAAGATCCCTTGGCGTCCGACCGACCGATCGTCTCGCTCTCTGTCCCCGGTTCTATTCTATCTAATAGGCTCACTCACAAAAATAACGTCAGGTGTCAAAACAACAATTTTGAGAGTATCAAAACGTCCTGTAATTCAAATGCAGGAAAAGCTGTATTTTTAACACTAGACTGCATGCCAGATTGTCCGTTACTGTACTTACCTGCAAAAGATCATGTGCAAAACAGATGTCTCCATAAAACCACGACCCCCTCTTCCAACACTTCAGAAGCTATCTCGCGATTCCCTCACATGAGTTCTAAAAACGCAATGTTTTGGACAGGAAAATATTTCAGTATTGCAGTGTACTTCAGCCGTCTTCCTGTCCCCCAGTCACATGCTCTGTAAGTGTCGTTTCAGTGCAGCCATTTCGGTCCTGTTCTAAACATTTTCATCAGTATTTGAGAAGTGAGGATGACGGCGGCCCCATCCTGCCCGACATTAGGATGAAGGCGTAACTGAATCGATTGTGATGGTTTGACTGTAGGAAACTGTGTCATTGTTTACTGCAGTATGGATGAGCTGGCTACTCAAACACGAACAGGACACTATTGCTCTGGGTCGCTCTCTCTCTCTCTCTCTCTCTCTCTCTCTCACACACACACACACACACACACACACTCACACACACACATGCTCTGAGTGTCTAACATAATCAAGATCTCCCAAAACTTCGGCCTACCACGCCCCCGATCTACCTCCTAAGTCATTGGACGCCCGTGCGTCATACGCCTCACCGGTAGCTGTCGCGCGGAATATAAAACGGACAGCGTAGCATAGCGGGTCAGTTGAGATACAGAGCGCGTGCCGCTGGCAGGATGACGAGCTCTTCCTGTGGGACTCTCACTGACCCTTTAGTGGCGGCGATCGACCAGGGCACGAGTTCCACGCGTTTCTTGGTGAGTGCGTGCGACCGGAGCTCTGACTGATGCCTCTCTCGATAAGGGCAGCAGCTCGCGTCTATGTGTGTGTGCGTGTGTGTGTGTGCGTGTGTGTGCGCGCAGCCACAGATCAGCTGAACTCAGAATAATGCAAATTAAACACTTATCTAGAAAATTTGAATGAGTGTGTGTGTGTGTGTGTGTGTACATGTTATGTTTGGCTGTGCGTGACTGCCCTCCGATATTGCATCACATTTTTAATCGCACTGCCGTGGGTGTGAGCATCAAAGGTTTATAGGCAAATGTGTGCGTGAGAGTGTGTGTTTGTGTGTGTGTGTGTGAGAGAGTGTGTGTGTGTGTGTGTGTCAGAGAGTTTGTGTGTGTGTGTGTGTCAGTATTCTCAGAGGAATAGAGGGCTGTGTCAAGGTCTCAGGTCAACACATACACACACACACACACACACACACACATACACGCACACTCTCTCTGTCTGTCTCTCGCACGCACACACACACACACACTGTTTTCTCACGGAAGGTCACTGGCCAACTGTCTGTTGGTTTCAACTTTGATCTCATAAAATGACGCTTGAACAAACACTCCACACACACAAACACATACACACTCCACACACACACACACTCCAAACACACACACACTCACACACACACACACACACACACATGCATTATATAAAGACAGGGAGGATGAACATTAAAATAAGTTAACATTTCATTTACATGTTTAGACACAAGTAAAAGCCTTTGTTCAGCTTCTTGTGTGTGTGTGTGTGGGTGCGTGTGTGTGTGTGTGTGCATGTGTGTGAGTGTGTGTGTAAGCGTGTGTGTGCGTGTGTGTGTGACCTCCTCTGAATAGGCATGTGCTTAGATTCTTGGCAACACAAAGGCATATCATCCTGTGACATTTGCTACAGTGTGTGCGTGTGTGTGTGTGTGTGTGTGTGTGTGAGACAGATACTGAAGACAGGGAGACAGATAGATTATTCATCCTATTCATGATCCTATTATCCTATATGTCTGTTATCCTATTCTCTCTCTCTCTCTCTCTCTCTCTCTCTCTCTCTGTGTGTGTGTGTGTGTGTGTGTGTGTGTGTGTGTGTGTGTGTGTGTGTCCAGGTGTTTAATGCTCGGACTGCAGAGGTAGTTTGTCAGCATCAGGTGGAAATCAAACAGAGCTTCCCAAAAGAGGGGTGAGTTTGTCCATCCAAATACAAGTACACACAGACACACACACACACACACACACACACAGTTTATTCTACTGCACACACACACAGACACACACACACACATAGTTTATTTCTACTGCACACACACACACACACACACACACACACACACACACACACAACACATACTCACTCACTCACTCACACACACACTTCCCATGTGGTCGGAAGCTTGCACTGGATCCATCAATGGCGAGGCTCTCCACTGGGTTAACACTGGCCTACACATGCACTGACAAACTGAATTATGAGAACTGAGAAATACTCAACTGATTAAGTACTTACTAAAAATACTCAACTGACTGAGTACTTACTAAAAATACTCAACTGATTAAGTACTTACTGAAAAATATTCAACTTTGAACAATGCCCAGCTTTTGACAGATCAACATGTGTCTATTCATGCAGCAGCCAATCAAATGGCATGAAGGCTGTGACTATTCATGCAGCAGCCAATCAAATGGCGTGAATGCTGTGACGAAACGTCAGAGAGAAATTGCACCTGTTTAATCTCATTGTAACTCAAAGATGCTTCTGGAATGACACTGAATCAACTATCTCATGTTAGCACGTTAGCAAGTTAGCAACGTCCAAACGCCCACAGGACAAACCATTGCATTCGCTGACGGATTGCAAGCATCTGACCGCACTCACACACTCACTCACTCACACACTCACTCACTCACTCACACACTCACTCACTCACACACTCACTCACTCACTCACACACTCACTCACTCACACACTCACTCACTCACTCACTCACACACACTCACTCACTCACCCACACACTCACTCACTCACACACTCACTCACTCACTCACTCACCCACACACTCACTCACTCACACACTCACTCTCTCACTCACACACTCACTCACTCACACACTCACTCACTCACTCACTCACACACTCACTCACACACTCACTCACTCACACACTCACTCACTCACACACTCACTCACTCACTCACACACTCACTCACACACTCACTCACTCACACACTCACTCACTCACTCACACACTCACTCACTCACACACCACTCACTCACTCACACACTCACTCACTCTCTCACTCACACACTCACACACTCACTCACACACTCACTCACACACTCACTCACACACTCACTCACACACTCACTCACACACTCACTCACTCACTCACACACTCACTCACTCTCTCACTCACACACTCACTCACTCACTCACACACTCACTCACACACTCACTCACTCACACACTCACTCACTCACTCACACACTCACTCACACACTCACTCACTCACTCACTCACACATCACTCACACACTCACTCACTCACACACTCACTCACACACTCACTCACTCACTCACTCACTCACACACACTCACTCACTCACCCACACACTCACTCACACACTCACTCACTCACCCACACACTCACTCACACACACTCACACACTCACACACACTCACTCACTCACCCACACACTCACTCTCTCACTCACTCACTCACTCACTCACACACTCATTCTCTCACTCACTCACTCACACACTCACTCTCTCACTCTCTCACTCACTCACACACTCACTCTCTCACTCACTCACACACACTCACTCACTCACACACTCACTCTCTCACTCACTCACTCACACTCACTCACACACTCACTCACACATTCACTCACACACTCACTTACTCACACACACACACACAGTCACTCAGACACTCACTCACTCACTCACTCACTCACACACTCACACACTCACACACACACACACTCACACACTCACTCACTCACACACACACTCACACACTCACTCACTCACTCACTCACACACACACACTCACACACACACTCACACACTCACACACTCACTCACACACTCATTCACACACTCACTCACTCACACACTCACACACTCACTCACTCATTCACACACTCACACACACAC
>PYXC01000324.1:135000-137597 GCA_015244755.2 Tenualosa ilisha | reverse complement strand
CGCCCCCTTTTCCATTCGTCACTAATCTCTCTCTTCTTCCCCACTCCCTCATGTTCCTGTGCAAATCCATTTAGTCTCTTTCTTTCTCTCCATTTCTTTCTCTCTTTCTCGCTAATCTCTCTCTTAGTCACTTTCTTTCTCTGTCTGTTTTTCTAACTCCATCTATCTCTTTCTCTCTCTATCTCTCTTTTCTCTTTCTCTTTCTCTCTTTCTCTGTCCCTATCTCTCTTTCTGTCTCTATCTCTCTTTCTCTGTCTTTTTGTGCTCTTTCTCTGCATGCTCTTTTTCTCTGTCTCTGTCTCTCTTTCCTTTATCACTCTCTTTCTCTGTCTATCTCTCTAGAGCTCCTTCCCACATATGCTCACACTCCTGTTCCAGTGTTTTAATTCCCAGAGCAGAGCAGCAGAATGGAAAGGGACAGTGCAGCGAAGAGAAATGTGTGTGTGTGTGTGTGTGTGTGTGTGTGTGTGTGTGTGTGTGAGTGTGCAGTGCTGAGAGGCTCTGCGGGTTCCCTGGAGCCCCCGGGCGTTTTGTCGTCCCTCCCCACACCGACCCCCAGCCTGGCTAATCCTCTGAGACGCAGCTCTGAGACGCATGGCTGCTTATCTACACACACACACGCACACACACACACACAAGACACACACACACACACACACACACACACACACACACACACACACACACACATACACGGACACACACTTCCACTCACAGTCACACAGTCTCTCTCTCTCTCTCTCACACACACACACACACTTCCATTCACATTCACACACACACGCACACACACTTCCACTCACATACACACACGCACACACCAAATATGGAGAGCTATGCAGAGATTACTTTTGAAGAACTACACACACACACAAACATGCACATACACTAACATGCACACAAAACACACTCACACACAGAGCACATTAAAGCAAATACTATATGCAATGAATAAACACCAATCCACCCATATTTAGCATGCACACTTACCGGTGATTTTGAACCTGACCTGTTTTGACTGTTGATTTCCTGCAGCCCTCCTCAAAATTCAGCCCAAAGATAGGACTGAACTTGACTTGGCCAAATGAACCTGCCTGCACTAGACAGCACAGCCCACTCATTCAGAAGTCACATTCCATAGTCTCTGGGTTCAGAGACCTCGATAGAATGGCTGTTACTGTAGACCTATAGTAGCCTGGCTATGCCTCTCTGGCACTTCCACTTGATTATCATCTCCCTACAGTGCTAGTCTGGATTTGACCCCATTGAGCTCGTTGTCTCAGAAGGCATTTTAACCTGACCAATCTGCGAACAGAGGGAGGCATTGTGAATACAGCAGAGCTTGAATGCTATCAGTCAAGGCAAGCTATCAGTCAGGGGCTGATCCAACCTTTTTAAACTTAAACACCTCAAGCAAGCAATGGGATCTCACTATGGAATGTCCAGACCCTCAGTATGAAATGAAAGTGTAGAACAAGGGTCTGGTTTTATTACCAGGCTAGGCCTATTGGGCTCTTTCACAGTTCCAAAAAGACGTTTGATTGGCCATCTTCCTGATATACTGTTGCTGCTGCAGCTATTCATAGGGCTAATTTTAAATCAATGTTAGCTTTCAGTCTTCCCTTTTTATAAACAACGTTTAGCCTAATTAAAGTGTTTCTATTGGCTCTATAAAGCAGCAACACTTCACCGTCATTCATAGGCTACATAACTTTATTGACCACCTTTCAAACATCACTTTCCCTAAAACTAGCGTTATCTGTGGCTAAATGATGAGTAGGTTAGGGGCTTTGCTCTAATGTTGCTAATCGTATGTTACCTGTGATAAAAAGATGACGGTGACGTAGCTGGAAGTTTCTCCCGTCCCTAGCAAGCTATTCTCTCCTGTGCGATCATCAGTCGTATTTATCTTCATGTGTTCATATTGTGGGTGTGAAAAAGCTATCGTTTGCTCTGACAGACAGCTGCATTAACTAACAGGTTCTATGTCAACAATATGGCAGCTGAGAACTCTGTGAAGGATTGAATGAGCTCTATACCATGAGTTTATTTCCATACCAAAACACATGGACTTACTTCCTCTGTGTTTAAAGGCACCACTGTATGATGGCTGTGTACACTATGCATTACAGTGTATCACATGACCCCCAGGGACATTGTTTTTCATACAAAAACACCACACAAAAAGATGCAGATGAAATGTATTTTTAAGGGTATAAGTCACCGCTAAACACTGGCATCCTATATCATATAGTAACCATATGAATGACTATGTTTGAATACATATGAATGATATATGTCTTATACCGTAAACCATGTGAAGCCTCTAAAACTAACAAGTAAATGTTGTGACCACTGGAGTAGGTGACCAATAACACCAACAGTTGTGTTCACTGTGTCCAACCGTAGATTTCTTTAGCCCTGTATATTTTCATTCTGTAATATCTGGCAAGGATTGTTGCCTGAGTTATAGTCTACATTTTATATGTGGACTGATGTTGCGCCGTGTATTAAAAACAAGAAATCATCAACTGTACACTGTGTGGTAGAGAAGGTGCTAGAGATGAGGGTCTTGTGCTTTTCTCTCTCTCTCTCAC
>PYXC01000324.1:122500-127500 GCA_015244755.2 Tenualosa ilisha | reverse complement strand
GGCAAAGGATATGAGTCAATATACATACACATACATACACTATAAGGCCATTCAAGTCAGATGGAGAGAGAGAGAGAGAGAGAGAGAGAGAGAAAGAGAGAGAGAGAATATATGTGAGGAGAAGGGAAATACGATCATGAATCCCAAATTCATCTGGCTGATTTAACCCTGTGAATCAATAAGTTTTCCAGTTTTAATTCTGGGCTCGGCGTGTGAGTGCATATCTGTGCTGTGTGTCAGATGGATTAATAAATATGTATTTGTTTATATAATTATGTTTGTGTGTAAGATGAGAGGTTTTATCATGTCTGTGTATTTGTGTGTCTAAGCATGTGTGTATGTGTGTGTGTGTGAGAGAGTGTTTGCGTGTATTTGTGGTGCTATGTTCTTTAGGGCTGAGCGTGAGCATGAGTGTGTGAGTGAATGTTGGTATTGGTGTTGGAGTGTGTGTGTGTGTGTGTGTGTGCGCGTGGGTGTGTGTGAGTGTGTGACTGGCAGCTATGAATGGTGGAGTGGAAAAACAGCATGCGGATTAGTGGGAGCAGGATTTGGATCTCCTGTGGTGTTAGCATCAGACCGACTGCTGTGTGTCACCCCTTTATGCTGGGGGTCCCTGGGCGTAAGAGAGAAACAAACACAAACACACACACACACACACACACACAACACACGGAGAGAAAGACAGAGAGAGAGAGAGAGAGAGAGAGAGAAAGACAGAGAGAGAGAGAGAATTTGCAATGGAGTGAAAGAAATACTGAGAGGGAGAGATATGATGTGAGGTAGAGATGGGTAGGGAACAAGACTGAGATAGAGATAAAAAGCTAAAAGAGACAGAGCAAAAAAGTGAGAGAGAGAGAGAGAGAGAGAGAGAGAGGGGAAGGTCTGGCTGTCTGTGCTGAGTTGTGTCACGGCCCAGGGAGCCAAGGGGCAGAAGCAGTGAACAGGAGAGTGAGGGCGGGAGCAGGGGTTAAGCTCCGCTCTGTACATATGGAAACAATGGAGCCAACAGCTGTCACCAAATGTGTGTGTGTGTGTGTGTTGTGTGTGTGTGTGTGTGTTTTTGTGTGTGTGTGTGTGTGTGTGTGTGTGTGTGTGTGTGTGCATGCACGCGTGTGTTTGTGTGTGTGTGTGTAGGAAAGGGAGGAGGGGTTGTGACATTTGCGTGTGTGTCTGAGTGTGTGCATGTGTACATGGGTGTGTGTGCCATGTGAGCGAACAACCCCTTGTGCTGGAGATCAAAACCCAACCCAAGCATGAGTGTTTCACATTAGTAGTATGTGTGTGTGTGTGTGTGTGTGTGTGTGTGTGTGTGTGTGTGTGTGCGTGTGTCGTGTGTGTATGTGCGTGTCTGAGTATGTGTTTCCATGTGTATATGTGTGTGTGTGTGTGTGTGGTGGGGGGGGGGGGGGGGGTTAAGAAGTCTGAAAGTGGAAGCAAGTTATGGGGGTTTTAGTATGTGGTGAGGGGGGGGACCAAGAGCGCTGTAAAGTAGTTCAGTGGATGGCTGCCTGTCAGCCCTGAAATGACTCAGAAAATGATCCTGCCACCCCTATCACTGTTGAGAGTCTGACTGAAGGTGTACCCTTGCTGTATAAACAGAACCGTGACAAACGTTTCACACACTTCATACCGCTAAACCTCTCAAATGAAAGAAAAAAAGGGACAGAGAGAAATAGGAACATACGGAGCACGAAAGAGAGACACGATGAGAGAGAATAACAGGAAAGAGATACAGAGAGAGAGAGAGAGAGAGAGAGAGAGAGAAAGGGTGAGAGACATTGGAACAGGGAGAGAATGACAAACAGAGAGATAGAGAGAGTGGTAACAGCCACAGGAGCATGCAAGAGAGAGAAAGGGAGAGAGAGAGAATGATGGTGAGTGGTGAGCGGTTGTTTGGGGGGGGGGGGGGTGGGCGGGGAACATACAAGAGAGAGAAAGGGAGAGAGAGAGAGAGAGAGAGAGAGAGAGAATGTCTGGTGAGCAGTAGTTGAGCACATGGGGAATGTGCAAAAGAGGAAGAAAAATAACAGCACCTGAGAAAGGGATAAAAGCCTAGAAGAGGAGAATGGGCAAAAAATATATAATTTGTGTGTTTACTTTCTCTGATGGGAGGAAAGTACTGAGGGAGGGAGGCAGGGAGGGAGGGAGGGAGGGAGAGAGAGAGAGAGTGTGTGTTTGTGTGCGAGCATATCTTTTTGTTGGTGAAAGAAGCAGATAGAGAGAGAGAGAGATAGAAAGCAAGGTAGGGCGGGAGAGAGATAGAGAGTGTTTGTGTGCAAGCATATGTTTGTGCTGGTAAAGGAAGCAGATAGAGAGAGAGAGAGAGAGAGAGAGAGAGAGAGAGAGAGAGAGAGAGCAAGGGATTACAGGCTTCACATGCGAGTCTACGCAATCGAAACAACAAATCAAAAATTTGAATGCTGAGAGTAAACAAGTGCAGCTTAGAAACAACGTGCTCAAAAAAAAAAACATTAAGTGATCCATGAAAAAGGCAAGCTTCACAAGCCCACTTTCAAGAGGCAAGTAAAACACACACACACACACACACACACACACAGAAACACGCACACAGAGAGCAAGCTTTGCAGGCTCACTTTCTTGAGACCAGAAGAAGGCAGAGATGCTAATTGTACTCAGGGTTGGATGATTGTGTGTTTCATAAAAGCCAAGTATACACACACACACACACACACATACACACACATAGAAGGTCAGCACTGGACAAACCAAATACCTAAAAAAAAAAACCTGATGAAACCTGTCTTTTGTCTTTTGACAATGAACGAAGAGGTGTCTCAGGTGTTAAAAACCAGAGCACAGTACTTGATGGGTGCCCAGTGGGGACAAACAACACAAAGCAACGGCTTGCACGTGAGAGCAGCCAAGCGCGGCAGGCAGCAGCCAGGGCAAACAGCTCTCTCATACACTGATTAGAAAATGCATAATTCATTGCCAATCCGGCCAACTGAACGGTCTACTGAGACAGAAAACAGAAGAAGGGGTCCGCTTGGTTGTCTGTCATTACGTGATGGAGGCAGAGCAAAGGTTGTGTGTGTGTGTGTGTGTGTGTGTGTGTGTGTGTGTGTGTGTGTGTTGGGGAGGGGGGATCGCTCTGGGAGTTCCCGGTCACTCCTCAGGGATGTTGGGTGAAGTGGAGGTGGAGGGTTTGGCCAGTGGGGCAGGGGAGGGGGGGGTTGTTGCAGGGGGAGGGAGAGAGAGGTCACCCTCTGGGAGACGTTGCCCCCTGCAATTGACCCGCGTCTCTCCGCCGACGTTCGGCTACACACACGCCGCGCCGGTGGAGCTAATCGCTTAGTTACCCTTCGGCCTGTCAATCAAACTCCCACCGGCTGGGTGGGAGGGTAAGTGCAGTGGGTGGGGGGAGAGTGGGGGACTGGGTTCCTGTGAGCGCGCACAGAGCCATTAATATTCACAAGCAGTAAAGGGGGGGTGGGCTGGGGAGGTTGAGGGGGAACGAGTCGACAGCTCCAGAAGGGGGGTAGGTGTGTGAGGGGAAGTGAGTGCTGAGGCTCGTCCCCCCCCCCACCTCCTCCCCACCCCTACCACCCCCGCCTAAGCTATTAGTCACCTCCTGACAGGCGCTACACAGTCGCACGCCGGCATCTGCACACTGACACACACGCACACACATGCTCTCACACACACACACATATGCACGCACAGACGCACTCGCTCACGGGAACAGCGCGCAGTGACACACATGCATAGACACATGATACTGACACCCACACACACACACACACACACACGCACACATACAGAATACGAAACCAAACGGAGCTGAATTGGAAAGCAGGAAGCATGGACATGCACAAACACAGATACGTATGAATGTATAAACAAACAGGCTGCCAAGAAAGCACTTTAGACAGCCGAGATACTGGGACTCATATTCAAACAAACATATGATCAGAAAACAAAACAGAGGTTGTGTAAAATGTACCTGTTGGAGTATCTTCACCTATCAACTTTGTCATTGACAAAGACAAGCCTAGACATACATAAAACATAGGAACACTAAAAATATACATTATAAGCTATATATTCTTCTGCACAACTCAAGCTAAAATTGGATCAAGAGGCCCACAGAGGACACCAATTGGAACAAAATAACCTCAGACACTCCATCAACAGCCACTAGACCAGAACTTTCCGACAAACATCCACACACTCAATTACACACACACATACACACACACACACACACACACACACACAAGCATACGGCAACGCAGCGGGAGAAATGATGACATCAGTGGCACGGCAGGCCCTCTGGCAGTGGGCAGTTAGGCTCCATGCTGGTGGTGGTATGAGGAAACACCACGACTCACTGATAGACAACGACAAGCCTCCATCGCTGGAACCTATGAGTCCCACTGGCTGACTCTTAGCAGAACTGAACCAGTCTGTGTGCTGTGTGTGTGCACGTGTGTAGGCTTGTGTGTGTGTGAGTGTATATGAATGTGTATATGAATGAGTATGTGTGTGTATGTGTGTGTGTTTTTGTTTATGTGTAAGTATTTTTGTGTATATGTGTGTGTGTCTGCGTTTGCGTACTTGCTTGTGTGTGTGTGTGTGTGTGTGTGGTGGGAGATAGAGAGAAGCAGACAGACTGGTACACACAGACACAGGGCTGAGAATAGAAAGCCAGAGGGAAATCTGGACACATACTCACACATCTTTGGCCGAATACAACACAGTCAACCCACAGAAACAATATATACAAAGGTGACTATTTGGACAGCACATTTCATCCATTGATGTATACAGAAATGATCCAGATTCTAGATTTCAGACACTGAACAACAAATGTAATGTTTTGGTTGTTTTGTTTCGTTTGCAACAATAACATATGTTTCTGCTCAATCACAATCTCTGACCATAAATCTGTCAAGTATGCTCACTGGATTTGATCATTTGTACATTTGTATCCCTGGATAGACAAGCACAATGCCTTATCCTTAGTTGGGATTTGAGGC
>PYXC01000324.1:110000-117500 GCA_015244755.2 Tenualosa ilisha | reverse complement strand
ATGCTTGTGTTGATTACGTCTTTTGAGGAATGATTTTAATCAGTCATAAATAAGTAAAATAAAAGTATGTGAGCAGGCCGCTTGATAGATGGTTCATCTAATAAGACTACAGACCTGGACATAATGCAGTGGGTCAGCGGCATCGCGGCAGTACTGCAGATGTTGCGCTGTTATTGCATGGAAGGCCTCAGGTCAGACTGTGAGGAAGAGCAGTCCAATGAGACTTTCTAGTTGCTTTTTACAAAGATTTCCCGGTGAACACCAAAACACTCATGCACTCAGCTACTCGGCTTGGTCCCCAAATAACCATTTGCCTATTTGACTGCATCAACACAATGAATCTTGGGTGGCTTCCATTCTGCAAATACGTGTCAGAGTCACAGGTTAGGGAAGAGGTGTACCGTCCTCTCTCTGTTCCAGTCATACGCACGGTTTGGTGCCAAAAAAACGCGGTGAAGCAAAGGTATACAGGGTGAGGGCTTTTTGTCTACCTTCCAGCCAGCCTCCCCTCCCACGGGAAAGAACAGGGGCCAATTACAAGAGCTGCCGCGTGACCTTTAATACGCATATCATCCGCGGCAAAATTGTGTCCGCCCGTGATGAACGGCAACCAGGGACGTGGCGAGCGGAAGAAGAGGAAGCCTACGATAATGGTGTGTCGATCGTTAGTGTCTCATTAGAGCGCGTGGTATTGGAGGTATTAAGCTGCAGTTAAGCGTGCCCCCTCCCCTCCCCCTTCACTTCTCGCTCACTCTCTCGCGACAGCAGAGCCGTGGTGGGGATGAGAAAGAGAGAAGGGGAGAGAGAGAGAGAGAGACTGCCTCGGCAGCAGCAACCAGAATCCTTGGACACGGTGATATTAGTATTCGTAGACAGCGCTCCCCCTCCGTGCCTGAATTAATTTTCCAGCGTGTGTGTGTGAGCGCGCTGGCGCGCGTTTGTGTGTGTGTGTGATGGATAGAGGGCGGAGGGAGGGAGAGAGCTCGGCTGTAGTAGGCCTGCTGAATGTTCCGCGCCATGATGCGGTAGCCTTCAAAATGCTCTCAAATTTCTGTACTTGAAGTACAACGTATTTAACAAGACTCCAATTCAACCAGCAATTATTTTAGGTTTTAGCCTACCCATTGGAAGAAAATACCGCTAAAACAATCCCATTCCACTCACGATTCTTTTATAAATCCCTCCTAAAATATTTGCATTCACAATGCCGCCTCTGTTTTCCCCTCCCTTTGATTTTGATATATGCAGTGCCTGAGTCAGCGGGCCTCTGCGGGGCCGAGTGCTTTTATTGCACTCTCCCTGTCTCCGGTCCGGGAAGCCCACTGGACTGGGAATTACTCATTTCGCTGACGAGAGTGCGAGGAGGAGCGGGATTGTGTGTCGCACCGGGCCTTGGTGCTGTCGGGGCTGTGTGGTGATTGAAGACCTCCGCCGGATCTGCAGACTGCCGCCTAATTAATTGATCGATTCGGCACGTGCAGAGAAGGTGGCTTGTCATTTATGGGAGGCAGGGGCGCGCTAATTGAGATTCCGTGTATAGAGTCGATTTATGTTGTTATTTACCACCACCCTAACCATTTGTTTGGGAGTATGAAGGGTTTACTTAAGCCTCAGGTTTGCCTTTAGAGAGAGCAAGAGCGTATTTAAATGTGTGTGTGTAGTGTGTATGTGTATGCGCGCGCATGTGTGTTTATTTAAAAGAGGCAGAAAATCTCAGAATAAACACGAAAATCTCAGTTCTTGCTCGGCAGCTCCAATATAAAGCGCGATCTGCTCATTCAAATGCCTTCTGTATGGAATTGCAGCTCGCTCGTTGAAGTCTAGAGTCAGCCTTCAAGATTAACCGTTGTGATTTTCTCTCTCGTTTTCATATTCCCTTTTCTTTGTAAGAGGGCTGCGTGTCGTGCCGCCGTGTCTTAAAAGCGGCTCTGCTGCCTCAGTGATTTCTCTCCTGCGGCAGTCGAAGCGTTTCGCAGCCTAGCCTCTTGGAAAACAGCCCCTCGGATCGTTTCTCACCCGCCCGCTCCTCCTCCTATTCTCCTCATCCTCCTCCCTCTCTCCCCCATAACCGCCCCCCTCCCTCCGCCCTCCACCCTCCACCACCACCCCCACTCGCCTTCAGCCCCCCTTCCCCACCACCAGGGAAATCCATCAGCGCTCCAGGAAGATCGGGCCCCCACTCTGGCTCGGCGCGCTGCAGACGGATAAAAGCGGAGAATTACAAAGGCAGCGCGATTGTGCGGAGAGGCTGGGGCGCAGGTTTCAGATCAGCGTTCAAAGGCCCGGCAGCGCAGCCGCGGCAGCCGGAGAGAACATAGAACACAGGCTCCGGGGGAGACAATCATGCCGTCAATCAAAGGCGGGCCCACGCACCAGAAAAACCAAACCGTTTGCACCGCCCCACGGGGGAGCAGGTACGTTCATTAAATAGACTGATTACCCTCAAAGACGGAGCACCCCTTCTCTTCACGTCGGTAGGGGCTTGAAAAAACACTAGGCAAATTAGAGATCGGAAATTAAATTTGAACTCATTCACACGGAGCAGCACGGACGCATAAACGGACACACACTTAGAGAGAAAGTGAAAGGCATTTAATCAGCCCAGCAAAATCTGCCTACTCGCGCGGGAGCGAATTACTCTTACCACTAAGCTGACTTTAGTGTTTTGAGACCGTTCTACACCAAGTGCAGTTCTTTTGGGGGGAAATTTGGACAACAGTCAACACAGCATATTGCATATTTGGCATAGAATACACCCACTTCTCCCTGAAAGACCCCTCTTCTTTCCTCCTCAGACATCCAGTTGAAGTCATATACTGTAGATATGCCACCATAACTCATAACCAAACAAGAGGGTTATTTCCAAATAAACTGCTCTGGGCAGCCATGCTCAACAAAAAGGCAGAGAAAACTGACAACAAATGATTAGGACCCACATGGTGGCTGACAGACAGACCCAGACACAGACAGGAGGTTCTGATGTCCAGGGCTATCAGATATCTATTTACTCCTTCTCTGATGAGAGATGGAGAAAGAGAAAGAGACAGAGAGAGAGAGAGAGAGACACCTGCACCAGACATCTCTTCTTTCAACAGATAAGCTAATGTTCCAGTGATGACAAAGCAAATCAGCCCTGCAGATTGGTGTGTGTGTGGTGTGTGTGTCTGGTGAATATATGCACTATACATTTCAAAAGATGTACTCATTATGGATAGTTATTATCACACTACATATCTGTGTGTGTGTGTGTGTGTGTGTGTGTGTGTGTGTGTGTGCTGGTGTATATTCACTTGATTATATGTTTCAAAAGATGTTCTCATTATGTATGATTTTCTATCTCGCTACAGATCTCTGTGTGTATTTGTGTGTGTGTATGTATGTTTGTATTTATATATTTGTGTGTGTGTGTGTGTGTGTGTTTGTGTCTTTGTGTGTGTGTGGGTGTGCTTGGCCGTGCTTGGCTCCGGAGCGCTTGAGGGCGGCCAGCTCTCCCCGGCGAGATGCTCCAGCGTGGCCGGGGCAGCACAATGAGAGCAGCAGTGCTGCCGCCACTGGGGCCCCTTTCATCTCCCACAAAGAGCCATTCTGATCCTGCTCCGGCAAACGCACAGGGGAGGGAGCCAGTCAAGGTTGATTAGGCTGCCGCGAGTCTGTGTGTGTGTGTGGCTCTGTGTGTGTGTGTGTGTGTGTGTGTGTGTGTCTGATAGACCTTGTGGAAGCTGGTGTGCCTGTGTGTGTGTGTGTGTGAGAGAGAGTATGTGTGTTTGACAGACTGTGTGGAGGCTGGTGTGTATATACTCTGTGTCTGCAATGCACGCAAGTCTCTCTGTGTGTATGTGTGTGTGTGTATGTTGTGAGGGTTGGAGTATGTGTGTGCGCAGCGACAGAGTGTGAATGTGTGCGCTGTGTGTGTGTGTGTGTGTACACAGCGAGGCAATTTGTATGTGAGAGCGCACTCGCGCTGTGAGAGAGTCTGTGTGTGTGTGTGTGTTTGTGTGCGTGTGGTGTGTGTGTGTGTGTGAGTGTGCGCGCGCACACATACAGCAAGCGAGAGACACGGAGGAGAGAAGGGGAGGGGAGTCTATCTTAAGCCCTGGAGAACGGGCAATTAATTTCCTCATTCAAGTCTGATTGCTTTGCTCCGGTATGACGTGCAATAATTACATTTGCCACTTAGGGGCAGCATTAACGTAAACTCCATGCCCCGGTGCAGGAGGGTTGCCAGGGTGGACCGACACCGCCGGGTAATTAGAGGAGGCTGGGCCTGGCTGGCGACGGCATGCTTTAAACAAGCGCAACACAAAAGGGAAAAACCCACAGAGAAGGAGAGAGAGAGAGAGAGGGAGAGGGAATGAAAGAGGAGTGCGCAAAGAGACACTCAAACATGTACATATACAAATACATATACATACTCATGCAATTATGTATATACACACGTACACACACACCCACACACACACACACACACAGACAAACACACACACACACACATGCATCCAAGTCGTAGTAATACTATTGGCTCATATGCTGGATACATGAATATTTCTTCTGCTTTCTTTCCCTGATCACGTCGCGCACAAAAACACACATGCAAGCATAGAGTGTCATTCATGTCCTGAAAAAAACACTCTCTCTGTATCTCCTGATCTCTCTCTCTCTCTCTCTCACACACACACACCACACACACACACACACACACACATACACACACACGCTTCCCAGAAGGCCACAGCAGTCTGTTTTGTAAGGGTTCAGGAGGAGATTTGTCTAATGAGGGAGCCCACATGTATTTGCGTGCGGAGCAGCTGCCACGGGGAGGGAGAGATCCCAGCAATGACACAACACTGTAAACACTACGCCACCAGCCCACAGCCTCCAGAGACCTTGCTCAGGAACTCTCTCTCTTTTGCTTTCCCTCTCTCCCTCTCTCTCTCTATCTCTCTCTCTCTCTCCCTGTCAGTCGCTCAGGAACTCTCTCTCTTTTGCTTTCCCTCTCTCCCTCTCTCTCTCTCTCTCTCTCCCTGTCAGTCGCTCAGGAACTCTCTCTCTTTTGCTTTCCCTCTCTCCCTCTCTCTCTCTATCTCTCTCTCTCTCTCTCCCTGTCAGTCTCTCAGGAACTCTCTCTCTTTTGCTTTCCCTCTCTCCCTCTCTCTCTCTATCTCTCTCTCTCTCTCCCTGTCAGTCGCTCAGGAACTCTCTCTCTTTTCCTTTTCCTCTCTCCCTCTCTCTCTCTCTCTCGCTCTCCCTGTCAGTCTCTCAGGAACTCTCTCTCTTTTTCTTTCCCTTTCTCTCTCTCTCTCTGTCTCTCAGGAACTTTCTCTCCTTTTCTTTCCCTCCTTCCCTCTCTCTTCTCCCTCTCTCTACCTCTCTCTCTGTCTCTCAGGAACTTTCTACCGTTCTCTCTCTTTCAGTCTCTCTCTCTCTCTCTTTTCCTCTCTCTCAGTCTCTCTTTCTCTCTGTCTCTCGCTCTCTCTCTCACCTGCTGTTTTGCTGTCTCTTGCTCCTCCACTCTCCCTCCTCTTTCTCTCTCTCTCTCTTGCTGCCATAGTCATAAAACACTCTCTCTGATTATGACAGTCATGCACTCAAACACACACACGCACGCGCACGCGCACACACACACACACACACACTCACACTCACACACATGCATGCAAAGCCACACATTCATGCAAAGGAATACAAGAACACACATCATCATGCCCTGTCGCACAGCGGGCAAGAGTCTACTTGTGCATGCAGATATGCACACGCACACACACACACACACACACACACACACACACACACACACATACACCTTAAGTGGAGGTCATACATATGCATACCTATGGAAAAGACATGCACAGATTTGAACAGATTCACACACAGACACAGATTCACACACCTAAATAACAAGTGCACAGACAACTGTAACAACATGTGTATGTAATAAAGAAAGAAAGAAAATGTAAATCAAGAATTATGCAAACAGCAAATGATGGCAAGGAAATGCAGATAGGCACAGACTACTTGAATTTTTCCATGCATACACATGTGTGCACACACACACATGCACACACACACACACACACACTCTCTCTCACATTCGTTCTCTCTCTGAGCCTTTACCGCGCCCGGTGAAATTTTCTCAATTTTCCCCATTCACTGGTAGTGCGGAGTGTAGACAGCTTGATGTAGCATCCTCCTGTAAAACAGAAAAAGGACAAAAAAAAAAACAGCAGAATAACAGAAAGCTGAGAAAAACAAGAGGAGAGGATGCAGAGTAAGGGAGGGCTGTCGTGTTTGATCTACAACTTTGATATGGGTGTGTGGGAGTGAGTGTCTGAATGTGTGTGTGTGTGTGTGTGTGTGTGTGTGTGTGTGTGTGCGTGTGTGGGTGGGTGTGCATACACATGTGTATACATACATATGCGTGTGTTTGTGCATGCATATGTGTGTGTGTGTGTGTTTGTGCATGCCTAGTGTGTGTTTGTCTGTGTGTTTGTGCGTGAGTGTCTCTATTGTGTGTGTGTGTGTACAAGAAACAATAGCAATACATGGAGGAAAAGGTGATGAGTGCCAAAGATGTACTATATATTAATGTGTGTGTATGTGTGTGTGTGTGTGTGTGTGTGTTGGTGGTCTCCAGCTAGGAGGGGATGAGGGATGAGGATAACCGCTCCAAAGTGCAGAATGTGGCCAAAAGTAGAAGGCTGGGTGAGAAAGACAGAGCAAGAAAGACAGAGAGAGAGAGAGAGAGAGAGTGAAAAGAGAAAATCGCGAGCGAGCATTCTCCACACACACAGACAGGCAATTAGAATGTGGCACCAGGGAAAGGGAGGGAGAGGAGTAGAGAGGGAGAGGAGGAGAGGAGAGGAGGAAGAGAAGAGGGAGAGTGGCAAGAGGGGGGGGGGAGTGGAGGGGAGCGGGCCAGGGGAAAATTAAAGTCCCTCATTATTCAAATCAGTGCAGAGGAGAGGAGAGGAGAGGAGCTGCTTCCACCTCTCTCTCTCTCTCTCTCTCTCTCTCTCTCATCTGCTTCGTTTATCCAGTAGTGGGGAGAAGCCATCACACTTTTATTCTCTCCTTTCTTCCCACCATCCCTTCTTCCCTCTGTCTGCCTCTCCCTCTATCTTTCACACACACACATACACAGACACACATGCACACACCACGCACACGATCATTGTTGCCATTGCTCCTCATTACAGTCCGGGGGAGGCAGTGGCACCCGTCCGTCCGGCTGCTAAAATAATTAGCACTGCACGCAGGGTTCGCCAGAGCGCTCCCACTTGTTTATTTATGTATCCATCCATCCATCCATCCTTCCACCCATCCATTTATCTATCGCTTTGCCAAACTGAAACAAGCTCGATATAGCTATTGATTGCAGGATGCGCCCGACACACCATGCTTCCTGGCAGCGACAGCACCAGAGGGCTTTCAGGGAGAGAGAGAGAGAGAGAGAGGAGGGAGGGAGGGAGGAGAGATGCATTTTCTGCTCTTTTCTTTTCTGCT
>PYXC01000324.1:77500-85000 GCA_015244755.2 Tenualosa ilisha | reverse complement strand
TGTGTGTGTGTGTGTGTGTGTGTGTGTGTGTGTTGCAGAGAGAACAAGAAAAAGACCATGTGTGGGGGAGAGCAAAAACAGCAGGAGGGAATGACAGAGAGGAGAAAATCAGCAGAGTGTGTGAGCAAGTAAGAGAGTGAGAGAGAGAAGGAGAGAGAGGGAGAGAGAGAGAGAGAGAGAAAATGAGCGAGGGGAAGCATGAGTGAGAGAGAGAGAGAGAGAGAATGAGTGAGATGGAGTAGGAGAGAGGGAGAGGTGACGAATGACAAAGGAAGTGCAAGACCTTCCCCGACAGACGGAGAGAGGAGTGTGTGCATGGGGAGGGACGCTGGATGAGGGATGGGGAGAGAATAAACCCACATACACACACACACACACATACACATGCACACACACACGCACGTGCATGCACACACATACACACACGCACACACATACACACACGCACACACAGACGCACACACACACACACACACACACACACACACACACACACGCATGCATGGGGAGGGATGGCGGATGAGGGATGAGGAGAAAAAAGAAGAGGAGGGACAGCCTGAGAAATGAAAGGGTGCCACGGAACCAAACACAGAGGGGGAGTGGAGAGAAGGCTTCTCTCTCTCTCTCTCTCTCTCTCTCTCCCTCTGTTTCTCCCTCTCTCTCCTTTTGAGAAGAAAAAGAGAAGAAAAAAAAAACACAAAACATCAGACAGAGACAAGCGAAGAAAGAAAAAAAAGAGAGGAGAAGATAAAATAACAGAATTTCTTTTGCCTCAAAATGCTCTCTCAACACGGCTACTGAAGGATAATACCTACATCATTTAATGATTTTTATTTTTTTTTTGTGGTTGTTGTTCTCCAGTGTGTCCCCTTGAGCAAAAGGGTTTAAAGGATCCTACAGTAAAAGCAGGCTGGGTAAAATCAATCTTTTTTTTTTTTTTTTTTAAGCATTTCTAGAACCTTCTAGCGTGCTAACAATGACATCCCAGTAGGAAAGCACCGGCTCCACGAACTACCAGAGACTGAAAAATGTGGGGGAAAAAAGGTGCTAAATTTTGCATGGCGTCGGGGTCCTATAAATACACCTTGGTGTGTCTCACAATGCCCGATCAAAACCAGTGCATGTCTCCCACTGAGAGATAGAGAGAGAGAGAGGGGGGGGGTGGGAGAGAGGGAGAAAGAGGGAGAGAGAGAAACAGAGAGTGAGAGAAAGAAATACTTCAGAGAGAGAGAGAGAGGGAGGGAAGGAAACAGAGTGGGGGAGAGAGAGAGAGGAAGAAAGAGTTTTTAGTGGGAGAGGGAGTGAACAAGGGGGGTGGGGGGGCTTTTTGTACGATCAGAATAGACAGAATGTTTCTTTTCTTTTCTCTCACACCAACTTTAACAATCTTCAGGCAGAAAGAGAGAGAGAGCTATGCATAGGGGTTGAAATGCACACACACACACACTCACACACACACACACACACACATGCAGACACACACACACACACACACAGAAAAAGAGAGCGGGAACAGAGAGCTGCATGCCAGGAAAGGAAGAGAGGAGCTAAGATGAAAGAGTGTATGGAGAGATAGCAAATGCAGAAGGAGAAGAGATAAAGTGAGAAGAAAGGGAAGAGACAGAGCCGTGTGTGTGTGTGTGTGTGTGTGTGTGTGTTTGTGCGCGCGCGCGCGTGTGTGTGTGTGTGTTTGTGTGTGTGACAGCAGGGTTATTTAGAGTGACAGAGCGCCCCAGAGAGGTGTCTAATCAGGACGCGTCGCGCCGGCTCTGGGTGTCACGGCAACGGAGACAAAAGCGGCACAAACACAAGGTTACACAAGCCCTGCATTGTCTGCTGCTCACCAGGGACACACACGCACACACACACACACACACACATACTTGTGTGTATATAAAGATCCATAGACACACACACTTGTGTGTATAAAGATCCATAGACACACATACACACACACACACACACACACACACACACACACACATGTGTGTATATAAAGATCCATAGACACACACACTTGTGTGTATAAAGATCCATAGACACACATACACACACACACACATAGACACACACATACACACACACACACTTGTGTGAATATAAAGATCCATAGACACACACATGCACACACACACAGATGCATTGACACCCTCCCAAACACATACAAACACACACACACAAACACTAACCACTGTGGGTGCATTCTGTGGGTCTCTCTCAGATGCATGCAGTGTGTGTGTGTGTCTGTAGGTCCCTCTCATATAGGTGTCTCATGAGTGTGTGTGTGTGTGTGTGTGTGTGTGTGTGAGTGTGTATGTGTGCGTGTGTGTGTGCGTGTCTCTCTCAGACATGAAGTGTGTAATGTGTGTGTGTGTGAGTGGCCTTTCTCAGAGTGTTGTCGCTAATGGCTCTCCTCATTGTGGTCGATACCACTGGCATGCCATAATTGAAACACACACGCGCTGTGGCCATCTCAATGGGGAAATGACCATTCATTGTAAACGTGCATCTCCGGTGGCAAGCTCCATGTGTAACGCCAGGGAGCCTTTTCAATAGCTGGCCTAACTTCCCGACATCCATCCCCCTCTGCTTAAAGTAAACAGTCAGACACACTCTTACATATGCACATACACACATACGCAAACACACACACACACACACACACACACACACACAGAAACAGATATAACAGACATGCATTTACACACACTTCCAGAGACATAGGCACTTACTCCAGAAACTCACATGCACAACCAGACTTTGTATATACACACACACACACACACACATTACTCCCAGCCACCCTCTGTGACGCAGATACTGGTCAAAGCGACCTGTGTAAATATGTGCAGTCAATACAGCAGTGCTGAGCTGCTGACTAATTAAAATATGACACCCAGAAAAAAAAGAGAGTGAGAGAGTGAGAGAGAGAGAAAAAGAGAGAGAGAGAGATGGATTGAATCATGTGTCTCCACCTGTCCACGAAAAACTGGTGTCATGGACCGCTGCTGCTTTGTTGCCATGGATACAGCAGGTCATAAGGTCAAGATGAATTCTAAAGTGGCTCGGGATGTGAACTGCACACTCATGATTAGCTCTGACTTGAAAATATAGGATTTGTTTTTCCTTCAGGAAGCCTTTACCATTTAGATTTGCACCTCAGTAATTTCTTGAATTAAAGACAGTTGCAGGGTCAGTTTCAACAAGTACTCCAAACAACAGCATCTCAGCCTCACAAAATATTCATGTTTTTAAAAATGTATTTATTAAGTGGAGTCAACAATGGATTTAATTTTCACTGTCAAAAGGTACACCATGTGCAAGGCACGCCACTGTGGAAACCTAATGCCAATGTGGGAAAATATGTAAGAAGTCAAGTCAAGTCAAGTCAAGTCAGCTTTATCGTCAATTTATCCACATATACTAGACATACAAAGGAATAGAAAGTACGTTTCTCACTATCCCACGGTGAAGAGGAGATGCACAACAGATAAGACATTTCCTACCACTAAAGAAAAAAAGTGCATAGCAGATAAGGACATTTTCCAAACAGTAAACAAGACAAGCTCACAAGATAAAAAGATCACAAGACAAAAACACAAGAATGTCACAAGCAGCAAAAAAAATCCTGTATGATGTGTTTTGATAGTGGAGAATGATGTGAAAAAAATGTTAGCTCTGACTTCAAAATATAGCATTTGTTTTCCTTCAAGAAGCCTTTACCATTTAGATTTGCACCTCAGTAATTTCTTGAATTGAGGACAGTGGCAGGGTCAGTTTCAACAAGTACTCCAAACAACAGTATCTCAGCACATATTAATGTGCAAAAGAATGTGTTAAATAATAATAGTGTAAAAAGATGATATATACAAAAACAGCAGCAATTTCAGAGTCTTTTCCAAAAAAAGGTAGTGGAAAAATGTGATTGTGCAATAGATGTGTTGTAGTAGTGCAATAGATGTGCTGTAGTAGTGCAATAGATGTGCTGTAGTAGTGCAATAGATGTGCTGTAGTAGTGCAAATGATGTGTAGTAGTAGTGCAATAGATGTGTTGTAGGAGTGCAATATATGTGCTGTCATAGTGCAATAGATGTGTTGTAGTAGTGCAATAGATGTGTTGTAGTAGTGCAATAGACGTGTTGTAATTGCGCAATAGATGTGTTGTAATTGTGCAATAGATGTGTTGTAGGAGTGTAAAAAAATGCTGTACACAAAAACAAAAGCAGCAGCAATTTCAGAGAGTGTTTTGGAGGACAGAGAGGAGGGGGTGGGAGAGGGGAGAGAGTTCAGTTTCCTGACAGCTTGGTGGATAAAGCTGTTTGCTAGTCTGGTGGAGTGGGCATGGATGCTTCTATATCTCCTTCTGAAGAGATTGTGTGCGAGGTGGCTGGCGTCACTCACAATCATGGCCACTTTTTAGGTGAGCTGGGTGATGTATGTGTCTAGCAGGGAGGGAAGTGGGGCACCAATGATCTCTCCAGCTCACTATGCACTTGTAGTCAGTGCAGCTTCCATCCCACACAGTGATGCATCTGGAGCCCATGATGGGTGAGGAGGCTTTTGCTCACTTGAGTTTGCAGAAGTAGAGGCGCTGCTGTGCTTTCTTCTCCAGTGATGCAGTGTTGATGGTCCAGGAGAGGTCCTCGCTGATGTGCACCCCCAGGAATTTGGTGCTGCTCACTCTCTCCACAACAGCGCTATTGGTGTTCAGTGGTGGGTGTTGTGTGACCTCTCAATAAGTTAACAACAATCTTCTTGGTCTTGCTGACATTCAGCAGGAGGTTGTTATTTCTGCATCATGTGGTCAGAAAGTCAACTTCCTTCCTGTAGTGGGCGTTGTTGATCTTGGTGACCCACCAGAGTTGTGTCGTTCACAAACTTCACCATGTGATTGGTGCTGTAGGTTGGTGTACAGTCGTACGTCAGCTGGGTGAAGAGCAATGGACTCAGAACACAGCCTTGGGGGGTGGCCCTTTGTTCAGTGTGATGTTGCTTGAGGTGTTTTGAGCAGGTTTCTTTGGAATGAGGTGAAGTGGGTTTCTTTGGCATATGTATGATGGTGGTGGCCTTGAGTCATGATGGAACAGCTTGTCTCAGCCAAGTGTTAAAGATATCTGTGAAGACATCCTTAAGCTTAATTAATTATTTTACTCATGTAACAAGAAAGCTTGTGAGTGCATGTATTGGCCTGTAACAAGAAAGTTTGTGAGTTATTCCAGTGAAATAAAACATTTTCACTTTGCCTGTTGTGGCTTGACTGAACAGACAGTCATTATCCAAGGTCATTTGTAACATGGCAGAGCCCTAACTGCAAAGTGGATTTCACCACACAAAAAAAATCTGAAAAAAAGATATATTCGGTCTAATATTCTTTTTTTCCCCTAAAATGCTGCAAAAATACTGTGCAGCAACCTTTTGAAGGTCTTTATAAATAAGAAATGTCAAGGATTCACCTGGAGGAAAAATGCCTCTTACGACTCTTTTATTTTTATGTTTCAAATAAGATCTTAAATCATAAAGTCTAATTGTGTCTAAGGGAATTTTACAAGAAACAACTCAGAAGTCCGTAAGATCTGGCCAATATTTTGTAATTAATATAAACTCATTAATATAAACTCCCAAGAACTGGTCTAGAGTCAATGCCCAATTAAGTCAAATTTCAGTTCAAACCAAAGAATAGGAACCAGCGAAGATCATTTTCAAAGAGTTATGTTGACTGACGAGGTAATAAACGCAAATTAATTCAATAGATTTTGATTTCATTCTGTTTCGGTTTCGTTTGCATTGGCTGTGACTACGAAGCTGGTAAATTAACCTAAAATTTAGCCTGGCGTGCCTTTAAGATCTTAAAATACACTTCTACTAGTCCTTTTTTCCTACGGGGGGATTTCGGAGAGACAGACCAGAACTCAGTAAGATCTTTCTGTAATATCTGTGATGCAAGATGTATTTTCGTACCTCTGTAAGGACAAAAATCAATCAGCACAGAGAAGCATTTCGTGATGATAGTTTGCAGGCTAAAGCATTACGCCACAATCCCCACACACACATGCACACACACACACACTTTCTCTCTCTCACTCTCTCTCTCTCTCTCACACACACACACACACACACACACACGCACACACACACACATGCACATGCACGCACACACACACTTTCTCTCTCTCACTCTCTCTCTCTCTCTCACACACACACACACACACACACGCACACACACGCACATGCACACACACACACGCACATGCACGCACACACCAATTCCGCTCTCTATTATAGTGTCAGCCCAAGACCCCCACCGCTAAGTATGACCTTGAGCTGATCCCTCTTGACCTTGGATTAGGTCCTGCGTCATGGAGGACTGAGAATTACTGATATTCAGGGAGTGAAAGGGATTTTTTCTTCATTGTGTTTTTGTTGGCATGAGAGTGTTTCCTGCTTTGGCTTGCTGTTGTAATAAGCAACAAGCCCAGGGGCCCTGCATGGTCTTTTATATAGTTACAAGCAGACATCTGAAACAGTCTGTGTTACATTTAAAGCTACCACCCATGATGCCAAACAAAAATAAATAAATAAATACATACATAATTTAATAATAAAACAAACAACAGGTCAACCGACAAGACAGAGACATGTATACTGGGATGACTGTTACACAGCCACTTAAGGTGAATAAAAGTAATTTCATTGTTTTATTACTGAATAGTAAGATTAGTCAACAAATAATTATCAACAGTTTTCACACAAAATTCCACTTGCTCTTTTAAAATTCCACTTGTTACCGTTACCTTTTAAGCCTTGTTCAGACTGCCAGTCCAAATCTGATTTTTTGCATATCCAGTTGTATCTAGCTTGAATTTTGGGTAGTCTGGACAGTGATTTTTTTCAAATCTGATTTAACCCACATATGGAGGTGGTTTCAATTGCGATTCCAATTGGATTTGTATCGATCTGAACAGTCTAACCACTTGAATAGGATTTCAACATGCCCTTTTTGTCATTTCCAACATGACACAAACAACAACACATGGTTGTATAAAGGGTAACTATATTGAAATAAAGATGAGTATTCCTCCATTCCTGGTACTTTCTTGTTATTTGTAGCCTTGTGCTACAGTCTCACCTAACCATTTGAGAACAAAACAAACCTACTTCTACCCTGTACGGTTTGTTTATCATTTCTGGGCATGATATGTAAGGTTACCATAGTAACCAGAGATGAAATGCGGACTTGCAGATCGGATCTGGGCACTTTTATTATGCAATGCGAACGGTCAGTCAGAAACATCGGATTTTGATCGGATACAAAAAAAAAAACGGATTTGGACTGCAATCTGAACAAAGCTTACGTCACCTCATTTCAACTGAAACACTCATACACGTCATCCTAAGGCTCGTTTACACATAGCTGGTATCTATAAAAACAAATACCTACTTATGCAGTTGCGGACATTATTGACATGTAAATGGAGGTTTCAGTCAGTGAAAATGGCTACT
>PYXC01000324.1:60000-70000 GCA_015244755.2 Tenualosa ilisha | reverse complement strand
GCCCTCATATTGCTGTGAGGGATGTGTGCATGTGTGTGTGTGTGTGTGTGTGTGTGTGTGTAAATGCCCAGTTAGCGATACCAGATGTGCCAAATTATCCCTGAACAACCCCAAGTGGCCTGGGGCCGTCAGTGGGCTTGCCAGCTCTCATGCTGTGCTTTCCTATCGATAAATCACAAGTGCCACAGACACACACACACACACACACTCATGCCAAGCACATACATGCACATGTGCATACACACACACAATCTCAAACACATATGTATGTAAGCAGTGGCACACACACACACAGACTTGCATGCACACACAAACGTACACAGTCTCAAACACAAGTACATGTCTGTGAGCAGTGGTGCACAGACACACATGGACACATTTACACATACACACACACACACACACACACAAAACATGTGCGAGTGAGCAGTGGTGTGCAGACACACATGGAGGCATGTACACATACACACACACACACACACACACACACACACACACACACACACACACACACACACACACACACACACACACACACATGTCTGTGAGCAGTGGTGTGCAGACACATGGACACATGTACAAGTACACACACAGACACACACACACACACACACACACCACACACACACACACATAGTGAGGGTCCTCACTGATTTCAGGGGCCTCTCTGGAGGGTGTAGAGGGGCCCACTCATTGACCTCTTTCAGAGTAGCTGTGCTTCCCTTCACTCACCCCCACCCCCTAACTCCTCACGTCCCATTACCTCTTAGGACTGCACCCCCTACCGCTCACACACACACACACACACACACACACACACACACACCACACACACACACGCACACACACCTTTGTTAGCCTATGACTGTAGTTTCTCTCTGTTTCCCCTCTCATTCACTCTCATCCAGGGCTTTAAAGCCATCAGACAAACCCCCCCACCCCCCTTTCCCAAACATGCTATCCACCTCCCCTAAAGACCCGTATTCATATCCCCTCTTGGGTTCCCCTTTACAGTCACACACACACACACACACACACACGCACACACTAAGATTTATATACACATACTGTACATACATACAGACTCGTGTAAACACAAATAACCTTGTTCACACACTCCTGTGCTGACATGCCGACACACTCACACACTCACATAGACAGCCATGCTAGTGTGGGAGACCCCCCCCCCAGTCCCGACCCCTCCATACACACACACACAACTCACCCTGCACCCCTCACCCTTCACCCGTCTCTCCCCTCTCCCCTCTCCGGGTCGCTGGGCTTTGATCCCCCCAGGCTGAAGTGTACTTACACGCCAAATCTCCCAGCTACGTGATCGTCTGCAAGCCAGCTGGAGGGAGACGGAGAATTCTTCTACTGCTCTGGGAATTGGGGCACGGCTCAAGCTATTAATATATCGACGGCAAGCAGCGGGGCCCTGCAGAGAGCACACGAGAGACACGGAGACAGAAAGAGTGAAAGAGTGAGAGAGAGAGAGAGAAGGAGAAAGAGAGAGAGAGGGGAGAGAGAGAGAGAAAGAGAGGGGGAGAAAGAACCAGAGAGAGAGAAAGAGAGGGACAGAGATATACAGTGAGGTGATGGCTTTCTGTGATACTGTGGAAGCAAGAGAGAGAGAGAGAGAGAGAGAAAGACAGAGTTTGGCACTTGCTCAGGGACCTCCAAAAAGGAAGACCCTGAGAGTCAGAGAGAGAGGGAGTGAGAGAGACCAAAGAAGAAATGAGAAGGGAAAGATGGAAAGAAAGAAAGAAAGAAAGAAAGAAAGAAAGAAAGAAAGAAAGAAAGAAAGAAAAGTCGTGGTAGCCTTGGAAGAACGGAAGAGGTGGAGGTGTCCTCGACACAGACAGACAAAACAAAATGAAATGGAAGTGGTGCCTTTGCTGGAGTCAGCCACTGAAAAAGCATACAAAGAAAGAGAGAGAGAAAGAAAGAAAGAGAGAGCAAAAAAGCGAGAGAATAGATTGTGGAAGCTCCTTCAAAGGCCACACGGCTGCGTCTCGCTGGGATGTCGATGGTGGAGGAGAGGAGAGGAGAGGAGAGAAGAGGGGAGGAGAGGAGAGGAGAGAGGTGAGACGAACAGGCGGAGGCGTGTGTTTTGGCTGCGGCGCGTGAAGCCTGCCTCGCTAGCGAGCCTGATTTATGGGCCTGAATTATGATGCCATTGATTTGTCATTTATTGTGCAAACAGAAGCATCCATTGGAGGCTGTGGAGAGAGCGAGTGATGGAGGGAGGGGGAGAGAAAGAGGGAGGAAGGGAGAGAGAGAGACAGAGAGAGAGGGAGGAGGAGGGGAGCCAAGGCCACGACTGAAGATGGAGGAAAAAAAGGGGGATGAAGAGAGAGGGAGAAAAAAGGAAGAGTCAGTAGCTTGTCCTCCCTCTTCCTCTTCTTTCCTTCTCCAAAAAGGCTGTGGTCCTCTGGAGACTCTGGTGGTTTGAGATGCTTGGATCCTCAGGGGGCCTCAGTCTGTGTGTGGGCTAGAAGGGGAGCTCAGCTGGCCTGCTCTGGAAAGGTACTTTCTCTCTCGGCCTCTGTTTCCACACACACACACGCACACACACACACAACACACACACCACCACACCACACACACACACACACCACACACACACACACACACACACACACACATAAACAGTTCTCTTCCTCCCTCCCTCTCTCTCTCTCTCTCTCTCTCTCTCTGTCTCTTTCCCTCACATTTCCACACACACACACACACACACACACTCTCTTTCTCTTTCACACACACAAACACAAACACACACACCTTTCTGTCTCTCAGCCTCTTTTTTCGTTTCCATGTCCTCTCAATACCTCTTTTGCCTCCTTTATCCTTTCATCTCCCCCTTTCTGTTCCCCCCACATGCTCTCACTCCTTCTCTCTTTTCACTCTTTCTCTCTTTTCACCTCTTCCCTCTTTTCACTCTCTCAGTCTCTCCCTTTTATCCCTCCCTGTATTTTTTTCTCTCAGTCTCTCTCTCTCTCTCTTGCTCCCCTGCCCCCCCCTCTCCCTCCCTCCCTCTCTCCCTCTCTCTCTCTCTCTCTGCAGCGTTCCTCTGCGCTGAGGGCTTTTTTCCATTAAGTCACTTAATCCGGGTCTCGGCGGGACAGACGGCGGCCGTGCCACCGGGACAGCACTGACAGGCTGCCAACCCCAGAACACCCAGGCTAACAGCCCATGGAGGGTGTGTGTGTGTGTGTGTGTGTGTGTGTGTGTGTGTGTGTGTGTGTGTGTGTTGTGTGTGTGTGTGTGTGTGTGTGGGTGGGTGGGTGGTGTGTGGGGCTAACAGGGCTTAGTCTGTGTGTGGGTGTGTGTGCGTATGTGAGTGCCTAACAGGGCTTAGTCTGTGTGTGTGTGTGTGTGTGTGTGTGTGTGTGTGTGTGTGTGTGTGTGTGTGTGTGTATGTGTGTGTGTGTGTGCGTGTGAATGTGGCTAACAGAGCTTAATCTCTTTGCGTGTGTGTGTGTGTGTGTGTGTGTGTGGCTAACAGAGATCTCTCTGTGTGTATGTGTGTACCAGGGCTTCATATGTATGCGTGCAAATTATTCTTGGTTTATGTATTCCTGTGTGTGTGTGTGTGTGTGTGTGTGTGTGTGAGTGTGTGAGTGTGTCTATTAAATTAATGGTAAGTAACCAAGCTCAGTGTATGCGTTTGCATGTGTCTGCACTGGGAGAAGGGTGTGTGTGCATATGGCTGTGTCTGAGGTTTTCTTTTTTGTGTGTGTATGTGTGTGTATGAATGTGGTTAACAGGCCTGGAGATGTGCCAGGCACGCGCTTCGTGTATGAGTGTGTTTATGCAAAGCCTGCATGTGCGTGTTTGTGTGTGTGTGTGTGTGTGTGAGCGACTCTGCCGTGTGCGTGTTTACAAGAGCATGTAAACTCTCTCCAGACGTCAGCGCTCTTCGCTTCTTTGCTTTCAGCACTCTGCTTACAAGATTCTGTGTGAAACTTGGTGTGTGTGTGTGTGTGTGTGTGTGTATATGCATATATGTGTGTGTGTGTGTGTGTTTTTGTGTGTAAGTACATGTATATGTCTATGTGTGTGTGTGTATGGGTTTATGCACGGAGCCTCAAGTGGGGTGAAGGGGGGAGCTTTAGTTTTCCTTCTCTCTCCTCCTTCTCTCTTAGCCTTTCTTCCTCTTTCTTTCTCTCTTTCCTTTCATCTCCCTCCTTTCTCCACTGTGTGTTGTAACGAACAAATGGTGAGGAAACGTATACGTTCTCTAAGATAGGCCCTAATGAGCACGCTCGCTTGGGAGCCCAATCAACTCAAACAGGCTCTGCAGACGGCAGCTGCTGCCGCTGGCTGGGCCTGGGAGAGACGGCAACAGAGACGGGACACACTGCCTGCCAGAAGTCGCACAAAGATGACATCACCCAATAACACCCCCCTCCAGTTTGAGTTTTCAGGCACAATAATAAGCATATATGTACTACAAGATCTTGCACATGTCTGTGCATATGGAGGTATATACACCCCCTATTCACTGTCAGTATGTATTTGTCAAACACTGTGTGTGTGGGTGTGTATGGTGTGTGTGTGTGTGTGTGTGCAGCTTGGAGAAGATGTGACAGTTCACCACCGCCTCTAGCAGTGACCCCCCCCATCCTCCCACCCACCCCCGTCGCTTGGACAGACTTGTGGCATGTGACACCGGCTCTCAAGCTGAAAGGGATCACTAACACCACACAGAGAGACACACAAACACACATACACACACAAAGACACAGACATACATGCACATGTGCACACGCACATACACACACACATACGCGCAACCAAACACATGAATATACAAAAATGCATGCACACACACACACACACATACACACACACACACACACACACACACATCACTCACTCACGCACACACACAAATACTCAATTGCTCACTCACTCACACACACACACACACACACACACACACACACACACACACACACACACACACACACACACACACACACACACACACACACACACACACACACAAAGAGGTAGTTGAGGAGGTGGGAATCATGGCTGTGGGCAGCGCAGGTTTTAGTTCACAGGCGCTGCTCCGTTCCGCTCCACTCTGCCCGCCGCTCGGCCCGTCTGTGCCCTCGCCGATGCCATATGCTCCTCACCATGGTGACCTGGAGGCCGGGCACGTGTGGCTGGCAGCGTGTCAAAGAGAGACTCCCAAGACTGCTGGAGCCGCATACTCCACTGATTCAGCCTCTCCCTGGAGGGAAAGAAAAGAGAGAGAGCGAGAGAAAGACACAGAAAGAGGGAGAGACAGAAAGAGAAAGATAGAGAGGGAGGGGGAGAGAGAGATATATAAAGGGAGTAAGAAGGAGGAGAGTGAATGAGAAGTATAGAAGGAGTGAGAAAGAGAGATAGACAGAGGAGGAGATAGAGGGAGAGAGAAAGAGAGACAGAGGAAGGAAGAGAGAGAGAGAGGAAGAGATAGAGGGAGTGAGAAAGAGATTGAGGGAAGAAGAGAGAGAAAGGGAGGAAGAGATACAGCGAGTGAGAAAGACAGAGAGAGGAAGAGAGAGAAAGGGAGGAAGAGACAGAGCGAGTGAGAAAGAAAGAGAGAGTTAAAGAGCCAAAGAGAGAGAGAGAGAGAGAGAGAGAGAGAGAGAGAGAGAGCAGCGCTGTCATCCTGCTCTCTTATCTGCGGCGTGCTCCGACTCCTTCCCCTTGTCTTTTGTTCTCACTTGCCTCCCTCTCTTGCGCTCGCTGGCTTTTGTGGGCCTGTAGGGAAAAGTAGACGGTAATTTTTTGGCCCACTTCCTTATCACCCTTTCACTCCACTCTCCGCACTCTTATTCCCTCCTTCCCCTCTCTCTTTCTTCTCTTTCTCTCTCTCTCTCTCTCTCTCTCTCTTCTCCCCCTCCTGTCCCACTAACAGTGTGCTTGCTGGTGTGGAGTTGAGCTATGCGGGGAGATTATGGGGAATGCTTTCACAGGCCAAAGGGGAGTGTGAAGGGAAGGGAGGAGGAGGTGTGTGTGTGTGTGTGTGTGTGTGTGTGTGTGTGTGGGGGGGGGGGTTGGAGGGGGCTGAGGAGGTTGAGAGGTCAATGCCCTGAGGGGTTGAGGGGAATGTGTGTGTGTGTGTGTGTGTGTGTGTGTGTGTGTGTGTGTGTGTGTGTGTGTGTTTGTAAAGGGGGGGGGGGGGAGTGGGGGTCTGCCCTGACCCCAGCTGCTGGAACAACTTGGGGGGTGGGAGGGTTGTGCGGCTGATGTGGGGCTCCCCGGAGCTTGTTAGGGGGCTTCCAGAACATGGCGGCGGTGGTGGTTGTGGTGGTGGAGTGTGGGGGGCAGTGAGGAGGAGGGGAAGAGGGGGATAAATAAGATAAGAGAAAGAAAAAAGGGCAGCGAGGGAAGAACAAGAAAGAAGGTGGGTGGGGGGGGGGTATGATGGAGAGAATAGCAGAGAGAGGGGGAAAGGAGAGAACAGTGGATAAGCGGAAGAGAAGAAAAGAAATGGAGCAACACAGACAATGGGGGGGGGCTGAACAAAAGAGCTGAGGAGGTAACGTAGCGAGGAGGAGAGGAGAGAGGAGTCGAATGGAGGTGAGTTGAAGGGATTGGACTGGATTGGCTTGAATCCTCAAAGTGTTTGTGTGTGTGTCAGTGTGCGTGCGTGCACAAGTGTGTGCGTGTTTGTGTGTGTCGTGTGCGTGAGCGCGCATATGTAGTGTGTTTGTGTGTGTATGTGTGTGTGTGTGTGTGTGTGTGTGTGTGTGTGTGTGTGCTTGTACTTGTGTGTACTGCGGTCGGCTGGTAAGCAGGATTAATGGGCCTGTCTTTGCGGGAGCCCCATCTGCAGCAGGGCAGGCAGGCGGGCAGGCATGTAGACGGGCAGCGAGGACACCCAGGCTCGGGCCAACTTCACAGGGCCAGCGAACACAGCGGCGGGGGGAACAGGTGCTTCCTGCCCCGGCCGGAGCTTCTGTGTGCAGCAGGGGCCCTCATCGCCGCCACCACCACCATCTCCACTGCAGCTCCAGGACCCCCTCAGTGCAGGGATTTGAATGCTGCCAGGTGTGCCCTCCAATCCAAAAGCACATTGCCTGCAGCAGTGTGTGTGTTTGTGTCCTTGTGTTTGTGTCTGTGTGTGTGTGTGTGTGTGTGTGTGTGTGTGTGTGTGTGTGTGTGTGAGTGAGAATGTCTGCTCATTTATGCGTTTGAAAGACAGAGACGGAAGGGGGAAGCAGTGTCTGTGTGCTGTGTGTGTGTGTGTGTGTGTGTGTATGTGTGTGTACTTGTGTATGTGTCTGAAAGAGAGACAGAACAGGCAACTGTGTGTTAAAGTGCTGAAGGACTCCAAACAATAATTGGATCTTGTTAGGTTTGTTTGATATTACCTGTGAGTCCAAAGAAAAGCTTTTTAATATGGGCAGGTGTGAGTGTCTGTATTTGTGTTAGTGAATTGCAAAACCAGTGTGGTTTTACTGCACGGTTTTTGATTCCACTCGTTTGGTGTAGACAAGTGAATGGAACACCATTTGTGTGTGTGTGTGTGTGTGTGTGTGTGTGTGTGCGTGTGGTGTGGGTGTGTGTGTGTGTGTGTGTGTGTGTGTGTAAAGAGAGAAAGAGAGTGCGTGTGTGTGAGAAACAGAGGGTGAAACAAACAGAAACTGTTTATGTCCCCTTAGACTTGGGTCTAAGTCTACTGATTCCTGAATGTCTATTTGGATACTTAGACTGTTTCCTTTTCTAATTAAAGATGCAAGTCAATCTTCATCTCAGAGTTTTTTACTCTTCTTCTTGATTTGCATTCATTGTAAATAAAACCTTATTGAGGCTTCAGTAATCTGAGTGGAATTAGGGAATTATGATCAGTATGTTTGAGGAAGCTTGTGTGTGTGTGTGTATGTGTGTGTGTGTGTGTGTGTGTGTTTGCGTGTGTGTGTGTGTGTGTGTATGTGTGTGTGTTTGTGTGTGTGTGCTGGTGTATGAGAGAGAAGATTTGTGTTTATAACTCAAATCACGGCCATCAATCAAACTCGCTGGGATATGGCTGAAGCCGCAAGGCAGGCGCTGAGCCTGGGGACCACCTTGCTGAGGACAAGCAGGGGCCAGGGAGACAGTCCCACCCTCCTCACACCCCCAATTCTGCTCACAGATGGTATGGTCCCAATGAATATAGAGTGGTCTAGAAGGCCATACATAAACAGTCCAGAGGGGGGTGAAAGGGGGGCTATTTCATGGCCAGCAATCAGAGTTTGAAGGAGGCAGTGTAGCCAGGGGAGAATGGAGAGACAGAGAGAGAAAGAGAAACAGATAGAATGTATATGTGTGTGTAAGAGAGAGAGAGAGCGAGAGAGAGAGAGAGAGCGGTCGAGGCAAACAAGTGAGAAGAAATGGAGAGAATCAAAAAGAGAAGGCCAATCACATGGCTCTCTTCCTTTCCCCTTCTCTCACTCAGGCCTTTCTTCTTACATGTCTGTGTGGTGGCAATGCGACAGGCATGGCCATATCAGTAGAGCCTTATTTGAATTTAAATAGGGAATTTGACAGAAAGAGAGAGCAGCAGCAATGAAAGGGGGACAGAGAGAGAAAGATAGTGAGTGAAGAATGAAAGAGAGAGTGAGAGAAAGAGAGAGTGTCTGAGTGAAAGAGAGAGAGAGATGAGGGTGCAGTTCTGTCTCTCTGTATCTCTCACACTGTCTGGGTTTTTCCAGGCGCTCTTGTGAAGGCAGCCGAGCATGAGGCACGGCGTCCCCGGAGAAATCTCTCTCTCTATCGCTCCCTCTCTCATTCTCTCTCTCTATCTCTCCCTCTCTCATTCTCTCTCTCTATCTCTCCCTCTCCCATTCTCTCTCTCTCTCCTTCTCTCTCGCTATCTCTCCCTCTCTCAGTCTCACACTCTCTATCTCTTTCTCTCTCATTCTTTCTCTCTCACACAGACACACACACACACACACACACACACACACACACACACACTCTGTTTAGCCTGCAGGCCACCGTGCCCCCCCGTCACACGCCGCTCGCGCCTCTCACATGCTGTTAGTCATGGCCCTTTCCCTCTCACCATCTTCTTTCCCTCCTTTGCTTTTTCATCCTCTTCTCCCCTCTTCTTCTTCCTCTCAACCTCTCTCTGTACTCGTCTCTTCATCAGCAATCCTGTCCAGCGATCTCTTCAAGCGTTCCTCACACTCACTCTTATCTATTTTCTTTTCTTTTTTTCTTCAAACTCTTCTCATCTATTTCTTTCTGTCTTTTTTCATTATCTACCTTTCTATCTTCCTATCTCAGGTTCTATCTGTCTGCCTTTGTCTACCTCTCCCTCTGTCTCTGTCTATCTGTTTGTCTGTCCATCTCTGTTTCTCTCTGTCTGTCTGCCTTGCAATGTCTCTGTCTCCCTGTCTGTCTGGCCATATATCTTCTACTATCTGTCTGTCTGTCTGTTTGTCTGTCTGTTCTCTCCAGCCTCACCTCTGTTGTTTGCTTTGCCACCTGTTGTCTCTGTCAACCACACATATCTCCTCCTCTCTCTCTCTCTATTCCTCTGCTCCGTCTCTCTCTGACTCCCCCTCTCCTGCTTGCTCACAGCCGAGACACGCTGGGAGCTTTCATGTGTGTGTATGTGTGTGTGTGTGTATGTGTGCGTGCAGGCCGATAGTATACTGAAAGGGCTTGGGCTGGTCAGCTACCACACACACACACACACACACACACACACACACACACACACACACACAGCTCAGGGCCCTGCCGTGCGGCCAAGTATGTGTCAGAGTGATAAGCTGATGGACAGAGAGATACTGTATGGAGGGTGGAAAAGAGAGATAGAGACAGAGAGAGAGACAAAGAAAAACAGAAAGAGAAAGAAAAGAGGGGGAGAAGGGGGAGTGAGAGGGAGACAAACAGTGGGAGCGAGACAGAGAGAGACTGTGAGTGTTTCATCAAGTGAGTGTGTCCAATCAGTGCTATGAGTGGAGAGTGATTTGGTGTGAATGTTTTCTTTTTTCTGTGATGGCTA
>PYXC01000324.1:45000-55000 GCA_015244755.2 Tenualosa ilisha | reverse complement strand
GATCGTTAGGCTGGCTGTGGCTGTGGCTGTGTGGAACATCCCAGTAAAAGACTCAGTGGCTGAATCCACCCTGAGCATTTGCTGTGCACCCTCCAAGACTTAAGTGGCATCAAAGGAAAAGTCTGGCGTAAATCAAACCATATCCTTGTTGCTAGCTCACAGAGTTCTGTTGCTAGGGAGGAGGGACAACAGAATTCTGTACAACATCGAACGAATTTGCGAACAGGCAGCTAACGCTAACTGAACAGGGCACAGGAGAACAACACTGAAACAAAGTTTCTTTACCCTCATCAGTTAGAGTTGGCTGCCATTTTGCTATTCTTTCAAACCAAATAGTCTCATTCTTATTCCTACTGACAGCATTTGACAATCTAGGCCAAAAGGGCTATGGGCTATTTGGCTGTGGACCATTGCTTTAAGTGCATTAGTCACCCTTATATTAGCAGATGTAATTGAGTTTAAAGGACACGTTCATTTGTTTTTACACTTTAAGCCCTGTATTCTGACCATTTATGACAAAATACAATGATTAAGATTGAAATATTTCGACTGCCTCTGTTTTGAGAATTTTCGGTTGTTGTGGTAACAGATTTTTGGTTCGAATGCCACCACTGTGCCGTTGAGACTGGTCCTGAAGTAATGGGTAGTTGACAAATGAAAGTTACCTTGAGTAAAAGCGTCTGCTAAATACATAAATGTAAATGTATATGGCACAGATGCACACATATTCACACACTAATTGCAGAGTGACTTCGGTGTCATAGCTAAAGGCTGAGAAGCAGAGCACTGTTACTCACTCAGCACAACTGGCGTTGTCTGGATAGCTCAGTCAAATTAACACAACAAAGACAGCAGACGAGGGCAGCTAAGACACCGAAGATGAAGCAAGCACACGTTCATGTTTATGTTCATATGCAAAGGACTGGCCTGGCTGTCATCGTCTCTCAAACCTCCTTGGTTTCTTTGCCTCCCTCTCTCTCTGTCTGTCTCTCTCTCTCTCTCTCTCTCTCTCTACCTCTGTCTGTCGCTCTCTCCATCTCTCTGTCTCTCTCTCTCCAGCTCCCTCCCTCTCGCTCTCGTTCCTCCCATGCTCTTATGCAAACATTTCTGCTGCTTTGATCTATCATGTACACCCCCGTCTCTCTCTTCCTTTGTCATCCTCTTTCACTCTCTCTCTCTCTCCCTCACTATCTCTCTCTCTCTCTCTAAAACACTCACACACGCGCATGCGCACGCGCGCACACACACACACACACAGACGCACACACACACACACACAGACGCACACAGCAGCAGCAGCAGCAGCAGCTGGCAGTTAGGCTGAGAGATTAGGAGAGAGAGATGAATCAGTGGTGGGAAGCAGCCACTTCTTCACATTCAGGAGCACGCACACACACACCCACATCCACCCACACCCACACCCACACTCACACTCACACTCACACACACCCACACACACACACACACACACACACACACACAGAAAGATAGATAGAGTGAGGCAAGGAAGCACCAAGATGGTGGTTCCATGAGACTTGAAAAGAAAGAACAGATCTTGAGAGAGAAGCAATGGGTGGGGTGAGGTGGGGCAGCGTGGGGTGGGGTGTGAGGGTGAAAGAGAAAAAAAGAGAGAGAGAGAGAGAGAGAAAGACAGAGAGAGAGAGAGGCAGTGAGGCAGTTGAAAGGACAGCTCATTTCTACTTTACTGCTCCAATTTCCTCTCATTCTGGGGTTATTGATCCATAAAGAGGGGCAGGGCCATGAGCACAGCGGCATCTCCAGATGGAGTTTCAGCAGCAGTGCTGCGCCCTCACTCAGGAGCTACCGCAGTCAGCCTGCCTACCTACCGAGAGCCAAAGAGCAAGCACTCACGCTTCAGTCACCATACACACACACACGTATGGGTGGCACCTGGACCCCCCCCCCCCCCCCCCCACACACACACACACACACACACACACACACTCACACACTCACACTCGTGACACACTCATGACATCATCATGTGTGCTCACTGCTTATATAGGTAACAGCATATAGTTATCCGTTTCTGACACCCTGTCCCAGATACACACACACACACACACACACACACACGGGCATGCACCACATCACAAAAAACAGCATACACACGCATGACTGTACATTCAACACGCTTGGCCTCTCTCACACATGTATGCGTGCACACACACACACACACACACACAGGAGCAGTCAGCCCGAGCACGGTGAAAGATGTAGACACATTGTCAACAGTGTCAGCATGAGGTGGTTTCAAAGAGACGCAGTGTTTGACTTCCGTCTCTCTTCTCCCAGTCACGCTGGTTTTCCCTCATTTCCAGGGAATGTTCTGGAACAGCTGTGTGTATGTGTGTGTGTGTGTGTGTACTCCATGCTGTTGATGTGCTGCAGCTGGACTTTGTTCCGTACGTCTATTCACAGTTGTAAAGAGTAAGTGTTGTACACTGTTGTGTATTGTGTCTTAAAGCAATACTCTGGAGTCAGTCGACCCATAGCACTGTTGTTCAAGGTTGCCAAGTGCTGTCAGTAGGAATAAGAACCAGGATATTTGGTACACCGTGAAAGCCAACATTACCAACTAATGAGGGCAAGGAAACTCTGCTCCAGTTTCATTTTCTTCCTCCACATTCAGTAAGTTTTAGCTGCTGGTTAAGAAATCCGGTCTGTGTTGTATCAAATTTTCTCATTTATATTCCTAATGACAGCGCTCGCAACCTCGAACAAAAGGGCTTGAGGGCTGATTTACTCAGACAGCCCTTTAATTGCACAACTTTAGATACTTTCCCATTACAGCCTATGAATAATATAAAACCCGCTTGACTTAGTAAGACTAAATGTAGTTGAACTTTTACAAACGCCTATGGAAGGCTACTCTTCAGGACGGAGATTCTTTCCTGTAGTGCTGTTCTTAATGTCTATTTAATTGTAACCAGAGTCTGCGCTATACTGGACTCTATACAGTTCAACCGAACACACCTCCAGCGAACCTCCTGTAATTAGCGGCGATACACTACCCTACATACCAAGCAAGCCTTGAGCTACTCTTCTAGAATGCTGTGTCTGGCCTCAGTGTACCGTGTAGTGGAGTTCACTGGTATGCCGTTGTATGACAGGCGCTAGACCACACTTTGCCATCTATACTTTATGGTTACTATATGTTTATTAGATGTACTGTATTGTGAGAAGGAAAACTGAGCGTTGCCATTTTCGACAGTCATGTGTGTTCTGTGTTCTAAAGCGTGGTAAAAGATATAGCCTGTAGTGTGATGTTCTGTAGTGAACAACGACATCGTGCTGTTCTGATTGACACTGTGCCGCGCAGCAGAGGTTTCGTGCTGTGTGCTATGCTGCCTGTTTCCAGGCTACGCTGCGCTGTGTTAAGCCACGCTGAGCTGTGGTTCCAGCAAGGCTGCCGTGCTGTACCGCGCCGCCGGTCTGAGCGACGCGGCTGCGCTTTGCTCTGCTGTACTGTGTGGTGCGGTGTGTGTGCGCGATTGTCCCAGAGGCTCCACTCGTCCTCCCCTCCCTCCATTAATCTCCTGGCAGCTTGAGTGCCGCAGGAAACGGCCGTTCACAGGCAGCTGGAATTTCATCTCCTTGCCTCTTCTCTTCTCTCCTCATCCCCGTGCCTTTATTGCTCCTCCACTCCTTCTCCTCCCGCGATCACTCCATCCATCACTGCTCTTTAATCACTCCGCCGTTACAGGTAACAGAACACCGCAAGCTCCCTCCCTCGTCGCCCCCGCAGTCCCATCCCCCATAACCCTCCCTTCGTCCCCCAAAACAATGGTCACCACCACCACCCTTATCCCGGGAGAGGGAAGAGAGAGAATTAGACAGAGACGAAAAAAGAGATGGCACAGGGACCGAATTTTTCACACAGAAACCAGATCCAGACAGTGATAGAGAGGAGAGGGAGAGAAAGCGAGGCGGGGGAGGGTGGGAGCGCGACTGACGGGGAGGAATTCTCTTTCGTGCCTTGTAGCTGCGCAGCGCAGGCAAATGAGAGCTGGGAGAGACGTGGAGCAGCGCTACAGCAGCCCCCCCTACCGTCCCTCTATGGTACTACGACCACGGACGAACTAAATGTCGGAAGCTCCGAAACGCACGTACGCACGCACACACACACACACACACACACACACACACACACACACACACACACATACACACGGCACCCCGTTTTTCTCAAACTGTGACTTGTGTGCAGCGCGCGCACACACACACACACACACACACATGCGGAGAAAAACACACCTCTTGTTTTTTATCTCTCGTTTTCACTCGCACTTTCGCGCGCATCCTGTCTCGCGCTGTTTTGCTGTCACTCACAGCTTGCCTCCGCAGCCTGTTCGCAAATGACACACATGCATTCAGGCAAGAGCAGCACTCCCAGTCCCCCTGCCTCTCTCTCTACTCACATAAATACAAACGCGCGAATGTGTGTGTGTGTGTGTGTGTGTGTGTGTGTGCGTGAGAGAGAGAGAGAGAGAGAGAGAGAGAGAGAGAGAGAGAGAGAGAGAGAGGGGGGGGGGGGGGGCGGGCGGAGAGGAAGAGACAGAGGGGACACGCAAAATTCTGCGGCGGTTCGTTTGAGTCGGTGAGCAAAGGGGGGGGGGGGGGGGTTTGGATCTCGGCCACGCATCGCGCCATATGAGTGACTCAGGATGAGAGAGACACACTGGCAGCTCCTCGCCCGAGCCCTGCTTTCTGCTCTCTGTCGTCGGCAGCTGACAAGGCTGCCAGATATAGCGCATGGTGTGTGAGTCCAGATTGGAGTGACACCTGGAGGGTGTGTGCGCTGCGTGCAAGTGTGTGTGAGCGGGTGGGAGAGACGTTTTGTCTGCTTTGTCAGATTGACGTCCCGTTTCGTGGGACGTACAGGGATTTTACAAATGCGCTGTAAACGCTGCCGAAGCTGTAAGCATCTCCCCAACCCCAGCCACTTGACTTGACCGTCACATAAACAAACACACACAAAGATTGCTGCCACACACAGGGACACACACACACACACACACATACTACCGCCTCCATTTTTATTTAAATGTTTCTCCTGGACTTGCTGAAACCACAGCTACCGGCGTACTCCGAGATTAGTTCATGTGAATTTATACGTCCATTATACTGTCGGTTTTATGGCAAACGATTCGGAGGTCTGATTGTGCGCATCCGTGCATGCAGAGCGCTCCGCTCAGCGGAATGTGTGTGTGTTGTGCTCGAGGGAGCTTCGCAGCCGCCTTTCTTTTAGCAGCAGTTTTTTAACAGAAGAAAAGTTTCTCCCACTACGCACCAACACAGAAGTGTTTTGGAACAAGATCAAAACACTGTCTCGTGAAAGATTTTTTTTAACCATTTTAAAACATTTTTGTTCTCTTTTCCACATAGTCTTGACTGGCCACAGGTAGTCTAATACATTAAAACTCTCTCCTGTGTTTTTGTCTGGTTAAGATGTTTTGTAAGCAGAGCAGGGGAGCTTGCCTGGCAACTAACGACGAGGATGTCCTCAGTTGACTGGAAAGAACATTAACAGGGAGAGGGGAGAGAGACATTTGTGCCGTTTCTCCACGCCGTATGGTAGCGCTTTACGTAAGCCCGACTGAACTGGCAAGGCGTTTCCTGTTTTGGCGGCCTTAATGCAGCAGCGCGAGGGATGAATTCACAGACAGAATGTCCAACCCCCCCCCCGGGAAACCACCCCGCTACTTGTGGGGCTGTTGCTACAGCTGTCTGACAAAGTGCACGCACGCAGGGACACCGATTCTAACAGTCTCTCTCTCTGTCACACACACACACACACACACACACACACACACACACACACTTCCTCCCATAGTACAGCTGCAGCTTCAAGTCATTTCTAAAGTACCTCCAGACACACACATTCTAAAACACTCATGGGGCGACTGGAAAGCAAGTGACATCATGGCAAGTGACCTTGGGGCCCTTCCTTGAAACAGGTCTGACCTGAGATAGACCAGAGAGGCCCTTGGAAAGTTTATGACTGGAAGGTCAAAGACGAATCCCGCTGCACTCTGGCCCTTGTGGTTGAAGGTGACCCGTTAAGAATGTCTCCTGGAGAGAATGTGTGACACACACACACACACACACACACAGGCTGAAAGGGAGCGAGGCCTGCTGAGAGGAATGAGATGAACAGCTGTGCTTTCATCAGTATTGTGAGTGAGTCACATGTGAAGTACTACACACATACATACACACACACACACACACACACAAACACACACACATGGAAAACACCCTCTAGAAATACCAGATAAACAGTACACTGTCACTGAAAGATACTTCAGTGTTAGAGAACCTGAAACTTACTGTATGGAATCCCCTTAGAAGTACACTCATATATTTTCTCACTCTTTCTCACTTTCACACACTCACACACACACACACACACAACAGTACACAATGACACACGCCTTCCGCACTTGCCCTCACACACAGTTTTCATGTGAAATCTTGCACCTTTCTAACACGTGCAGCTTGCGTGCATGCACACAGACACACACACACATACACACACGCGCACACACACACACACACATGTACACCCTCACCAAGATTGTAGGAGGACTAAACAGAATGCCTTTAGGACCGCTCATTGCACTGATTCATCATCATTTTGATGACACAGGACATTTTCCACTGTACCCTGCGCTGTCCTGTTTGAAATGCACAGCACATTCACACATGCAACTTTAAAGGGCTTTTGATCGATGAAATCTATAATCTTCTAGTGCTCCCAGCCTTTCAGCAAGGCTCACTGCTGTGCCCGGGTTTCCCTGCTTGTAGCCATTGTGTAAGAAGTGTGTGTGTGTGTGTGTGTGTGCATGAACACTCTGAGTGTATGCATGTTTTTTAGGGTGAGTGTCTGTGTGTGCCTGTGATGGCATGTATGTAGCTCTTTGTGTCTTCAGGTCTTGCGTCATTATCTGTGTGTGTGTGTGTGTATGTGTGTGTGTTGTGTGTATGTGTCTGTACGTGTTTGTGTGTGTGTGTGTGTGTGTGTGTGTGTGTTTCCAGCCGTAAGTAGATACACGTGGAGCTGATTAGAAGGGAGAATTAAATTAGGTTAGACACTACTGCCAGAGAGAGGAGAACGAACAAGGCGGCGTGTGTTTAAGTTTGGGTGTGTATTTGTGTGTGTGTGTGTGTGTGTGTGAGTTTGGGTGTGTATTTGTGTGTGTGGGTGAGGGAGCGCAACTATGTGCGTGCCTTGCTATGTGCTTGTCTAACTCACAGCAGGGGCACTGTAAGCTGTGGTGAGAATGCCCAGCCGCAGTGCAACAATAAACCTACACACAACTCTCCTGTGGCCTCTCTCTCTCTCTCTCTCTCTCTCTCTCTCAGCCCCTCTCTCTTTCCCTCCTTCCCTGTTTCTCTTTCCCTTTTTGCCCCCTTTCTCTCACTCTTTACTTTCCTCCTTCCCTCTCCATCTCTTTCTTTCCCCCTCCTTCTTTCTCTCTGTCTCTCTTACTCCCCTTTCCACTCTCCCCTCCTCTCCTTCCTTCTCTCCTTCTCTCTCTCTTCCTCCTTCCCCCATTCTCTCACTCTCTCCCTTCCTCCTTCTTTCTCCCCTCTCTCTGTCTTCCCCTCTCTCCTCTCCCTCCCTAGACCTTCTCTCCCTGCTGCGCCACAGAGCCCACCCTTGTTCCTTGCTAAGCACCCCCCTGATGAGGCCCAGACTTTTTTCTCTCTCTCTCCGGCCCTCCCTCTTCTGTTTGTATGTGTATGTGTGTGTGTGTGTGTGTGTGTGTGTGTGTGTGCGCGCCACTCGTTTGCTCTCTCTCTGTGCCACCGAGCTGCTGCTGCCGCCGCTGCCACCACCGCTAGCCGATGCCCTGGCTTGGCGCCAGCCTGCACAAAGCCCCAGTGACAGCCGCCTGGAGAGGTTAAGCATGGGTGTGGGCGAGAGACAGAGAGAGAGAGAGAGAGGGAGGGAGGGCAGCTTGGCACAGACCGCTGGCTGCCTGAGAGGGTGTCAGCCGGAGGCCGAGCAAATGTCAATGGGCAGTGGTAACGTCTACAGGGACACACACATCGATCACTGTCTGTGCCGGGGTCGGGCAGGGAGGCGGGGTAGGGGGGCTGATTTGGGGAGCTGGTGGTGATGGTGATGGTGTGTGGGTGTGTGTGTGTGTGTGTGTGTATGGGGGGGGGCATGGCACAACATCCACTCCGTTACGCAATAGTAATTTATATAATGTGGTGCTTAGCTTAGCGACAAGAGCTGTCTAGAGCTATCTGGTGTCACTTCATCATTTGGCTTTTGGACACAGAACATCCTCCTGGGGAGTCACTGAGTTTGGATGGTAGTGAAGGCATCCTCACATCCACAGAGATCCTCTCACTAAGTTTCTGTGGAAGTCTTTACTAGTGAAACATCAAGTAGAAAATGTATTGTTTGAATTTTGTAGAACATTTTAGAATTTCTGCTGTCGCACTTGTATATCCTTCTCTCATGTGGGTCTGTTTTTTTGGGAAAAAATGATTCGAAGACTCCAGATTCCTCAGCTCAGACACATCTATGCTGTACTCGTCCTATCTAGGTCTTCTCTTCAACTGAAAAGCCTGTCTCTTACCTTTAAGCCTTTTAAGTCACTTGGCAAAAGCCCCATGACCGAGCTGACCGGCGGGGGAATATGACTTCACTTCCATGATGAGGGTGGCCTGGGATGGTGGGTGGTGGGGGATGGGGTACGTGTGTGTGTGTGTGTGTGTGTGTGTGTGTGTGTGTGGTGTGTGTGGGGGGGGGGTGTGAGGTCATGGCCCTTGGCAGGCTTGTGTGGTCTCTGCTGTTGTGTGTGTGTGTCTGGATGTCGATCTCTGCGTGTGTTTGTGTGTGTGTGTGCACTTGCATGTGTGTGTATGTCGATCGCTGTGTGTGTCTGTGTGTGTGTATGTCAATCTCTGTGTGTGTTTGTGTGCATGTCGATCTCTGTGTGTGTTTGTGTGTGTGTATGTCGATCTCTGCGTGTGTTTGTGTGTGTGTATGTGTGTGCGTGTGTGTGTGTGCGTGTTTGGGGGGTGGTTGGGTTGGGGAACACATAGCTGGATTGGCAGCGGTCTTAATGCCTAATGGAGCGTCTAATCCCTTAATGACACGGCTCCCTCTGTGTTTTTGTGGACGCTCAGGGTGCAAAACTCTCACGGCTTAAGCCACAAATACAAACACAACACACGCACATGAACACACACAAAGGCACACACACACACACACACACACACACACACACACACACACACACAGATACGCACACACATGAATACACACAAACATGCACAAACACACACACACACGCACACACACACTCAGCCCTACTTGTCAACAAAAACACCAGCTGCTCAAAGGAACATCCAGCCTCTTGAAACTCTCGTGTTTGTTCGGAGAGCTCCCCACTGGTTTGGATGAAAACACATACACGTATACACACACACACACAGTCGCTGAAATGGTACATTTCTCTGTGGTCTCCTCTTTAGAGAATCGCAACGGACTGCCACACAGCAGCACACAATAGTCTCCACTGTTCTGGCAGCAAATGGAGATGCAGTCAGAGGGAGAAGAGAAAGAGAGAGATGGAGAGAGAGAGAGAGAGAGAGAGAGAGTGTGTGTGTGTGTGTGTGTATGTGAAAAAGAGAGAGAGTGTGTGTATCTGTGTGTGTATGTGTGTCTGAGTTTTTTAAATATATGATTATTCCTTTATGTGAGTATGCTGTATGTACGTGTGTGTTTGGAAGAGAGATAGAGAGTGAGAGTGAGAGCGAGAGTGAGAGAGAGAGAGAGACATGTTTGTGTGTGTGTGTGTGTGTGTGTGTGTGTGTGTATGTGAACAAGAGAGAGAGTGTGTGTGTGTCTGTGTATGTATGTGTGTCTAAGTTTTTTAAACATATGATTATTCCTTTATGTGAGTATGCTGTATGTGCATGTGTATGTTTGGAAGAGAGAGAGAGGGAGAGG
>PYXC01000324.1:32500-40000 GCA_015244755.2 Tenualosa ilisha | reverse complement strand
GCGCAATGCCGCATGTGTGTGTGTAACAAAGGTCTGTAAATAGTTTGTCATTGGTGTGGTAGCTTTGTGAATTTTGCTCCAAAATATGCATTCAATATATTATATTCGCTAATTATAATATATTGGCTAATGACAAAGGGTTCAAAGTGTGTGATTTTTGTTGCATATGTTTGTTGCATATGTTTGTTGCATTTATTTTGGTTTGTATTTTTAGTCTATATAAGAAAATGCATACACAAACCGCCCCTCCTCAACACACACACACACACACACACACACACACACACAACACACTTACATCGAAGTCCATCCTGCCCTCCAGGCTACTGGGCAGTACTACTCCCTTAACTGAGCTAAGCTTAACTTTGTCCACCATGGTCTGTTGATTTTGAGAGTGTGAGGAGGTGTGTGTATGTATGTGTGTGTCTGAGCGTGTGTGTGTCTGTGTGTGCGTGCGTGTGTGTGTGTGTCTTTTTCCTGTGATTCAGGTGCTCTGCTGTGCATGCTTAAAGGCTTACGAGACAGAAGCCAGCCCTAACAGCCAAACTCATATCTGTCGTAGGGGATGTTTGGCAAAGATTCTGTTGGTAGTCATGTGTGTGTGCGTGTGTGTGTTTGTGTGTGTGTGCAGTGGGGGATGTGGAAGGCAATGGGAGTGATATGATCGGGTTAGATGGGGTGAAACTGTTGTGCCCTGCTTTAATAAATATAAATAACCCCCCCACAAACACACTCACACACCACACACACACACACACACACACACACACACACACACACCACCACCCCCGGCTCCTGAACTGTGCCAAGTACAGAAAGCCCCACTCCAGCGGCCAAACATTGTTACCAGCTCTAGTCAAGCTGTGGCACGGAACGAAGGGAAAAAATAAAAATGAATAAATAAAAAAATAAAATAATCTCACACCACACACACACACACACACACAAAGCAACAGCGGAAAAAAGAGCGAGAGAGTGGAAGAGAGGGGAAATAACAGAGTGAGAAACATCTGCTGTGGAAATAAGGAAGGAAGATTGTGTGTGTGCAGAAAGAGAGGGGTGTGTGTGTGTGGGTGTGTGTAGGGAGAGGAGAGGGAGAGCCCAGCCAGCCAGGGCCGTGGTCTCCCGAGTGCTTTTAAAAACACGCTGTTTTGTTCCAGCAGACTCCTTAACGGTTTGACGAAGCCTGAGAGACATTTGGCAGGCACTGGAGCTCCAGGGCTGAGAGGCCAATCAAAACCAGCACAGCTCCTTGCAGGTAACACACACACACACACACATGCACACACGCACACTTCTCTCTTTCACAGTCACTCTTTCTGTCTCACTGTGCCACTTTCTATCACTCTTTCTTTTTCTATCTCCCTTTCTTTTTCTATCTTTCTTGCTTTCCTTTTCCATTGCTCCCTGTCCTTTCATTCTTTCTGTCTCTTGGGCTGCTGCTTTCTTATCTCGCAACCCTCCTCTCTCTCTCTCTCTCTCTTTCATTTTCCCTCTCCCTTCTTCTCTCACCTCCTCTCTCTATCCTCCCCTTTTTTACCTACTCCTTACCCTCATTTCCTTTCTCATCTATCTTTTACTCCCTCTCTCTGACATTTTTTTCATCATTCATTTTTTTTCTCTTTTATGTCATGCTTTTTATACTCCTTTCTTCCTTATCCTCTGTGCACGCTGTTCTTCCCTGCTCCTCCCGGGCCCATCCCCATGCATCAGTCGTTCAGGCAGCCTGGCAAGTGGTCCTTCCCACCGCTGTGCCACTCCCGAGCCCATCCCATCTCTCTCTCTCTCTCTCTCTCCCTCTCGTTTTTCCTGTCTCTGTTTGTGTCACTTTCTCTCTGTCTCTCTCTTTCATTCTCTCTCTCTCTCTCTCACTGTCTCTCCCTCTTTCACTGTTTCTCTCTCTCTTCTTTTCTCTCTCTCTCTCTGTCTCTCGCTCTCATTGTTTCCTGTCTCTCTTTGTGTGGCTTTCTCTCTGTCTTTCTTCTTCATTCTCTCTCTCTCTCTTTTGCTGTCTCGCCCTCTTCCACTGCTTCTTCTCTCTCCTTCTCTCTCTCTGTCTCTCGCTCTCATTTTTCCCGTCTCTCTTTGTGTGGCTTTCTCTCTGTCTTTCTCTTTCATTCTCTCTCTCTCTCTCTCTCTCTTCTTCTCTCGCTGTCTCTCCCTCTTTCACTGTTTCTCTCTCTCTCTCTCTCTCCCTCTCTCTTTTTCTCTACTGCCTACTGCCCACGCGAAGGTTAATGAGCGGGAGCAGGTCAGATAAGTTCAACAGCTCAGAGCAACCACAGAGAGAGACAGAAAGAGTGTGTGTGTACAGTGGTGTGTGTGAGTGTGTTGTGTGTGTGTGTGTGTGTGTGTGTGTGTGTGTGTTTGGGCAGGGGGTGGCTTGGAGGGGGACTAGAATTGAAGTATTGAATCAGACACTGAATGCGATTGTGCTTGTGTGTTTGTGTGTGTGTGTGTGAGAGAGAGAAAAGGGTTGGAAGAAGCAAGACGAGAGGAAGACAAAGGCAGGGATAAGTAGGGATAGAGAGAGACAGAGAGAAAGAACTGCATTCAGAGATAGCACAGCTGAGAAAGAGAGAGAGAGAGAGAGAGAGAGAGAGAGAGAGAGAGATGGGGAGACAGAGGAGCAAGAGAGGGCAAGATAGCCAAAGAGAAAGAACTGCATTCAGTAAGGGAAGGACTGACAGAAAAAGAACAAGAGAGAAAGAGAAAGAGAGAGCGACAGCGCCTACAGCCCTGGCTCAGGCTTTGGCAGGGCTGGCGTATGTGTGTGTGTGAGTGTGTGTGTGTGTGTGTGTGTGTGAGAGAGTGTGTGTGTGTGGGGTTGTGGCACTGGTCACGCTTGGCAGAGAGCATGGCTGAGCAGAGATTGGCCCTTGGCCGCCAGCGTTGAGGCCGCCGCAGCAGCAGCAGCAGCAGGAGGAGAAACAGCAGTGGAAGTAGAAGCGGAGAGGAGGCCGAGGCAGGAGGACCAGGAGCAGAGCCCCCAGAGGCTCTGGATGGAGCCTTGCTTGGCTGGCTGGCTGGCTGGCTGGCTGGCTGGCTGGCTGGCTGGCTGGCTGGGCTGGTTGCTTGGATGGAGGCTTGGCTTGCGGCTGGAGGCTGTTTGGCTGGCTGGCTGGCTGGTGCTTGCGAGGTTCAGGCCACATGAAGAGGGCTTTTGTCTGGGCAGAGATGAGGCCTGTGGGAGGGGAAGGAACGGCCCTACGATTACCACCACCATCCCCCATCCCCCCAACTCACCCTCTTTTCCCTTCTTCGTATCGCTCCAGTGCACTACACACACACACACACACACACATTCACAGGCACAGGCAAAACTCTCACTCACATGCGCACACACACATAAACATACGCATGCAAATACACACACACACACAAAACACACACACACTCTCTCACACACACACACACACACACACACACACACACACACACACACAATTTCCAATCCCTTCTTTCCTCTAATCACAGCTGAGTCTGAGTGCATCCCTAAATCTTCTGTGCTTTATGGACCCATTTTGTAGGCTGATCATTTCCTCTCCGACTAAGACAAAAAGCACACTCTCTCAGCGAAGTCGATTTATGAGTTCCAGACAGTTCAGAAACGACTTCAGGAATTTCAACACGTCTCGGCCATTTGACGTTTGACTTCCACAGTTGAAACGCACATGCAGAGTGTAAACCCACATGAACCATATGCTATGCTGGATTGAATGTGTGGGTTACATTATTTTATACGGTCAGGGAAATCCTGTCACCACGCTGAAAATAAACACCCATTTGCAAATGAGCCCTTGCCAGTTCCTGGCCCCGCCAGTGTGTTTCGTTGTTCAAGTCAATTTCTTGTCTTCCTGGAGTTTCCCACCTAGGATTAGAAATCCATTATGCTCGGAAGCACCCGGAACACATCGTCTGTCAGTCACTTTCCCTCATCCGACCCTTTGAGGGAGACGCAGTCTCGGGACGTGCACAACATGTACACGTACAAGTAAAATGGCCCAGACCTTTTTACACACTCTGATTGGATAGCAACACAAACTTCTAAAGTTGTGGAGTTTAAGTTCTGTTGGATGTTGTCATGGTCAAATCTGATTCAATGATCCATGCTTGGTTGGAGCTAAATGTGCTATTGTCAGACTCAGAGAATGGCTGGATGAACTGGAGAAAGGTAAAACTCAATTGTTTAACCTGATGGCAGGTGGAAAATGAGTGTATTTCCCCAAATGGTTGCGTATCCCAACTGTAGGGTTAATCAGTAGTCCTCCAGCTCTAACGATCTCCTTACTGACTACAGCAGTCAGGTAGCTCCTGGCAACACACTGCAGGAAGAGCAGTCCAAGCCAGAGAAATGTTTAGGCTGTATTTCCACCCTCGGAACGTCTGAAATAAAGCCAGTGTGATAGCTAGAGAGTGTGTGGAGTTAACGAGATCGTCTCGTCGTGGAACATCAGAGACTGGCCCTGGCCGCGGACAGACTGTGGAGAATTCTGCATGTCTGAAGAACATCTCTGTCAGCAGAACATCTGAGGAGGAGGTCTGCGCTCCTTTGTGCAAATCCACCGTCTCGGCTGCGGTGGGGGGGTGGGGGAGTCGGGTGTCTTAATATTACAGGATATGAAAGCAGCGCCTAGTGCCTAGTTTCTATCTGTCTCGAGGGGAAGAGGGGACAAGATGGCAAATGGCAGCGAGAACGGGAGGAAAAAAATCAATCTGGCAGACGGTGTGACACCGTTTCCTTCGTGAATTTGTTTACATCAAACAAATACGCCAGCAACATTACGCCGGCCATAAATTATGAATATGACTTTAAAAAATCATCTGTCTTCCCCCCTCCCTCTCTTTCTTTCTCTCTGTCTGTCTCTTTTCCTCTCTCTGTCTCTTTCCAGCAAAACACTGGTCGCAGCCATTTATCAAGAGCGGGGATGATGGTTTTTAGGTCTTTTTGATTCATGACGGATCGCAAATTGTTGACGCTGTTGACGGATGTGGAGTCGGCCCTAAGTGAGTGATGGTAATGGGACGATAATGATCTGTGCCAAGGCGGCTCTGAGCTCCCAGTGGCAGCTCCACGAACAAGTCTTATTATGCAGTCTAAATCTCCCTCCAAATAGCAGGAGATACGACTCTGACATGCAACTCACAGCGAGGGAGAGAAATGAGGGAGTAAGAGAGACAGAGAAAAAGAAGGGGAGAGAGAAGTGTGTGGGGGGGGGGAGTGTGGCTGACAGCCTGACAGCAGACTTGGGGAGGCACACACAGAGGGAGAGAGGGAGACAAAAAACTGAGTTAGACAGGGAGGGTGAGGAAGTGTAGCAGAGCCATAAGAGACAGAGAGAGAGAAAGGGAGAGGGAGAGAGAAAGAGAGAGAAAGAGAGAGAGAGAGAGAGAGAGAGAGAGAGAAAAGGAGGGAGGAAGGGAGGGAGAGAGGCAGAGATCTCTCTATCGGATGCCGGGGTCTTTGATCTGTGCCGGAGCGTTGTGCCGGGCGAATGAGTCTCCTGTCAGACGGGGGGAAAGAGAGAAAGAGGAAGGAGGGAGAGAAGGAGGGAGGGCGCCAAGCGCCGAGTGAAATGGCCTGTGTGTGATGATGAAACCCAGATGTGGCATCCCCGCTCCTTTCAGCCCTCTTCCCTCCTCCTGCTCTCTTTCTGTGCAAGTGTGTGTGTGTGTGTGTGTGTGTGTGTGTGTGTCAGGCCGTCAGGGAGAATGGCAGAGGGGAGGGAGTGAATGAGAGGCTAGGCGATCTATCACCGTGGCAACGCGCTGTCACTCCATTCAGCTGGCCCTGACAGCCCACACCGCCTGCGCTGTCAGCCCGTGCCGCGCTCACACACATAGACACAGACACACACAGGCACAGAGACACTCGCTCAGACGCGCACACACACACACCACACACACACACACACACACACACACACACACGAGTGCACATGCATATGGGCGGACACACACAGACACACACTCACATATGCACATGCACAGGTGCACAAACACGCACACACACACACACACACAAACACACTTTCTCTGTATCTCTTTCTGTGTCTCTCTCCTAAGCAAACACACACACAACCAAACACATTTCATTTAAACCCAATAACATGAGCCAAAAGGAGGGCCACACGACCACAGACCTGCATTAAACATGCTTATAAGCACACACACACACACACACACACACACACAATCAACATACACACAGCTTTTAAACAGAATAGTATTTCATTCAATAATTTCTGTGAAACGATAGAGCTGTAAATGTTTAATGATAAATAAATAAATACCATGCGAACTGTCACGTCCGTAATGCCAATGCGGTCTTTGTCACGGTATTTGTATGACGCAAATGATTATGTGAAGGGTTTTATAAATTTCATTTGTTCTACAACCAAGAAGGGCGACTGCTCAAATTGTATGTAATTCACATCATACCATACCATGGCATTGTGTTGCTGTTACGAACATGCCCATGGAATTGCCCAAATGAATAAATCACTGAATGAATGAACAATATGGAATCCCCAGCCCTGCCTTCTCATTAGCCCCAAGGCAATAAATTGTTGGCCTTGGTTGGGCTGGGTGTGTCTAACAGACAGCATGAGCTCATGGCTTACGCTGAGGGAACTGTGGGAAACCTGGTGGAGCTCTGTGAGCTTAACGGATGTGTAAGCACACGACTACGGGAAAAGCCACAGTAAACCATGCTACACCATCTCTTAGGCTTACAAGAGCCTTTACCATCACCAGACACCGTCTACAGCACAGGACTTAGAAGAGACACACACACACACACACACACACACACACACACACACACACACACAACAATCCTGGAATCTGAAGCTGGTGATGAACACTAGGGGACTCCACCTTCACATGTGGTTACAAACGTGTTGTTGGCATGGTGCCAACTAGACGAATGCACCTTTTTTTTTTGATTGGATTGGATGACAGGTGAACTGGAGCCCGGACCTCAGACTGCCAGACAGAGGTGGAAAAGTCTCTTCAACTCAATTATCCACTTACACCAGCTGATTGTATTAATTAGTAGTTAAGGTATTCTACCTTGGTGTGTCAGGGGCTTTTTAGAGTTATGGCAGAAAACACCTATTATTTTCTCTAAAAAAAAAAAAGTAAACAAAACTGACTTAAGATATTTGTCCACATGACAAAGCTGAACTTTAATGTCCCAAAGTTGACAACAACTCTTTTTCGCCCAGAACTGAAGTTACAGTCCTTTGCCTTTGCATGTCAGAACTGTTCAGCCAGGTAGGTTAGCTAATTTGTGAAATCACAAAGGGAAACATTTAAGGATACTGTTAAGGACACAGGTGGAACCACAACACTGCAAGACATTTTTACTTCCTGAAGCCAGTCTTTTCTACCTGTGCTGCCAGGGGCCTCTGGAAGACTGCAGAAAGACTCCCCCCTGAGACACACATGATGCCCCAAGCGAGAGCTGACTTCCCCAGGGGCTTTTAAAGTTTGGGG
>PYXC01000324.1:17500-20000 GCA_015244755.2 Tenualosa ilisha | reverse complement strand
CTATTAAGCCTGCAACACAAATATTTATTTCCACATAATATAATTCATAATAAAACAAAAAAGAGTAGGCCCTAATAATTTTTTTCATCTATATTGTGTCTAATCAGTGTGCAAAACAGCTTTAGCTGTTTCAGTGGCTTTAGTAGGAGGGAGTAGACCATGATAAAAGAGAACATAAGAACAAGAACACTTTTGCTCTCATTCTGAGTGCTTCTAGGAGTGTCTTACTCTCCCCCCCCCCCCCCTCTCTCTCTCTTTCTCACTAAGCACCCACTCTTTTCTGAGAGGTCTGTCAGTCAGTCATACATGGGTGGCTTCAGCGGAGAGCTTGTCAAGTGCCAGACGAAGCGCAAGAAAGGCCAGCCAACAGGGCAGTCACGCCAGTTACCACACACACTCACACACACACACACACACACACACACACACACACACACAGAGAGAGAGAGAGAGAGAGAGAGAGAGAGAGAGAGAGAGACCAGTGAGGCCACCTCACCCACAAATAACCACCCATACAAATGGTCTCATGTGAGTGAAAGTGAAAACACCGCCCACCCCCTCTCACTCTTACTCTCACTCTCTCTCTCTTTCTTTCTCTTAAGGCTAGCATGACCGTTTTATCACCCCAGTGCATGACATGGTCACCTCTAATATCATAAAAAGAGGTGATGTGTCATAATTCCAGCCATTCTTCTGTCCCTGCCCTCAAGCACTGAATTGGTGTCTTTTGGGGGGAAATAAAAATTTTAGTTCACTTCAGCCGTAAAGGGCATCACTCACGCAGAATTTCGCTTTTGGTGAGTTTGCATCCCCTGCACTCCCTGTACCACTAGCCATCTACACAAACCCTCTTTCACACACACACACACACACACACCACACACACACACACACACACACACACACACACACACACACACACACACACACACACAGGATATATATAAAGAAATCTGTTATTGAATCTCTCCTACACCATATCTCTCTCTCTCTCTCCCTCTCTCTCTGCAGCATTCACAGCAGCAGCAGCAGAACCTTCTTGCGATGGCTGCGGAATATTAACGGAGCGCTGCGCTTGGCCAGAGCCATTAGCTATTCCGTTCCGTCTGAGGGCTGCTGCGCTGCATGCCGCCGTAGCCAGGCAGACACAGCCGCCACACAACCTATTATTTTCCCTCCACGTTCAGAGACGTTGTTAGACTCTCAACCGCCGTCCCCCCCCCCCCCCCCCCTCTCTCTTTTTCTCTTTCCTTTTTTAGAGACCCTTTAGATTTGCATGGACATGCTGATTAAAAACAGGTGAGGGGAAAATGGTAATTGGGTTTATTTGGATGGTGGCACTAGGTGCATGATATTCAGTGTAATGTACACAGTCATGCCTTGAGGGAAAGGTAATGTATGAATAAACACGTACTGATGACATTTCCACTTGCTGCAATCATATAGTTTAAGGCAGTAATAGACATTATTGTCGTAATATCATGGGGGGGCGGGGGGCACTGAACAAAAGGCACCATGTGCATGGTAAATATTTCTTCCCTCCAAAAACCTCAAAACAGGAATAAATACAAACCTTCAGATGTTTCAGTTGGTCATTGGCCCACTCAGGGCTGTCACTTTGTTATGATGAAGTTCTGTGGGCTCCTATGGCAACAGCTATAGCCTACAATTGAACCAAACAATAGGGGTTTGTTAATTGCACGCCATTTGAACACTTACACTAATAAAACAACAACAAACATACAGACTCTGATGGCCTAACCAACACTAACCAACTGTCACCCTTCTTCCACGGACAATGCACTGCTCTACACAGGTGCAGCGTTTTGCTTGCCGTCAGTGAGGTTTAATAATTGGAGAGTATGAAGTGAATTGTCATGCCAGGGGCTCTAGAATCGATGTAGTTAGGATGCTTAGGCCCTTGTACATGCAGTATTTCCCCAGTATTTGAACTGAAGAACTCAAAATCAAAACTGAAATTCAGAACTCAAATTCAGAATTCAAAATCAGTTCAAATTCATTGTGGTATAATAATGGGAGAGCATGAAGTGAATTGTCATGCCAGGGGGTCTAGAATCAATGTGGTAAGGATGCTTAGGCCCCCGTAAATGCAGTATTTAGCCAGTATTTGAACTAAAAAACTCCAATTCATTAAAACTCAATATGGAGGCTTTCACAGGCCCTTCCAACAGATCTAAAGTTCCTTCCATGCTCTCACCCAACGGGAGTATCAAATGTGCTAAAATGTGGATTTGTTTTTGTGTTTCCCCTTGCGTTTGATGTGTGAGGTCAGGCCTACCCCCACGTATGTATTCATACATTAGTATTGTGTATTAATGGATGCAGCAGGGCCGACACGTAGCCAGTTGGTGCCGGCTAGCGCTAAACGAGAGTTACGTCTGCAACGCTTCTCGTCCGCTGTCTGCACAGAGATTAAAGAGCATTATGCTCAGCCTTGGGGGCCAAAGATTAAAACAGCACTGACACGGCTGCCACTCAC
>PYXC01000324.1:0-12500 GCA_015244755.2 Tenualosa ilisha | reverse complement strand
AGATCACAAGGGGGAAAAGAAAGAGGCACAGTGTGTGTGTGTGTGTGTGTGTGCTTGAGTGTGGAAAAGTTTCACTTCTTCCTTTTTTCCTTTTTTCACATCCCCCTACAAAGAAAATCCCAATAAGGGCTAAACCCAAAAAAAAAAAAAAAAAAAAAAAAAAGCACACGAGCCTGGCAACTGTTGCTGCCGCCATCAACAAAACAACAGGACTTCCCACATCCCAGGCATTCTGTGAACCGGAATGTGGTCCCCCTATGACTAAAAGGTTTGTCTATCTAATGCATCAACTAGGAAAAATGCAGTGCGATGACGAGCGCTTGCAAGGAGCTATTGACTCAGAGGGGGGAAGCGAAAAACCCCCGAGCTGCTGAGGGAGTCCCATTGCTATGCTATTTTCTTCTGTTTAGCCTAGGAAACAGCAGGTAAGACGTAAAAACTGTGTGAAACCACATTGTGCCAGGGCCCAGCTGTGCCTGTGTGTATACACAAAGCAGAGAGAGAGAGAGCAAAAGAGAGCAGAAAAGAAAAAGAGAGAGAGAGAGAGAAAGAGAGAAAAGGAGGGCAAAAGAGAGAAACTCTGTGTGTGTGTGTGTCTGTGTGTGTACACAAAGCAGAGAGAGAGAGAGAGAGAGAGGACAAAAGAGAGAGAAAGAAAGAGCGAGAGAAAGAGGGCAAAGGAGAGAGAGAAAGAGAGAGACTCTGTGTGTCTGTGTGAGTGTGTGTGTGTGTGTGTGTACCTGTGTGCAAGTGAGTCGATCTCCCAGAAATGAGAATTTCTGCTTCAGAGGACACTGGAGAGGATTCCCACCCACTTCCTGAGGTAAAGGGTTAATTAAAAGTTAATTAGGCAGAAAATGAAGGCCGGGGACCCACAGCTCCAGCTGTGTCTGACCGAGAGCGGATTGGCTGGAGGCTTCACAGCGGCTTGCCTGATTCGTCCGCCCAGAAAGACACGCAGTTTTGCTCCCACGTGAAGGAGGTCCCTCGCTTCTACCTTTCCTATTACGTACAACCATATACTCTTTTTTACAGGAACTCTTTTTACGGGGCTACAGATGTATTTAACTAGCTAATCAACACATTGAACAGGGACGTAGAGCTTCTGTTCAATCGAAGGGAAATGGAGCATGAATCAATGCGTAATGGCTATAATGTGGAGGAGAGAAGAGAGACGACTCCACGGGATGTGGAGATTTTGGCTAAATTTCAATGTCCCTCCTAAGCCCTAAACCCTCAAAGACTTAACTGGTGTGAATCTACACCATGATTGGCTGATTTATGCCATGTAAGTCTTTGAGGGTTGAGGGATTAGGGTTGAGGGAGGACACTGGAATTCAGCCACCATGTTGACAAAGACGACTGGCATAGAACGATGGAGTAAAGCTAGTTGTGTTTATGCGTATGGTACACACGTGCCTCACTGTTTTTGTGTATTTGCATGCATGTTGTAGTCTCATGCCAATAAGAGTTGATGTTGAGTGTTCATGATTATGCTGATGCATGCTAATGTATGTTGTTTGTGCTCTGTGCATGGCTGCATGTGTGTATGTGTGTGTGTGTGTGTGTGTGTGTGTGTGTGTGTGTGTTCAGTGCTTTGAGTATTCCCAGCAACCACTCCTGAAGGAACGAGAGAACGGGAAGCAAGACACACCACAGCTCTCTCTCCTCCCTCACCACAGAACGGCTGGTGCAGACCCTGAAGCATTCCCTCACACACTCAACCCACTGCCCCCCCCCTCCCCCCCCCCCCCACACACACACACACACACACAGACTCGCACACACGCTCAAAGAGAGGCCCTGCAACATTGTTACACACACACACACACACACACACACACACACACACACACACACACACACACACGCGCAGGCCCATGGAAACAAATGCACACATGAACTAAACTACAAACACAAGCACCCATTCACTCAGCCAACACACACTCACACATTCACTCATACAAAGAGTTTCTTTTTGCAAGCCCTCAAGAGAATTGCACGAAGACACAAAGAAGGGAACAATTAGAGGACTTGAGAGAGCAGATCAGGCCACTCTCCACCAACACAGGGAGGTTTCAGTCCTCATCCCTCCCAGCCCAGCCTCCTCTCACTGGGCCTCCTGTGCGGCTTGAACTGGGTGCCGGGTGGTAGAGCACAAGGTGAGAAAGGGAAGTGTGTGTGTGTGTGTTGTGTATGTGTGTGTGGGGGGGGAGAGACAAGGGGGACATGGCTTTGGCACCAGTAGGGGCTCCGAGGGCCTCACTCGGCCTTATCAGGCGTCTGCCACCAGAGTGAGAGAGAGAGGAAGAGAGAAAGGGTGCAGGGAGATTAAGTGCTCGGCTGCAATCTGGCCAAGCGCAAGGAGATTTGTTTAATGTGCCCCGCGCCGCCGGGGAAAGAGAGAGAGAGAGAGAGAGAGAGAGAAAGAGTGCGAGCAAGTGAGCCAGGGAGAAGAGGAGGGGGAGGGGCAGGCAGAGAATGGGTCATAGAGGGAACTGAAGAAGGAGCGCTGCGGATGAGATTTCAAAGAGAACTCTGCACACTCAGTCTCTCTCTCTCTCTCTCTCTCTCAGCCAGGCTCTATTTCTCCCTCTTGCTCTCTCCAGCACGCCTCCGCAGAGGCAGCAATTACAACTCCCTCACCTACCCACCCACCCTCCATCCCTCTGTATTTTCATACCTCCCTCCCTCTCAACCTCTCCATCCCTCCCTCCCTACCTCCATTTTTGCTCATTACCCTTTCTCTGCAGTTCCCCAGCTGCTATGCTTTCTTTCTTTCTCTCTCTCGCTCTCTCTCTCTCTCACACACACGCTCTCTCTTTCTCACACACACACATGCTCTCTCTCTTTCTCTCTCTCACACACACACACACACACACACACACACACACTTGCTCACTGGCTCGTCTTCTCTGGTCTGTAACGAATCATGCAAATCACTCAGACTCACATGGAAAATGCATTGAAACCATTAATATTTTTTTTTTCCTCGCATGGCTCAAAAAAGGGGAAGGAATCTTGAGAAAAAGTGTCAGGGAGGAAAGAGAGAGAGAGGGAGGAGAGGGGAGAAGGGTGGAGGGAAAAATGTAGGAGCCATTTTGATGCAAAAGGAAGCAATTACCCCATGCCAGTCAGGGCAGATAGGCATCGGCAGTAGGTGCAGGGCTGACACAAACCTCCCTGTCCCTTTCCCTATAGAGATGTAACTGTACTGAATTAGCCAATATACTGAGATGAAATTCCTGAATATGATCATTTCCATTTTTAATTATTTAATTTTAATCATTCGATCAATCAACTGGTTGATTATAACTATTATACAATTGCAACTGCAAAAATAGTCAAATAATCCCCCATCCCACTGAAAACACCGTGGCTAAGGGATTTAGGATATAACCTTGGTGAGATTATGTCGATTTGTGTGCATTTTATGTTATATTCATCACATGTATACAATACCGAGATAATACCAATAATCTTGGTACTTGGTATTTACTATAATTGTGGTGTTAAATTTCTAATTTGATACTTTACGTCTTTCTCCCTGCCTCTGAATTCAGCATTTAATTAGACACTGCCATACCAATCGATATAGAATATACAACAGATAACCGAGGCAGCAGTTTGCTCCTGAGGAATTCAAAGATATTTTATTTTTCTGGATTTGGCTATATTCCCATCTATGAGATTCTTTGACTGCATATTGACGCCCATCATTATGATCCATGATAATGAATGGATTTATGGTTTGGGTAGAGCACGGAATGCTCAATCATAAACCTGATGGTTAATCCATAGCTAAATTATCCTACATAAATTCCTGACACCATTCCATTACACACTTGTGCGTATTACTGTCTGTAATTAAATGAGCATGGTTGCTTGACTCGGTAATGAATTATGTTGGAGGAGGCACAAGTTACTAGTATGAAATGGTACACTGTGATGTGTGTAGGCCTCTAACGAAGAAGGATGTATTCACACACACACTCACACACACGGACATACATACTCAGACATAGACACACACACACAAACACAAACACACACACACACACACACAGTGTTCACTGAGCTCAGATAAATAACGCTTTACCTACTACTGGACAATCACAACATTTTCTAATTAATCTGTATGGGAAAAAAACATGCGAATGTCACCGTGAATGTAATTACAAACGGTCAGGCTGTGAGTCCATTCAGACTGTGATGGAATCATTTAAAGCCTTTAATTACAGTTCATTTATGGCCTTATTTGTCATGCCTAATTTAGCATTATTTGTAGCAATCCAAAACACTCCCAGACTTGTTTCTTTTAAGAGACAGCCTTTAGCAAGTATTAGCTGTGATGACTTTAGATTGTTTAATGTTCCTGATCTTTAAATCTTGCGTGCAAGAAGTCCTTCAAATAAGGGGATTATGCTCTCTAACCTCAGACAGAACAAAAAATAGGCCAATCCACAGGCATTGTCATACCAGATGAGTGACAAAACTCTACAATTTGCACCAGGGGGGTGAGATTGCATGGCAACCAACTGGAACTAGTACAACAGACATGGAATGGCATTGGTATGGGTTAGGGTTTTAAAAGGGGGGATTGCTGCAGGACAAGGACAGCTCAGAATCTCCTTTAAAGGGGATTATCCAGAGTGAATCGACCTCTAGCCTGGTTGTTTCACATTGTTGAGTGCTGTTGGTAGGTATGAGAATGACTGAATTTGGTACAACGTAGACCAAATAGCAAAACAACAGCTAACGCTAATTGACGGGGGCAAGGGAGTTTAGTTTCCTGTGCCCCAATCAGTTAGCGTCAGCTGGCAGCTGGCAGCACAAATTTGATGCAGGTTGTACCAAATGCTATCATTCTTATACCGACGACACCACTTGGCAGCCTTAGAGAACAGGGATATTGGGCTGACTGACACCAGATTTGGCCTTTAAGATATCCACACCCTTTGGGGGCCAGGCACACTCCAGTGCTGCAGAGGCCCAGTCTGTCATCTGAATGGCCCTTGCTTCTCTTGTTTCAGACTGTTGTGCCCAGTTCTCAGTTTCACTCCTGAGTCATGATGGTGCAGAACTGAAACCTTATTTCAGCCATTAAGCTTTGGACTTTAAAAAACACGACCACCTTTTTTAGTTATATGTTTTTTCCTTGTAAAGAGAATAAGTGTAAGACTGGTTCTCTCCTTACAATGAATATACTGGCCTACAGTCAAAAGTATATGCAGGGGTGATCAAATACTTCCTGTAAATTTCTCAGGCCTCTTTTGGACATACAACTTTGAAACAGGCTTGTGTCCATCATTTTCTCATTAATAACACCAGAGTTTTGATTCACAAATTATTAACAATTAATAGGTGAAAAACTCCACCTGGACATGGCTTGAACCATGCTCCAACATGCACACCTTGATATACAGTCTTTACACATTGTGTATTGGTGGAAAATGAAGCATGTTACCCCATAGGCATCCCAAACAGAGTACTTATAGGAAAGGAGGTAAGTACTAAACATCCTTAGGCTTAAGTTGCATTACTAAACTCTATCTACTGTAGCACGGATTAAGTACTTTTCAGGAACCCGGGCTTAGTAAGAAATTGTAATTCCTATCTCGAAAAAGCTAGTGAAATCACTTGATCTTTGACCCTGCCATTCTGTCTCCAAAATACAAATTAAGACGATAAATGTGCTCTGTCAGAAGCTTGTATTCCATAGCGGTCCATGTATTCATTTTTATTCGTCAGACTCAACAATGTATTCAGCCAACCATTTAAAAATTTGAAATTATTGATGATGATGATTATTATTATTGATTAATGATCACCTATTCATTCTCATAGATTACACTAAAAGGAATAGACCATTATAGTCGTCCTAACTACATTTGTAAGTGAAATATGTCAATATCCCTTCAAATTAATAACTGTTTCATGGGGAAGTTTTAATTTTCTAATCATTTTTTAAAAAGATTTCTTATGAGCTTGCCTCTGTTTTCTAAGCTAGATCTCGCTTACAAACCATGGGATATTATTACATGATGCCCAAACTCTGAATAAAGGATAACCGCATAAAAAAAAGCACACACTCGAGCACATAATGTGTGTTAAGTCAGCAAAGCTAAGAGTCCAGGCTTTGCTCACAATTACCCTTTCCTTAGTGACAGAATAGAATATGTCACTATAACTAATAAGTCGCTATAAAACTCTGGATGTTAAAAAAGTTTCTACAAAGGGAGGGCATGTGTTTTACTAAGTGGGATACCACACAAGGACAGTGGAACTTTTTGATGTACTCTTCAGATAATGTCCTTTTTCTTCCACAGCTCTTATCGTTTATTCTCAAAACAAAATCATTAGCCTGTCCTTCAGGTTATACAGGTTCTATGTCCCTTTGGACTACATTTACACTTTTTCATATTTATAACTTAACACTTACCATTTGTAAATATAGGATTAATATACTGACACAACTAAAGAGAACTGTCAGACACGAGCACTATATGTTAACTGTTGCAATGACACTGAGACACTAGGAAGGCATGTCATGCAGTGACCTACGACCTCTTACGAGCAGCACTTAAAGGAAAACCTAATGCCTTTAGTGACCATGGGAGCAAAAGTCTTATAATAGTTTTTATACCTTTATGACCCTTTTCAATGTATGAAGCATCCTAAGGAGTGGTCTCACTTGCTCCCTAATGATCATGCACATACGTGCACCTTAAAAAATGGTGGCTGTGGATGTGTGGCTATAACATGTCCTGATAACATTTTCCACAAATGTGAATTCTACTAAAATATAAATCAGAGCCAGGGGTAAACCAAGTAAGAGGTCAAACCTGGGTAAGTCAAGCTAGATGAAGAAGTGAACCTAGCCTTTAGTCAAGAGAATGAGGACACCAGGCTTTTCTATTATTGTTACATTACTGCTACCCTAACTACATCTGTAAGTGCAATGCGCCAATATCCCATCAAATGAATACCTGTCATAGGGAAGTTTTTATTTTCATATACATATATATATATATATATATAAATATTTCTTATGAGGTTGCCTCTATGGATCTCGCTTACAAACAATGGGCTATTATTACACATATGCCCAAACTTCAAATGAAGGATAACCGTATAAAAAGCACACACCCAAGCACATAATGTGTGTCAAGTCAGCAAAGCTAAGAGTCCAGCCCTTGTTCTGAGAGTAAACGATAAGAGCTGTGAAAGAAACATTATCTGAAAGAAAGACATTATCTGAATAGTACATCAATCTTACACTTTTTTTACACTTTTCAAACTCTTTTCACAGATGTGAATTCTACTAAAATATAAACCAGAGCCAGAGGGTACTCCAAATAAGAGGTTAAATGATAAAACTGGGTAGGCAAGTTAGAAGAGGTGGTAAACCTAGCCTTTAGTTAAGCGCATGAGGATACCAGGCTTTTCTATTATCAGGCTCGCCATCTCCAAGAGAATGGCTACAGTCAACACTGTGATTGTATTTATCTTCATCAGTCTGCATTTAAACGATAACAGACAGACAGACGCCACATACAGTCCTTGGCCCTCACTACTGATTTGGCAAGTGTACCATCGAAATACAACTTGTACCGTCATATCAGCTCACAATTTTCTTAGACAAAGGCCCCCCTGAAATGAAACAAACTTTGACATCAATTAATATCCGTAATTAAGTTCACACGTAACTGACTTGTATACTTTAAAAAAGGAAATGTTTATTTCTGAACAAGTAGAAAAAAAAAATATATAACATTTAGATGGTCACACAATAGCCTTAGCAAAACAGGAGCTCTGACAATCCAATCTCCTGGAATCAATCAGTTTTCAATTCATTTGACAAAAACATCATATGATTCCATTTCATAGATGATTTAGAATTGTTTTGAGACCCTAGCATTAGAATCCATTGTAGTCTGTTAATACGCAGCCAGACACGGTGCAAATTGTCTAGTCCTGCACCAGACTTGTACCAAAAGCCTGTGGCCCTTACAATATCCTTACATAAGAACACCTTACACACAGCACAGATACATCCTTAATATATACAAAGCATACATTTAAATAAAGCATCATTAATATTATTTTCAACCTTATTTTTAGAAACCTATGCCTCAAACCAGTGGCAACAGCAAACAAAGCAATGCAGTGAATCATTAAAACACACACCAAGGGTCAACAGTGCAGAGCATTCATGTCAAGTACATTTTCATTTCCCAATCCAAGGAATAAAGATTCGTAAGGAACCACCAGGACAGGCCGTTCTCCTCGCCTTCACACAACTGTGTCACGATGTATTTCTTTGGTTTGATCACCGCCAAACCTTCACCGGGAGATGAACTGGCCGTCTAAAGCCCACAACCACCTATTCCGATTTCTTGCTTGTATCTATTAGTGAGGGTGTTCGCTTTGCGGGTCAGCTTTGACAGAACCGTGTGCAACCCACTCAAATGGAAGTGAAAGAGCTTCTCCAGGTCAGCTTCATCGTCAGGCTCGACACGTGTCATCTCCAAAGCGTTAACGCCAAGTTTGTCTTTTCGCCTTTCCTCAGCCTGTATGACTCCCCATTCAATGTCGTTTCGAATAGACTTCAACAGGACGTAATCACCGTACATATCCCCATCGGGAAAGTAGGTAGCAGAGCTATTGCTGGCAGTCCGTGCAGAGCTAACATCCTTTTCCTCTTCAAGCGGAACATCCCTAAGCAGACTGGGCACCATAACAGTCTGATCCATGTTGTTAACAGCACCTATGAAGCGATTCATGGCGTTGAATAACGAGTTCTTTTGATTGTATGAATCGTATATTTGCATCATCTTCACGCCTCGCGTTACTTCTGAAAAGTAGACAACTGCAGCTTTCCACCGCAACAGACGACTGACGTTTCTCAGACAGACGGTATTTCTGCCTGAAGAGATAACGTCAGCTAGCTAACGCACCTCACTGATTTCAATGCTACGTATAATCGTCTTGAGCGAACCAACAAATTAGGCGATATTGGAGGATCCCTTTCAGCTTTTAGAAAATAAAATTTCAGTCCTGAAATGATTATTGTAGCTGTAGGTTAACGTTAGGTTTACGGTCACAGAATGAATCGGTTCGTACAATCCTTGAAACTCAACCAGCTGATTAACAGATAGTCAAGTGGTTTACTAACTAAAATGTTGACAGCAGGTGTCTTTATATACGGGCGTGTCCACACACTGTCAATAAACCGGTAGATATCGCTCTCAGGCTGTAACCGGATCAGTGACCTGAAATGAGAGGCAAAAGGAAAGCAAGTTAGATGTACCGCTAGCATTGGCAATGCTGCAACAATTCTAACAGAGTAAAACATGTCAACAGCGTTGACTAGGATGCGCATTGTAACAACTAACGTTAGTTAGTCAAGATGAGTTATCGGCGGTACTTATATGTTAGCTTGCTAACTAAAGGACATCAGTCTGCTAGTCCATCAGCCATCAGTTTAGCTAACGTTAGCAGGCTGAATGAGACATCTTAGCAAGCCAGCTCTTCGACCAGGAAAATCGGTAACTTTGCTACTATACCAGTGTTTAATTTGACTCAGATAATGTGAAATATCGACAATTTAAAGTTATTGCTGAGTCACAGAAAAAAAGATTGCCTATATTAACATATTAACTAGCGGTGCCGTTAACAGTAAAATAACCTAAACCCAGCTAAGACCGTTAGCAGACACAAGGATACATCCTCCTTTCACTCTTTTACTCACCAGCAACGTAATATCAGAAATGTCGAAACAAACAATAAAAACTGACCTGCAGCAAATGTCCTATACGTCAATGTTTATCAGGATACAGTAGCGAATCTACAGACAGATAGCACTTTCTTTAGCGATACGCCGGTGGGTGAGGCCTCGTGGAGTGACTAGTGCGGTGCTTCTTTTGAATATTCATGAAGGAGGGCATCAGCCCACAACCGTACCTCCGCTTACAACCAATCATATTTGCGCCGGCTTCTACCGGGGCGAGGTCGACTGACTTCAACCAATCACTGTCTCCAATTGCACGATAGATCTACTGGCTTGGTGCCAGACAACAGCATTTTGTATTTGTTGTTGTGGACGCGTCCGTTCAGCGCCCAGTCAAAGCTGGGTATGGTTAAGGTTATGTTAGGTTTGTACGTGGTTATCTTTTGTGGAATTCATAACGCAGTTGTATTCACTTATTCACTATTTTTTTTATTATTTTTTTGTGAGATGCATGTGCATGCTGCATAGATAAATGGCCACCGAGTGGATTTGGATGTCACCTGTTGAAAAATGCGTAATCCACAAAAATCCGTAATTAACTGGGTTGTCTATTCCACGTAGGCTAGTTGATGTTGAAATACAGCAATTGTGGTCAGTTGCTTTTTGAAAGAGACTTAGGCTAGCCTACAAAAGTTCTTGAAGGCTCTTAGTATTAACCAATGACTCCAATCAGTCAAAAGAGTTAACTGCCAACGGCCAGTAGCCTAAAACTTTTGTTGCATGGCAAAATGCATAACTGCCACTGATTGTTGCTGTGCGTGTAGTATTGAATACCATGCGACATTGGGCTCATGTGTTTACGCTCTCAATTATAAACCTGTATTTTGTTCTGATGTGTTGTAGTAGCCTGCTGTGACAAGATGCTGTCACTCATGAACAAGGCACACAGTAGGTTAAGCAAGTCCACACACGCCTCACTTGCTGTGTTTATAAGGTGAATAACGTTAGGCCTAATGCGAAAGACAAGGTCTATTAAAGTTGCTAATATTTGCAAATAATGTGATGGGAGGTGTGTGTGTGCTCAATGGAGAGAGCAGGCTATTTTCCCCTCTCAGCGCGCCACTAAAAAGGTCGACGGTTTCATCGTCACGAATGACGGGAGATGTAATTTGCTCCCTCTATTTAACAGCATGAGCGTCGAAGGGACTCTGATCTGTCTTGCGCGAGTGATTCCTCGGGGAGTCTGCTGATCTGCGCTAATTTGCTTAACAAGATTAGTGTCCGCGAGCGCGAGCGCTGTCTCCGCTTGGTTTACAAATTCCAGCCCAGTTCGACTCCTCGCTCACACACGGATGTTGAGACGGTTACACAAAGCATCACCAGAGCTAGCTAGTAGTAAATGCAGTGCGGGCCCACGTAGCGAGTCTCCGTTTCCATAAGGCTGCAATCAGCTAAAAAATGAGAAATTGCTCTAGGTTACAAAGTTCTCGATGTAGTCGAGTTAAGGTACACTTATAGACTATGCTATAGGGTCTTTTTTTATTCTAGACAGACACTCTTGGTGAAGTGTCCTAACCCTTGATTAGACTACGCCTGTCATCAACTGCCTGAGCTAAAGTAATTACAGATAATTTTCCAGTGGGCGGTATTCCTGGCCTCATTCATAATCGCCTCCGCGACTCGACATGTGTCTGCGGAGGGCCTTTTGTTACGTTTTTCAACGGGATAATGTTGCCATCTAGTGGTAGTAACAAAAGTTCGGGTTTCAAGCACTCTTGTTGACTCTTTGGGCTAGGTTAGTCTGCGCATCACATAAGACAAATTAATTGTAATAAATTACAACTAAACTTTGTAATAAATAGTCTACCTGTACTGGTCAAACGTCCAGAGCATTGCCCAGAACTACAAACATACTGGTAAAATGACAGTTTTTTTCCCACAGAACTGAAACAGTGTGCTACAGTGAAAAAGATGATGTATACACTACAGCAACCATGAAATGACCATTTTATTAATAGAGATCACAGTTGTTTACAATATCAACGTACATTTGTTGGCATGCTAGCTGGTGATGCGTTTTAAAAAGTTTATTTTATACAAAGTCTTATTGTTATGCTCATCATGTTTTTCAGATCATGTGACTAGGAATCATTTACAACACTTTAGCGTTTCCACTTAGGCTATTTGTGATATTTATTCCACCAACACAAAGGGCAGCTGCAGTGACAACTTCAAAACCAAGGCAAAAACAAACAAAAAAAATAAACAAAACCTGAGAAACTATCTAAAAGCAAACAGTCAAAAAAAAAAGGAAATTAGAACCTCCAGCCCACTTCATTCACATCAGCGACAGTGCCAGTGACATCAGCGCTCTCCTCCGTCCACTCTCTCTCTTGCCCCGTTCAGCTTCATGAAAGAACTAGACCCTCATCTCACACAGGCTATTGTGCCAATTCAGGAGTCCAATTAGTTATGCCTGGTACTTATTTGGATTTGCCAAAGGACAGAAAAACTTGGCCTAAAGTTCAATTTACGCACAGCAGGGAGAGTGGCCTGTTGGACTTTAAGGCAGTTAATCACGTTCTTGAGTAAGTCCGTTTAATTAAGCTATAGCGTACAAGGCATTCTTAAGACGAGAGAGTCTGTTAGGCGTTAGACGGGTGTCCTGCATGTCTAGTGAGTAGTGACTAATCACCAAGGACCACTTGGCGCTGCTGAAATTGCTTTTTCTCCTAAAATGATTGTTGTGAATTCTAATTCAGCGAAT
>PYXC01000323.1:0-189358 GCA_015244755.2 Tenualosa ilisha | reverse complement strand
GTAATAGTTGTGCACTGGTTGGCTGACACCAGTGCTGCAGGTCAGAGTCACTCTGATTCCCTCAGTTATATGCCCAGGAGGACTAATCACAACCTCTGGAATCCATGGACGATCTACATACAGAACAACGACATCAAAGCGATTCCATGTGATTAAAATACAAATGCATTACAGCAGTGTCTATAAGGTGTACCTAAGTATGCTGTTAGAATATATTGTAAGCCCTAAATGTTACTAACCCAGGTAAGGAAAAGAAAAAATCAACATATGCTTAAACTTTTACAATGATGTTAGAGTTGACATATCAAGTGCAGAGTGTCTCACAGAGGGCATGAAGTAGAGAAAAGGCTAAACTCACAATAAACCCTCAGTTCCTCATGTGCTGATCTCTCCATGGCACCAGTACTGTTATTTACAATACAGTAATAATATCCCCTGTCTGTAGTTCTGATGGAATGGATGGTGTATGTATTCTCTTTTCCCTGTTTCAGGGCTGCCTGACTGTCAGTCTTATACCAGCTGTAGCTCTGCACTGGTAGATCAGATCTGCTGCTGCAGGTCAGAGTCACTTTTGTTCCTTCATAAATGTTATAAGGTGGGCAGATGAACACTGATGTGGTCTGTGGGACATCTAGGAGGAAATAACATGTGAGATTACATCTCTCTCTCTCTCTCTCTCTCTCTCTCTCACACACACACAGGTTAATCATATGTGCAAACAAGCATAATGAGATTGTTTATCTTTTACCTCCGACATACAGGTAAACCCCTGGTGTTCCAATCCACTTCTCTCCTTCAGTGTGTGTTATTATCCTGCAGTAATAGTAACCAGTATCTGATGCAGTCAGTGAGTTTATTTGCAGTTGACATCCATGAGCTCCATACTGGTATACTGTGACTCTGTCTCTGTAGTTTGAGTTGTCTGTAAGATCAGGGGAACTCCATAACGCTGTTTTGTCCAGTAAACTTGTTTAATAATCAGCCCACTGGGGTAGGTGTAAGAGCAGGACATCTCCACTGAACCCCCACACAACCATAGCTCCACTCAAGATTGTAAGTAACACTCCACTGCTGACCACACACACCTATCAGAGAAAACACACAGAGTGCACCACTGAACAACATCAACAAAGAAGCCTATAATAGGAGAAATGTAAATACTTGCAGAGTAGGACAACATGCACCTTTAGTGCTGCTCATACACTTGAGAGTGAAATCATGTTTATAAAGCTACTGAACAATTGTGGATGGTCTCCATTTGTTTTCTGTGCATATATCAAGATGACAAAGTATAAAAATAACTTATGATTAGATCAAGAAAGGCATAATAAATTTCATAAAATGCCAACGCAAGAAGACCAAAACATCACATTTCTACACACACACAGGCACACACACACACACACACACACACACACACACACACACACACACACACACACACACACACACACACACACACTATATGCATTCATATATGCACAAACACAAACAACAAATTTTATCTGTTTGTGGACAACATATTCATACTTTGCTTCTCAAGAGCTCTAATCTTTTACAGAGAAAAGGAGAAGTTTGCTTTTTGCCCTCGACTTATACTTCTGAACGTCCAATACATTTTGTAATATCTAACATTTTTACTGAATTAAAGCATGTCAACAAGGACTACACATTTTTGATGTGCTTTTTTTCCTTTTATACAAAATATCTGTGACATACTAGTAAACAAGGCAGAGGAGCATCTTGTCTACTGCCAGATCTTACTAAATTATTGCATTTGATAAGACAGACTGGATTTTTCCATTCGGAAGAGGGAACCAAGGCAAGGGAAGTTTATTGATATAGCGCATATCACACACAGAGGCAGTTCGATGTGCTTGTCAGGGTAACCAGGTTTTCAGTCACAGAGAAACATCACATGCTTGACTTACCTTTATCTGTGAACAGAATCACCATTGACAGGCAGGTCACACAGCTCTTTACCATCAACAACAGACCCTGGAAGTTTCAGAATCAATTTGAAAACTTTATGTTTTGTAAAAACAGATTTAATGTCATGAGTGCACCATGATTGTTTCTGACATTAAAACAATGCGTGGTGTGTATGGTGTTATGGTATGGTGTATATGACTGTATTACATTTATGACATGAAGCTCTTCAAAGTGTAGCATACAGCTCTTACCATGTTTTGCTGTTCATGAACACCAGTGATGTCTGGAGAGTCGATTGTAAAACTCTCTCACAGTTCTCAACTATTCAGCACTGCTGCACATGAATCAGGAATGAAATTCTAAATTTGTCCTTACACTGCTCATTTTTTTATTTATATACTATTAGAACACTTGTTCCAGAATAGATGAGGACAATGTCAGTCTCCTTAAGACCAAATTCTGACTTCAGTCATATTGACAACTACAAAGGTGTTCAACCCCAGCCTTGTGCCGGCCCCTGCAGCTACCACTGCTACAGCCTTGCTCAGGGCAGGAGGAAGAAGAGACGAGCCTAGCGTGAGTGCTGGGAGTGGTGCATCTGGATGGTTATTGGCACTGTGGGCTCCTCCTTTATCCATCTAAGCACTTGCACATGGCTAAACAAATTAAAGTGTTTGCTTACACACATTACCCCTGTGTCAAACAAAATAAAGGTCAAAGTTCAGAGTGCTCACATATATACACCCTGTGGCCTCTGTCCCCAGTTATGTGTCACCTGGGCTCCTAATACAACAACCCTTATTAGAGCACCGATCCACAAGCATGTACTCTCATCCCCCTGTGTCCCTGTCATCAAGTGCACCACACCTGGTAATGCAGTCCCCTCCAGAGCAAACTGCAGCCCATAACCCTCCCTGATCTGGATGCATTACAGCAGGGCTGACGTCAATCTCTTGGCATTGCCCACTGTTCTTTACTCTGTCAGCACGCTAGGCACGCTTGGTCAAACTCGCACCCGTGGACAAACATTCCACTGTACACTTTCCCCCGGTGACCCTCATTCTGCCCTCCTTGTACAGAGTGAGGATGGAGAGTGTGTCAATGATTCTGATAGCTCCCCCCATTTGCAAGGACGTCCTTGGTTGGCAATACATACCTGAGATAGCTCAGCTCCTATATGCCACAGCATGGTGTCTCCCCCTACACAAGTCCCTGCTCTCCCAGGTGAGGAGGGGGATTTTTATCCCAACCCAGACAGGTGGGCTTCTGGGCCTGGCCTAAGACAGGCTCAATCTGAACTCAGCTGGTTTGGCTTTGAATGGGATTGCTACTATTCAGAGTGCCAGGGCCTCCTCCACTAGGTCTTTATATGATTTGAAATGGAGGGTGTTTGAACACTAGTGTGAGGAGTGTCAATAGTTGCCTTTACAGTCAGTGCTCAGTTCCTCTTTGTGCTTTCCTTTTTACAGGGGCTCTTGGACGAGAGCAAAGCCTTCTCTACACTATATCTGTGGGTCACTTAGGTACTGGCACAACAGCGACGGGATCTCACCCTCTGGGGTGTCGCTTCAATGCAAAGGTTTCACAAATCTTTGGTTATGATGAAAGCCACCACAGACAGAGAGGTCACACAGTTCATCAGCATCAACAAACCTTGAAGAGCTTTAGTTTTGACAAGTTTTGAAGTCAGGTGGTTGACAGCTTGTCATTACTTTGACATATTTCAAATTTAGATGATAAACCTATATGAAGTAATATCAAAAACACCTTTGCTCCATGTTGTATAGATAGTCAAGGAAGTTAGCCAGGAAACCACCAAATACTAGCACTGTACATGTACTGCGTTGAGGTTTTTTTTTTCTTTTTTGAGTTAAAACATCCACGAAATAACCTAGAAATAACAAGTATAACAACCACACACAGTATAATGTAATAACAAAAATGTCTTTCCTCAGTTAGCAGGCAAACCACATGAACCTGATGCTAGGACAGTTATGCTATCCTGTTCTACCATGTCTGGTCACTGTAAAGCCAAGCCAATGAATACAAAAAAGCTGCCATCAGGACAATTTGATACCTAAAGTCTTACAATAACACCATACGACAACATTAACTTTCCAACAAACATCCACATTTCTCCACTGTTTCAGTCGTCATAACATATAAAGTCGGTCTCTTACCATGTCTCACCACTGCTGTTCCTTAGCAATCCTGGTGAAATAATGATATCATCAAAATTTAGCTTTTATCCAGCGTCCAACTCTACACTTTATATTATTTAATGTACTCTTGAATCTAAGATGCAACACCCCACCACGATACACACACACAGACTGACACTTAAATGCTGTTGGGCAGCTATAGTTGCCTCTGCAGAGTTTCCTGTGTGGTTTGGTCTCCACACAAAGTTCAGACAAACATTTTATTTTAGCACTTCAGTCATCTTGTTGTGGCCTGAGCCATTTCCTTTAGACACTTGATAATATCAAATAAGAATCAGTTACACATCTGTGCGTGTCCTCTAAATTAACTTCACATTATACTTTACTATATATATATATATTGTAAATCAACTCCAGATAATTTACTTGTATTTACATGTACATGTTTATGTACATAAAAGACTGCTTCATAGAAAGTGTTTAGACACACACATGTGTGTGTATGAGTGTGTGTGTGTGTGTGTGTGTGTGTGTGTGTGTATGTGTGTGTGTGTATGTATGTGTGTGTGTGACAGCTTTCTGACCGAGTATGAATATAATTCTGTTAAAGGGGAACCCCAGCATATTTAACCCTATGGTGAAACATCACATCACTCAGTATCGCCCCCTGCAGGGTATGGTCTCCTGTTGATTATGTCTAAATGTCCAGCATTAAAGTCTGCTGCCACACTGCAACTTTGTGGCTTCACAGGTACATCTTCTGGCCAGTGTTTTCAGGGGCTTCCATTTGGCAAATGCACATGCAATACAACAATGTCATTTCTATGCATTACACAGTAGAGGTGACCACCAGGGGGAGCTTCCACCATACCAGCTCCAGCACTCTGTAGCACCATCTGTAGGATATGGTCTCCTATTGATCTCCTATTGATAGATTATATCTATTTTTTTTCTATGTAGAAAGAGATTTTCAGTATGTAAACGGACTGTCTGAAAATAATAATAATAATAAATAATAATAATAATAATAAATAATAATAATAATAAAGCACCTCCCAGTATCTCACATATTATGACATCTTCAACTGTGATGGACAAATCTGAAGACACCTGTGATCCAAATCTACTCCTGGCCTCACAGTAGTACTGTCCTCCATCCTCACATCTGATGTCAGTGATGTTGTACTGCTGTCCTGGATCCCACTTAAACCTCACTTTGTAGGTCACATCCCAAAACAGCAATGAAGAAAAAAAAATGGACCTTTCCAGCTTTAGTGAGCTCTTATAACACAAATAGCAAATTGCAAATCAGCTGATTTTGCTACTCTATAGCACCCCCTTACAGCCACATTCACTGGAATATGTAGAAAGCACTGAACATATCAAATAATCAGATATAAAACTACAAAACTTACATGAAAACTTATTTTGGCCAAACACCATATTACAAAGCACCCTTCACTGCTTTTTCACCAAATGATCTCATTTCCAATACGCTCCTAGTTAAAACAATACTAATGGCCATCCTATTGCAATCTGCTTATACATTCCTTTATGCCCAATCATCAATAGACAGGCTAGGCCAAAAACTGCAATGCCAGTCGCTGAACAAGTCTTAAAGTTTGAAACATATGCAGAAACCAGGATAACTGGAAATTTGTGTGTTTATTACTATGAAAATATGTATGTTTGTGGAAACGAGAATCGCCCCATAGAAAACCATTACAACACTGAATATTGCCTATTCCACCTTTAAGTGCTTAAGTGAACTTTCTTGGAGGCTGGGAGGCATTTTTAGGACTTTATGTACCCAAACATGGAGTTTAATAACCAATTTCTGTCTGTTTTTAAAATTTGAACTAGCAGCCCATTGATGGCCATTCATTTACTCTTTATGGTCATCTCAGCAATTTGGTTGAGCATGTTTTCAAAAAATTAAGTAATCAAAATATGTATTTTTTTTCTATATGTGTTCTATGACATCTTTTTCAGATTTATTTAAAATAAAGTGTTCCAGCTAAGTGGCTGGTACTTATATAGGCAATGTATATCATCAGTCGTCAAGGTCTTGGAAAACGTGTGCAAATTCATTGCCTCCCTGAAATAATTTAGCTCTTGCAAAGTATAATAAAAAGCACAAGTTATTACACTGTAACAACAGTGTGTAGGTACACAAAAGTACATTATCTAAGTACAACACTAGTAAATGATATAACATATTGTTACACGGGTTGTACCACTGTACCTAATTGAGTAGATACACTGTAACAGTGACACCATAAAATAAAGTGTTACCTTGTTGACTTATGAGTGATGAATTCCTGCACCTCAGTAACCTAGCTTAGCCCTAAAACCCCTCATTTGTTTGTCCATGTGACAGCTGAAATATCCAGAATGTCCCAGACAAGACAGGAAGTAGATGTAAGGCCACTCACAGTAAACTTGCAGATAAACAGGAGATGAGCTCTCACTGGTACCGCTGGTGTAAGTCAAACCACCGTAATATTCTCCACTGTCTGTAGATGAGATCGAACAGAATGTGCAGGTCAGAGTCACCCTGGAGTCTTCCAGTATGTTTTCAGGGGTACAGATGGACACTGATGTAGTTTGTGAGGCATATACCAGGGAAACGTGTTTTTGTTTGACATAAATCACATGCTATCGGATTTCGTTCTGTCTGTGTATTGAGGCCTATATACAGTATATGGCAATATTCCTCAGACGTTGTGTCCAATACACTACAGGCCAGGCACATGTCCATTTGAACAAATGGAAGAGTCAGATCAAGATGTAATACACGTTATTTTCTATGGATAACACTGAAGAAACACACAATTCTCTCTCTCTCTCTCCCTCTCTCACACACACACACACACACACACACATTTGTGTTAACTTCATCTTATTGTTTTTTTTTGTTTGTTTGTTTGTTTTTTGGTGTAAGATATTTACATATTGGACAGTTCTCAGAAGAGCTGATGTTCTTCATAGAAAATGAGAAGTTTGGTCTTTGTCTTAAACAACAGGCAAATACATTTGCAAACGGCTTTTAGTATCATCATTAAATTATAATCATTAAATTATAATCGTTTCATATGCAGGATCAATTAACACACCAATCTCATAAGGCACCAGCTATCAAGGTTTCATGCTAACTGTGGAAATAACATGAAGGGCTTGATGTACCTTCTAATGTGCACAGAAACATAGCCATCAGAGATCTCATAACCATCAACAGCAAATCCTGTAAATTTCAGTGTTGACTCATTTTGTTGTTAGAATATAGAACACTTACTCTGCATTTCATTATATCTGTCACTACAATCTCACCAATGAAAGCACAAGAACAAAGGGAAGCAATCTTTAAAGTCATGTAACGTTAACGTCCTATGCGAAGCATTCAATAATGACTAGAGATAGTAACAGAATCTAATGAAACAACTGGACTGATGTGTCAAAAGCTCTATTGTTGTCCAGACAGACCTATCCATTAAAGTCAGAACTAACTAATGCTGGCTAAGCTCTTGGATGATATCATGGTCTATGTGTCTCCACTGTATTAAATATAATCGAAGTTGCTGCCAAGGCCACCTTCACCTTGGACCAGGAAAAACTTGATGACACCTTTGACCTCTCAAATAATACAAACATCCATATTGTCATCATTCTTTCATGACCATGACAGAATGTCTTACCATGCCTCCACTGCTACTGATCAGTCACTCAGTCCAGATGACAAATGAGGAACAGTACAGCCAGCTACAGCTCTTAGTAGGCATGTGGTAAACACAGCATACATTTCTAACTTCAGTGATGGACTGTTGATCTTGAACTTTCCTCCTTGCAGCGAGTTCAATAATATCTCACTTAGCCATCATGCATTTGCTCTCATTTATCCTCTAACTCATGCATTATGTTTTTGTTTCTATGATGTTCTTTATGTTGGATAATATTTGGTCATTGTTTGGTCATTACAGTGTGACTGGGCAGCAACGTGTGCCTCTGCACAGATACAGTTTCCTGTGTGATTATGAGTCTTCACACAGAGCATGAGGAAGCAACCCTCATTTTAGCATCTCTTTTAGTTCATCTTTTATCAGTGTGCCAAGATCATTTAAAACAAATTTATTGTTTGGCCGCATGACTGAAATGCTTTTGGCTGTAAGCTCTACATAGCTGGATCTCATCATTTGGGTCTTCTTGCTGGTGGGCAGTAAGGCCTCTACAGAGTAGCATTCAGTTCAGATGCCAGAGATGAAGACACAGAGTGAGGGGGAGGCAAAGAGATGCTGGTGAAACTCATCCCTATGACTGGAAATACTCTCTGGCTGGAATGGCAGGACAGGAGCATCACTGGCTGCACTGTGACAGTTTGGCCACCAGGGGGAGCTCGGGGTGGTGGCTTCACTGGAGCTGTTGTGTGGGGCAGTGACTGCCCTGAGTCGATGGTGCCCTCTGCAGGATCTCTGTTCTCCTCATGAGCATGTGCATCACTGGTTGCACTGTAATGGTGTGGCTCCCAGAGTCAGTGGTGTCTCTGCTCTCGTCATGAATATGAGCTGCATCATGATCTGATATGTTACAGTATCCTATGGATCATCTCCATAGTGCTGTTATGACTGTGGAGGCTAGAGGCTAGAGGTCAATATACAGATCTATAACAGGTGTGTCCCAGATTTCTATATGGTAGGATTTTTTATGTTTATTTAGTTGTTTGGCAGCAACATTGCCATTTGTCCAGTAGGGGGTGATCATGTGTAATAGATCACCGCACATCTGGTTGGAATCATTTCCTGGGTTTTGATTTAGCAGTGGAGGCTTTGATGTAATCAGGAGCTCATACTTCGAGCAGGAGCTCAGTACACAAATCTACATCAGGTGTGTTTCAGATGTTTCTGTTCATGATACATTTGGCCTTGGTAACTGCATGTTATGATACATGCAGGAGTTTTGCCACAATTGAAAATGTGTGAAACGTTAAATAGAAGAATAACGATACATTTTAGAGAGATTAAGATGCATTTTATTTGCAAATGTTTGAATTCTATGTCTATGGTGTAGTCTACACAATTCAAAATACATGTACAGATGCATGAACTGAAAAGGCTAAAAAAAGTCAGAAAATGTGAGAAAATAAAACTTTGCATCCTGCTAGGTCTCTGTTGTATGTTAAAACTATGCATCATAGAGACTGGTTAAAGGTGCAGTCAGCAATAATCAGCGGATTGTAAACACACAGCACTTTTTACAACCCTCTGGTAATATCTCTTCATGATTCACTAGCTCTCGTTTCCCCAAAGAGACTATAAATATCCTCTTCCTATGATATCCTGGCTCTATGAACTGGAAACAATTATATGAGCTCACAGAAGATGACAACAATCATGTTACACTTAGTTAAACACACATACATACAGACACACGCAAATATGACTTAGATTGAGAAGCCATGTTTAGCTTCTACCTGATTGCTGCTTTCCTCACCCTCTCTCCAAATAAATAATTGTTCATGGACTTTAAGTAACTTGGAAAATTACTTTTTTTTAGCAACTACTTCTACAATATTCTCCTGAGATGATAATTACATTGTGATGTGATGTGGTGATTGTGATTTCTTATGTGTGGAATGGAGATTTATATTAAATGTTATTTGAGAGGTTGGTACAGTGGGTCAGGTTTAATGGTGTTGGTGTTCAGGCTCTGGTAGACTGCATCAGGTTGGGTGGTGTGGGGGTTCAGACTCTGGTAAACTGCATCAGGTTGGGTGGTATTGGTGTTCAGGTTCTGGTAAACTGCATCAGGTTGGGTGGTGTTGGGGCTTAGGCTCTGGTAAACTGCATCAGGTTGGGTGGTGTTGGTGTTCAGACTCTGGTAAACTGCATCAGGTTGGGTGTCAGGATTCCCAGTTTGGTCATTCTTAATACAATCAAAAGATCACAGAAATACATCAGCAGTTCTCACCCCAAACACACTTCACTTACACACTTGCAAACTCTTCATGTGTTTTCCTCTCTCACCTGTTTGTCTCTTCTGTTTGCCACTGCTGCTGTCCTGCATCTTTTGCTAGAAGGAAAGAAAATGATTTAAATGAAAGCCCTGAAGTAAAGGTGCCATTCACAAGTGCCTTGTGTGATCACATCTAACCAAGTGCAATCACCACCTAAACAGTGTCACTTTAAAATAAAACGCTACAATGAATGGCAAAATAGCCATTATCTAATAGTTTGATTATGTCTAATCAAGCTCACCACATGCTGGATAAGTTGGTTTTTATTAACTGCGATTTTATTGATTCAGAATTGGGTTGCAGTGGAAAAGCATTGAAAAGACTGCCACGTGCTAGATTAGCGTGACTGGCTATTGGGTTATTGGTAGCTCTGAAATGGGTCTCAATCCAAACTAATCTAGAAGTGAGAACATTTAAATCTGTGTGCAGGATAATCTTCATTTTATTGTTATAATTGGCCTTAGTCTTATTGGTTATGGATTGTTTCACGCCCATTGACTCACCTCATCCAGACAAGCACACACAGCAGACCCACAGCTCCACACACTGAGAGTCCCACCACAGCAGATATAAATGGGCTCTGGTCTCCTGTAAGAGTCAGTATGAATAAAGTGAAGTTGGGAATCAATAACTCCAACTGAAGACAGGTGAAGATGCACTGATACCTTCAGTTATGATTGACACTGGATTAGAGACCAGTGATCCAAGTCTATTCCTGGCCTCACAGTAGTACTGTCCTCCATCCTCAGAGGTGATGTTAGTGATACTATACTGCTGTCCTGATCCTACTGGAGTGAACTCATTCACCTTAAACCAGGAGTAGTTCTCCACTGGTGGGTTGGCATCACTGCTGCAGGTCAGAGTCACTGAAGTGCCCTTGACAATCACATCAGGGTCAGAAAATATAATGGTTGTGTTCTTTGGGGGATCTAGGATAGAAACATACATCAGATGTTTTAATTTTTTTAACCAATACATAAACACACACACTTACATTATTAACCACCGTTTTAAGGGAGAATGAAGAAAAACAAACGAAAACTAAACGGTAGAAAATACAATTAGGTTTCTTAGAACTTTGTAGAACCTAAAAATACCTACCCGTGAGGATATCCACAACCAACCTCACTCCCACCCGTGTTACATTGCTCAATTAAGACATGCTTCTATCCAAAGTTCAAGAACACGCTTTATTAAACAAGTTCTGGGTCCTCTGGACTTCCGTCCTTCAATATCTGTTCTGACGCTTGACTTACAGAAGTGATACTCACATAGAACTTGGATAGACACGGCAGAAGAGGTTTGTTGGCCAATCCCATTGGCTGCTCGACATTGATACTCTTCACTGTCCTCAGAACGGATCTTGCTGAAGGTGAGTGTCTTCTCCTTTCCTGACTTCAGTTCTACAGCCCCACTCTTCTTGATCCAGGTGTATGTGTGTACTGGTGGATCAGCTTCACTCATGCAGGTCAGAGTCACATTACTTCCCTCAGTTATTTCACCAGATGGATCAGACTTAATTGTTGTGTTCTTTGGACGATCTGGAACAAATATACAAATACAGTTAATGGTCAATATGTGGATCTTTACATTTACTGCATGAAACTGTTAGAAGCATACATAGTGTTGGCATCTGCTTTTTCACATTACTTTTCACATTACAACTATTATCACATTAATTTTACAGTGATACTCACGCAACACATGATCAGACATAGGCTTAACAGTTGTATTTTGAGCAGAGTCTTTCACGTAAAAAATGTCAAAACTTTAAGTAAAGTACAGTAACACCCCCAGGTGTAATATCTGTTTTCAAGGTGAGTGTTCAAAAGGTAGCATTAAACTCACACAAAACATGTAGCTGTTTGTAAGGAGAGAGGTTAGAACCATATCTGTCAGTTGCCACACAGTAGTACACTCCACTGTCCTCAGAGCGGCTGTCACTGAAGGTGAGCTCCTTCTCTGTGTTGTTCAGTTGTCTGAATGTGTTTTCCCCGCTCTGCCCCCCTCTCTTGTACCATCTGTAATAGTTGTGCACTGGTTGGTTGGCACCAGTGCTGCAGGTCAGAGTCACTCTGATTCCCTCAGTTATCTGCCCAGGAGGACCAATCACAACCTCTGGAATCCATGGACGAACTACATACAGAACAACGACATCCAAAGCGATTCCATGTGATTAAAATGCAAATGCATTACAGCAGTGTCTATAAGGTGTACCTAAGTATGCTGTTAGAATATATTGTAAGCCCTAAATGTTACTAACCCAGGTAAGGAAAAGAAAAAATCAACATATGCTTAAACTTTTACAGTGATGTTAGAGTTGACATATCAAGTGCAGAGTGTCTCACAGAGGGCATGGAGTAGAGAAAAGGCTAAACTCACAATAAACCCTCAGTTCCTCATGTGCTGATCTCTCCATGGCACCAGTACTGTTATTTACAATACAGTAATAATATCCCCTGTCTGTAGTTCTGATGGAATGGATGGTGTATGTATTCTCTTTTCCCTGTTTCAGGGCTGCCTGACTGTCAGTCTTATACCAGCTGTAGCTCTGCACTGGTAGATCAGATCTGCTGCTGCAGGTCAGAGTCACTTTTGTTCCTTCATAAATGTTATAAGGTGGGCAGATGAACACTGATGTGGTCTGTGGGACATCTAGGAGGAAATAACATGTGAGATTACATCTCTCTCTCTCTCTCTCTCTCTCTAACACACACACACACAGGTTAATCATATGTGCAAACAAGCATAATGAGATTGTTTATCTTTTACCTCCGACATACAGGTAAACCCCTGGTGTTCCAATCCACTTCTCTCCTTCAGTGTGTGTTATTATCCTGCAGTAATAGTAACCAGTATCTGAGTTTATTTGCAGTTGACATCCATGAGCTCCATACTGGTATACTGTGACTCTGTCTCTGTAGTTTGAGTTGTCTGTAAGATCAGAGGAACCTCCATAACGCTGTTTTGTCCAGTACACTTGTTTAATAATCAGCCCACTGGGGTAGGTGTAAGAGCAGGACATCTCCACTGAACCCCCCACACAACCATAGCTCCTCTCAAGATTGTAAGTAACACTCCACTGCTGACCACACACACCTATCAGAGAAAACACACAGAGTGCACCACTGAACAACATCAACAAAGAAACCCATAATAGGAGAAATGTAAATACTTGCAGAGTAGGACAACATGCACCTTTAGTGCTGCTCTTATACTTGAGAGTGAAATCATGTTTATAAAGCTACTGAACAATTGTGGATGGTCTCCATTTGTTTTCTGTGCATATATCAAGATGACAAAGTATAAAAATAACTTATGATTAGATCAAGAAAGGCATAATAAATTTCATAAAAAGGCAACGCAAGAAAACCAAAACATCACATTTCTACACACACACAGGCACACACACACACACACACACACACACACACACACACACACACACACTATATGCATTCATATATGCACAAACACAAACAACAAATTTTATCTGTTTGTGGACAACATATTCATACTTCGCTTCTCAAGAGCTCTAATCTTTTACAGAGAAAAGGAGAAGTTTGCTTTTTGCCCTCGCCTTATACTTCTGAACGTCCAATACATTTTGTAATATCTAACATTTTTACTGAATGAAAGCATGTCAACAAGGACTACACATTTTTGATTTGCTTTTTTTTTCCTTTTATACAAAATATCTGTGACATACCAGTAAACAAGGCAGAGGAGCATCTTGTCTACTGCCAGATCTTACTAAATTATTGCATTTGATAAGACAGAATGGATCCTTCCATTCGGAAGAGTGGAACCAAGGCAAGGAACGTTCATTGATATAGCGCATATCACACACAGAGGCAGTTCAATGTGCTTGTCAAGGTAACCAGGTTTTCAGTCACAGAGAAACATCACATGCTTGACTTACCTTTATCTGTGAACAGAATCACCATTGACAGGCAGGTCACACAGCTCTGTACCATCAACAACAGACCCTGGAAGTTTCAGAATCAATTTGAAAACTTTATGTTTTGTAAAAACAGATTTAATGTCATGAGTACAGCATGATTGTTTCTGACATTAAAACAATGCGTGGTGTGTCTGGTGTTATGGTATGGTGTATATGACTGTATTACATTTATGACATGAAGCTCTTCAAAGTGTAGCATACAGCTCTTACCATGTTTTGCTGTTCATGAACACCAGTGATGTCTGGAGAGTCGATTCTAAAACTCTCTCACAGTTCTCAACTATTCAGCACTGCTGCACATGAATCAGGAATGAAATTCTAAATTTGTCCTTACACTGCTCATTTTTTTATTTATATACTATTAGAACACTTGTTCCAGAATAGATGAGGACAATGTCAGTCTCCTTAAGACCAGATTCTGACTTCAGTCATATTGACAACTACAAAGGTGTTCAACCCCAGCCTTGTGCCGGCCCCTGCAGCTACCACTGCTACAGCCTTGCTCAGGGCAGGAGGAAGAAGAGACGAGCCTAGCGTGAGTGCTGGGAGTGGTGAATCTGGAGGGTTATTGGCACTGTGGGCTCCTCTTTTATCCACTCCAGTCACATCTAAGCACTTGCACATGGCTAAACAAATTAAAGTGTTTGCTTACACACATTACCACTGTGTCAAACAAAATAAAGGTCAAAGTTCAGAGTTCTCACATATATACACCCTGTGGCCTCTGTCCCCAGTTATGTGTCACCTGGGCTCCTAATACAACAACCCTTATGTGAGCACCGATCCACAAGCATGTACTCTCATCCCCCTGTGTCCCTGTCATCAAGTGCACCACACCTGGTAATGCAGTCCCCTCCAGAGCAAACTGCAGCCCATAACCCTCCCTGATCTGGATGCATTACAGCAGGGCTGACGTCAATCTCTTGGCATTGCCCACTGTTCTTTACTCTGTCAGCACGCTAGGCACGCTTGGTCAAACTCGCACCCATGGACAAACATTCCACTGTACACTTTCCCCCGGTGACCCTCATTCTGCCCTCCTTGTACAGAGTGAGGATGGAGAGTGTGTCAATGATTCTGATAGCTCCCCCCATTTGCAAGGACGTCCTTGGTTGGCAATACATACCTGAGATAGCTCAGCTCCTATATGCCACAGCATGGTGTCTCCCCCTACACAAGTCCCTGCTCTCCCAGGTGAGGAGGGGGATTTTTATCCCCAACCAGACAGGTGGGCTCTCTGGGCCTGGCCTAAGACAGGCTCAATCTGAACTCAGCTGGTTTGGCTTTGAATGGGATTGCTACTATTCAGAGTGTCAGGGCCTCCTCCACTAGGTCTTTATATGATTTGAAATAGAGGGTGTTTGAACACTAGTGTGAGGAGTGTCAATAGTTGCCTTTCCAGCGCTCACTTCCTGTTGTGCTTTCCTTTTTACAGCGGCTCTTGGACGAGAGCAAAGCCTTCTCTACGCTATATCTGTGGGTCACTTAGGTACTGGCACAACAGCGACTGGATCTCACCCTCTGGGGTGTCGCTTCAATGCAAAGGTTTCACAAATCTTTGGTTATGATGAAAGCCACCACAGACAGAGAGGTCACACAGTTCATCAGCATCAACAAACCTTGAAGAACTTTAGTTTTGACAAGTTTTAAAGTCAGGTGGTTGATAGCTTGTCATTACTTTGACATATTTCAAATTTAGATGACAAACCTATATGAAGTAATGTCAAAAACACCTTTGCTCCCTGTTGCATAGATAGTTAAGGAAGTTAGCCAGGAAACCACCAAATACTAGCACTGTACATGTACTGCGTTGAGGTTTTTTTTTCTTTTTTGAGTTAAAACATCCAAGAAATAACCTAGAAATAGCAAGTAGAACAACCACACACAGTATAATATATGACAAAAAAAAACGCATGAACCTGATGCTAGGACAGTTATGTTGTCCTGTTCTACCATGTCTGGTCACTGTAAAGCCAAGCCAATGAATACAAAAAAGCTGCCATCAGAACAATTTGACACCTAAAGTCTTACAATAACACCATACGACAATATTAACTTTCAAATAAACGTCCACATTTCTCCACTGTGTCAGGGGTCATAACATATAAAGTCTGTCTCTTACCATGTCTCACCACTGCTGTTGTGTCATCACTCAGTCCCATCCAGATCACAAATGTGAAACATTAGTGCCAAGCTGAACCGTTAGTGAGCATGTGATCAACACTGCAGAAATGACTGACGTCACCCACTAACTTGAGCTTATATCCTTATGCTATTTGTGGTATTTTACTGATGAAATCCTGGTGAAATAATCATATCCCCTTGTAGAACATCAAAATTTTGCTTTTATCCAGCAGCCAACTCCACACTTTATATTGTTTAATGTACTCTTTGATCTAAGATGCAACACCCCGAATAATACACACACACAGACTGACACTTAAATGTTGTTGGGCAGCTATAGTTGCCTCTGCAGAGTTTCCTGTGTGGTTTGGCCTCCACACAGAGCTTGGACAAGCATTTTATTTTAGCACTTCAGCCATCTTGTTGTGGCCTGAGCCATTTCCTTTAGACACTTGATAATATCAAATATTAATCAGTTACACATGTGTGCATGTCCTCTAAATTAACTTCACACACACACACACACACACACACACACACACACACATATATATATATATATATATATATATATATATATTGTAAATCAACTCTAGATACATCATTTATATGTATTTACGTGTTTATGTGCATAAACGTCACATCACTCATTATCGCCCCCTGCAGGATATGGTCTCCTGTTGATGATGTCTAAAAGTCCGGCATTAAAGTCTGCTGTCACACTGCAACTTTGTGGCTTCACAGGTACATCTTCTCGCCAGTGTTTTCAGGGGCTTCCATTTGGCAAATGCACATGCAATACAATGATTTCCTTTGACCACCAGGGGGAGCTTCCACCATGCTAGGGGCTCAAATAAATGCAAACACATGTAAGTTCTAAGTGTGCCACAACACTTTTTGTATTGATTCAGTGTAGACAACCTGATGAAAATATACGTATATATATATATATATATATATATATATATAAAGAATTCACAACATTACCTTTCTCACCTTTAAATGCCAGATACATTCTACAAGGCATCTGTGACATACCGGTAAACAAGACAGAGAACCATTTTGTGTACTGCCAGGTCTTAGTGAAATATTGTTTTTGATAAATCAGACTGCATCATTTCCATTTGGAAGAGTATAACCAGGTTTTCTTACATTAGTGACAGAGGAACATCAAGCGTTTGAAAGTTTCAGCAACCACTTGCAAACTTTAGAAACTGATTTAAGGTCATGAGGATAGTATGCTTGTCGAAACAAATTACAAACATGTATCGTAGAAAATTTGGTCAAAAGCATTTTTTGATGGAAAAAATATGACATGAAGCTCTCGAAAGTATAGCATACATCTCTTACCATGTTTTGCTGCTCATGAACCCCAGTGATGTTTGGAGAGTGGAGTGTAAAACTCTCTCACAGTTCTCACCTATTCAGCTCTGCTGCACATGAATAAGGACGGAAATTCTAACCAGAGAAAATATTTTTGACTTCTTCATTTGTCCTTACCCTGCTCATTTTTTATTTATATACTGTTAGAACATGTTAGAACATATGTAATCTTTGATCTAAGATGCAACACCCTGCCCCGACACACACACACACACACACACACACACGCACACACACACATACACACACAGAAACACACACCTAAATTGTGTTGGGCAACTATAGTTACCTCTGCAAAGACACAGTTTCCTGTGTGGTTTGGCCTCCACACAGAGTTCGGACAAGCATTTTATTTTAGCACTTCAGCCATCTTGTTGTGGCCTGAGCCATTTTCTGAGCCATGCGTGCTTGTCCTCTAAATGAACTTCATATATGTATATTATAAATCAACTGCAGATACTGTACATAAAAGACTGCTTCATAGAAAGTGTTTAGACTTGAGTGTGTGTGTGTGTGTGTGTGTGTGTGTGTTTGTGTGTGTGTTTGTGTGTGCGTGTATTCACTTTCTATGAAGCAGTCTTTTATGTACAGTATCTGGAGTTGGAGTTGAATTACTATATATCCATATGAATATGAAGTTAATTTAGAGGACACACACGCATGTGTAACTGATTCTTATTCGATATTACACAACAAGATGGCTGAAGTGCTAAAATAAAATGCTTGTCCGAACTCTGTGTGGAGGCCAAACCACACAGGAAACTCTGCAGAGGCAACTATAGCTGCCCAACAGCATTTAAGTGTCTGTCTGTGTGTGTGTGTGACAGCCATAATTTCTGACTGAGTATGAATATAATTCTGTTAAAGGGGAAAGCCAGCATATTTAACCCTGTGGTGAAACGTCACATCCCTCGGTATCGCCCCCTGCAGGATATGATCTCCAGTTGATTGTGTCTAAAAGTCCAGCATTAAAGTCTCCTGCCACACTGCAACTTTGTGGCTTCACAGGTACATCTTGTGGCCAGTGCTTTCAGGGGCTTCCATTTGGCAAATGCACATGCAATACAATGATGTAATTTCTGTGCATTACACAGTACAGTTTGACCACCAGGGTGACCTTCCACCATACCAGGGGCTTCAGCACTCAGTAGCGCCCTCTGCAGGAAATGGTCTCCTGTTGATTATCTCCAGAGTGCACTCAGTTGCACCATCTGTTGGAAAAACCAAATAAAAAACAAATAACTATCAGAAGGTATGAAAAGTTATTGAAATTGGAACCAAACTAATTTTAAAACAAGCAGATATGTATTTTTTTGTTTGTTTGTTTCTTTTTTATTTTGTAGAAAGAAATTTACAGTATGTAAACTGACTGCCTGAAGAAAAACAAAAAGTCCTCCTAGGTAATATTATTTTCCTTTTGGCCATCAGGCAAGTCCAGTATCTAGCATCTATCATGTCACACATGCACTAATGATAGCAATAATTTTAGAAGTGTATTCTGCCTCAGACGGCCAGGAGCCGCCACCATTTGGCATGGCAATGAAACTATAGGGATCATCCTCCCCCGGTGAACAATGTAAATTAACTGCTGGTACCCCTGTGGCTAGGGAGAACCTTTTCTTCATATTTACACTGCAAAGACAAACTTACCTCAGATAGATTTGGAATGTATATCTGTATGTTATGAAATGTTGAATCTATTCATGTTTGGTATCATCTTTATTGTCTCAGTACAAGGAGTACAATAGTCAAAGTGTATGACTGGTCAGGACAATCCATAAGTAATATTTCTGAGTCTTGGTGTCTACATACAACTGGATAGCCACTTAATAATGCTAATTGCTGTAGGTGTGTCCTTGGGCCATTAGACACGATGGCACCAGGTAAAGAACCAATCACCTTTTACTGTATTGTACTTCAACTGTATGCAATTCCCCTCAGTTAAGTGTATTTAAGTAGAACACTTTCATTGTTTAAGTTAGATTTAATGGTGGATGCTTTCGGGCTGAAACTCTTATGTCTCCCTTGACGCGCCTTGTAACGATTAAACCTGTTTCCTGAAGTTCCGGAGTCTGCCACCAGTCTGCAATTATTACTACAAAACTAATTGCTTTCACTAATGCATTAGGTTTGAGCTCATATGATGATCACAGGTCCAACCATATGAACATAACTGTGTACTTTAGATGTTGACACAACATCAATATTGATTTGTATTCGTCTACAGGCTCTGGTAAACTGCATCTGATGTTGCTGTTCAGGTGCTGGTAAACTGCATGAGCTTGGGTGGTGTTGGGGTTCAGCCTCTGGTAAACTGCGTCAGGGTGGGTGGTGTTGAAGTTCAGGCTCTGGTAAACTGCATCAGGTTGGGTGGTGTTGGGGTTCAGACTCTGGTAAACTGCATTACGTTGGATGGTGTTGGGGTCCAGACTCTGGTAAACTGCATCAGGACAAGTTGAAAAGGACAAGTTTAACACAGAGATACAAAAAACAAAACAAAACAAAACAAAGAGAAAAACACCTATTTCTGGAAGTAATCTATATGGTGCAGGACCTGTTTCCTGTAGCAAACATGCATGAGAGTTCAGTGGCCAAGGTGCATCTCCAGTACTACTCTCTTCAGGGCTGAACACTGCTGTAGACAATGGAAGAATCCAGCCCTGGCTGCACACTGCTGTAAGTGGGAGAGAGCTCCTCCTCTGGCTGAAGTGGGGAACTACACAATAAAGCACATCAGTAATCTTCATAGGACTGACATTAGTAGCACACTGATCAACATACAGTGTCAACTGGTAGGCTAAGTGTTAGTATATTTACGGCAATGAAACATTCAGCAACAGCATCTTTTTTACAGTATACAGCATCATTCAATGCACAAATACAGACACAACAATTCACTATTGTTTGTCAGAGACCATGTTTCCCTCAGCAGTAAACTTTAAGTCTGCAGTGATTACTTAAATGCACATCAGCCCCCGTGTTGTAGTGGACACACACCATATTGTAGTGGACCTCTGTGCACGCCCAACATTTTTGAACACAACACTAGTATACTGGACATCATCCCCCTGAACTCCTGCGGCCTGTCTGGAGCACTTTGGCTGGACACAGGCATAAAGGACCCTCATCATCCTCTGCAGCCTCAGCTGCTCTGCTCTGACCAGTGACACTGGAGTACTGATGGTCCTGCGGAGACAGATTGAAGAGTCACATGTTAGATGGGGAGGCAGGACAGACTGAATGTGGAACTGGAGAATGAGACACATTATCTGCTCCTCTGGATTCTGTCTCCTCTTCATTTGTCTGTGGAACAAAAGATGCCAAGTGAAAGCAGAAAGGATGGAAGGATTAAAACACATGTAAGGGAAAAAGAGAATTGTGTAGGTATTGTTTAACTTGTGTTTGATTATTTCAGCGCCTTTGACTCACCTCATCCAGACAAGCACACACAGCAGACCCACAGCTCCACACACTGAGAGCCCCACCACAGCTGGGCTCTGGTCTCCCAAAGAAAATAATGAGACACAAACTGTGAGGAGGGGGGATCACAAGTGACCTTGTTTCCTACATATGAGAATCTGACTCCTCATTCCCCACAGGCCCACAGTCTGTGGGTTTGTGGTGCACACGTGGTACTGCCACAGTCTTGGTCTAACAGAATGCATGTTACCAGATTAGACTATGCACACCACACACAACGCTTGCACTTTCCATTTGAAATAGACGAGAGTTCTATTTTTTCATGCAGTATAACATGGTCTCCAGAGACTTTAAATGAGAAGTCGGAGGCCGGTTCGCGCAGAAGACTGATTCTGGTGTGAATACACAGGCGTACACGCACTGCGATCGTGTTGATTGCTGTGTGAATGAGGTGTTTGTATTGGGCAGCACTGAAGGTTCTTTGTCCACACAGAATGTTTCAATATACACATCTGGTGTGTTGTGTCCCTCAATCAATGTATCATTTCAATTCAGGCGAGAAAAAAAAAAGAATAATTCATATTTCAGTGAAGAAAATGGTACTCACAGAAAACCTGGAGGTGTTCTTCAGTTGAGCATTTGGAGCCACATCCATACATGGACATGCATAAATATTCACCACTTTCTTCAAGTATGATGTATTTGATGATGTATGTTTTTCTAATCCTCTGGTACTGGTACTGGTCAGATCTATTCCTGAACCTGCTGTAGTTCAGCACTGGTAGATCAGCACAAACAACCATGACCGAAATATATAAAACATGTACAATACAGTATTAGAGTTAGAAGTACATTAATTATGGGAAAAATCATAGAAATACAGGTAAGTACCTATAAACACAGAAGATTTTACTTTTTTAAGAATTAAGTTGTGTTGAATAATTCTTTTGAGTTGGTTTGAATGTTGGGGTTTGCAGTGTACCTCTAACATGCAGGTCAACACCTGACTGTCCAATCCACTTCTGATTGTCGTCAGATCTTGGAGTTTGGAGTTCAGGCATGTTAGTGTCATAATGAAATAACTGACATTTAAAGTAGTTTAAACACAATGCTTAAAGCACTTAAGGACGATCACGTTTCACAGACAGTAGAGGTTTTCCGTCTGTGTCATATCAGTCAGAATGTCTGTTGCTGCATCTATTAGCCAAGTGTTTGGGTTTGTCAGATCAACATGACCACATCAGAGGAGTATGCACAGTACACACTGGACCTAACTGAAAACTCAAAATTTGGCCTCAAACGCCTCCCACTGAGATCAACGTAATCCCTCTGTCTACTTGTTTTGCTGTCTAGGACAGGGGTTCTCAACCTTCATTGCAGTTGGGGCCCCCTCTCCTCTGCATGCTTTGCCTTTGAGTGTGGAGCTATGACGCGGATGCGGACAGTAATATGTGACGTTGCGTCATGTTCGCGTCGCAGGCTCAAAATACTACGTACGGGATGCTACATTTTACGCAACTATTGATTTGTTGGTGTGTTATAATAGTCCAAACACCTGCATTTTGACATGGGCGAATGTGTTGCATCTCCTTGCATCTACTAATAGCAAATGAGCCTTTTTTTTCCTTGTAGCCTACTCGCGTCCCACTGAGATCAACGTAATCCCTCTGTCTACTTGTTTTGCTGTCTAGGGCAGGGGTTCTCAACCTTCATTGCAGTTGGGGCCCCCTCTCCTCCTCCTAAACATAGCCTCAAGTCGTCTTCGATTTGTGCACAATTACGGTATTTCGAGTATTTTTAAGTGTAGTCATTTTTGAAAATCCTGCCTCACCCAAATATGTCGACGCGATAGGGATGAGAATCTTCAAGGCAACGTCACACAGTTGAGGGTATTCCTGCGTCAATGCTGCCCAGAATGACGAAAGAGTGCATGAGGTAAACTTTCAACACGCACGGTGAAAAAGGCAGAGGGGTAGTGCCCGCCAGCAGTTAAATAAATCAGGATTTTTTTTTTCCCTTGTAGCCTACTTGCGCCCCCCCGGGAGAGTCTCCACCTGTTGAGAACCACTGGTCTAGGGTCTCTACGAGTGGCACTGGTTGCACTACAGTATCTTAGCCAGCAGGGGGCATCAGATGTTCCTGATGACAGATGTTGGGTCTCGCTTCCCATAAGAAATGTAAGCTTAGGTAATGTGTAAAGTTCTTCTTCTTTTGGCTAGTAAAAGTGTATACATATTATGCACTATGGAGTTATATGCATGGCAAAGACACCAAAAATAAACATTTAAGAGAGGTGCTTTATTTGAAAAACACAGTCTAGAAATTACATTTTCATATAACACAGCTATTACTGTAATATCAAATGCACAGACTTCAGAGAAATTAAAACAAAATTACCCATAGAACCTCATTAAGGATGTATGTGAAATCTCTGATTGAAACATACTGGTGTATTTAAGCTTATTTACATGTACTAATCTAAATGAAAAGGTCAAGTTTAACACACCAAGTAACAAAGATATACAAAAAAAACAAACAAAAAAAGTTCAACACGTTCAAAGTTCAATTAGATCAACATATCTGTGGAAAGTTCAGCATACTGTGGAAAGAAAATCAGAGTAAAACGCCTTTTTATGGAAGATAATCAGTACAGTGCAGGACCTGCTTCCTGTAGAAATTTCAGTGGGAGTGGGGCACCTCTAGTACTTCTCTCTTCTGGGCTGGACACTGCTGTAGGGATTGGAAGAGTACATTGCTGTAGATGGGAGAGAGCTCCTCCTCTGGTTGAACTGGGGAACTATACAAGAAAGCACATTGGTTCTGAAATTTGTAACACACATGTAAACAAACAATATCAGCTGGAAGGGGTTAACATTTTTTACAACACAGTAATACAAATCTGAGACTAAACATTTTTTCCACAACAACAACAATGACAAAAACCATAGAGTAACATGACAGCATTACAGAACATTCTCAGTCTTCACCAAATGTGTTCCTACCACAACTCACTAACCTCATTTCTAGATTGTGTTTCCCTGGCACACTGAGCTCTACACTGTAAAGGCTGCAGTGGTAACTGTCCATCATCATCTGTGTTGTAGTGCATATTACATTACATTGTACAGTACTGCTCACTGCAATGAACCATAGAGTGCATTGTAGAGCACAGTGTTATGTGGATAGGAAGCTCACCCCTCTGCAGCTTCTGTCTTCTTGAACTGGACACTGGCATACTGGACATCATCCCCCTGAACTCCTGCAGTCTGTCTGGAGCACTTTGGCTGAACAGAGGCATAAAGGACATCATCCACTGCTCCTCCTGCAGTCTGTCTGGAGCCGTGGGGCTGGATGGAGGAACACTGACCCTCATCATCCTCTGCAGCCTCAGCTGCTCTGCTCTGACCAGTGACACTGGAGTACTGATGGTCCTGAGGAGACAGATTGAAGAGTCAAATGTTAGATGGGGAGGCAGGACAGACTGAATGTGGACCTGGAGAATGAAACACATTACCTGATCTTCTGGATTCTGTCTCTTTTTCGTTTGTCTGTGGAACAAAAGATAACAAGTGAAAGCAAAAAGGATGGAAGGATTAAAACACATGTAAGGATTAAAACACATGTAAGGGAAAAAGACAATCGTGTAGGTACTGTTTAGCTTGTGTTTGATTATTTCAGCGCCTTTGACTCACCTCATCCAGACAAGCACACACAGCAGACCCACAGCTCCACACACTGAGAGTCCCACCACAGCAGATATAAATGGGCTCTGGTCTCCTGTAAGAGTCGAATATAAATTAAGTCAAGTGGGGAATCAATAACTCCAACTGAAGACAGGAGAAGATGCACTGATACCTTCAATTATGATTGACACTGGATTAGAGACCAGTGATCCAAGTCTATTCCTGGCCTCACAGTAGTACTGTCCTCCATCCTCAGAGGTGATGTTAGTGATGCTGTACTGCTGTTCTGATCCTACTGGAGTGAACTCATTCACCTTAAACCAGGTGTAGTCCTCCACTGGTGGGTTGGCATCACTGCTGCAAGTCAGAGTCACTGAAGTGCCCTTGACAATCACATCAGGGTCGGAAAATATAATGGTTGTGTTCTTGGGGGGATCTAGGATAGAAAGATACAATAGATCGTTCTGCTTTTTTTAAACTAATACATACACTCACAACCTTACATTATTAACCACCGTTTTCATGGAGGATGAAGGAACATGAATGAAAACTAAACGGCAGAAAATACAATTCGGTTTTCTAAAACTTTGTGGTCACGTACGGTTACCTACAGCACTCAGCCTTCGGCTTTGTGCCTTCGGGCGAGCAACACCCATGAGGATATCCACAAACAACCTCACTCCCACCCGTGTTATATTGCTTAATTAAGACATGCTTCTGTCCAAAGTTCCAGAACACAAGGTCTGGGTCCTCTGTACTTCCGTCCATCAATATCTGTTCTGACGCTTGACTTACAGAAGTGATACTCACATAGAACTTGGATAGACACGGCAGAAGAGGTTTGTTGGCCAATCCCATTGCCTGCTCGACATTGATACTCTCCACTGTCCTCAGAACGGATCTTGATGAAGGTGAGTGTCTTCTCCTCTCCTGACTTCAGTTCTACAGCTCCACTCTTCTTGATCCAGGTGTATGTGTGTACTAGTGGATCAGCTTCACTCATGCAGGTCAGAGTCACATTACTTCCCTCAGTTATTTCACCAGATGGATCAGACTTAATTTTTGTGTTCTTTGGACGATCTGGAACAAATATACAAATACAGTTAATGGTCAATATGTGGATCTTTACATTTACTGAATGAAACTGTTGGAAGCATACATAGTGTTGGCATCTGCTTTTTCAATCACATTAATTTTACAGTGATACTCACGCAACACATGAACAGACATAGGCTTAACAGTTGTATTTTGAGCAGAATCTTTAACATAAAAATGTCAATCCTTTATGTAAAGTACAGTAACACCCCAAGCTGTAATATCAGTGTTCAAGGTGAGGTAGCATTACACTCACACAAAACATGTAGCTGTTTGTAAGGAGAGGGGTTAAACATATTTGTCAGTTGCCACACAGTAGTACACTCCACTGTCCTCAGAGTGGATGTGACTGAAGATGAGCTCCTTCTCTGTGTTTCTCAGTTGTCTGAATGTGTTTTCCCCGCTCTGCCCCCCGCTCTTGTACCATCTGTAATAGTTGTGCACTGGTTGGTTGGCTCCAGTGCTGCAGGTCAGAGTCACTCTGATTCCCTCCTTTATCTGCCCAGCAGGACGAATCACAACCTCTGGAATCCATGAACGAGCTACATACAGAAAAACAACAACCAAAGTGATCCCATTTGATTAAATTCATCACAGGTGTACTTAACCCTTTTGTTGTTTTGTTTTATGGTTACAACTTTGGTGTAGTGGTCTAAAATGACCGGAGTATTTTTAACTTGAGATAATACATTACTATTACAATACTATCAATGATTATCATGAGATTGTGATAGACCTCGGTATCGACTTCTGATCTGTTGAATATTACAATTTTAAAACTTTAATGTACTAACTATGGTCTGTAGGCCACACTGAACGAATCCTATGCAATTCAGTGAGGGAGAGAATATATTGGAAATAGGTTTTTGGAGGAAGCTGTCACTGGAAGCAAAAATAGGGAGTGAGGGGTGTGTTTATGTTTGTGTAAGTGAACACAAACACACTAACACTGTCCATCTGACCTGTAGTTAAGACTGTATGTGCCTGAAAATAATTTTTATACATTTACTGTAGTCCCACCCATTCATTTTCTTATAGTCTGGTCAGTTTTGACCAGAACACCACAGGAGTAACAGAGTTGAACAAAACACCCAATATGTGATGAAAATGATTGTGTCATGTGTTCAGATAACCTGCCTATAAGAACAGTCATGGAGCCCCATGATCATCCAATCAGATTAAATACATTTTTGAGAGGGGGAAAATGTTTCAGTCAAATTTGACTGGAAAACAACAGGAGGTTCAAGTGTACAATTAGTGAAAAACTTAGCCAATAGGAATACATTATGAGGCCTATATGTTACTAACCCAGGTTAGGAAAAGAAAAAAAACAACATATGCTTAAACATTTACAATGATGTGATAGTTGACATACCAAGTGCAGAGTGTCTCACAGAGGGCAAGAAGTAGAGAAAAGGCTATACTCACAATAAACCCTCAGTTCCTCATGTGCTGATCTCTCCATGGCACCAGTGATGTTATTTACAATACAGTAATAATATCCCCTGTCTGTCGTTCTGATGAAATGGATGGTGTATGTATTCTCTTTTCCCTGTTTCAGGGCTGCCTGACTGTCAGTCTTATACCAGCTGTAGCTCTGCACTGGTAGATCAGATCTGCTGCAGCAGGTCAGAGTCACTTTTGTTCCTTCATGAATGTTATAAGGTGGGCAGATGAACACTGATGTGGTCTGTGGGACATCTAGGAGGAAATAACATGTGAGATTACATCTCTCTCTCTCTCTCTCTCACACACAAACACACACACACACATACACACACACACACACACACACACACACACACACACACACACACACACACACACAGGTTAATCATATGTGCAAACAAGCATAATGAGATTGTTTGACTCTTACCTTTAACATCCAGGTAAACCCCTGTTCTTCCAGTCCTCTTCTCTCCTGTGTGTGTTGTTATCCTGCAGTAATAGTAAACAGTATCTGATGTAGTCAGTGAGTTTATTTGCAGTTGACATCCATGAGCTCCACACTGGTATACTGTGACTCTGTCTCTGTAGTTTGAGTGGTCTGTAAGATCAGGGGGATCCTCATAATGCTGTTTTGTCCAGTAAGCCTGTTTAAAGATCAGCCCACTAGGGTAGGTATAAAAGCAGGACATCTCCACTGAACCCCCCACACAACCACAGGTCCTCTCAGGATTGTAAGTAACACTCCATTGCTGACCACACACACCTATCAGAGAAAACACACAGAGTGCACCACTGAACAACATCAACAAAGAAGCCCATAATAGGAGAAATGTAAATACTTGCAGAGTAGGACAACATGCACCTTTAGTGCTGCTCTTACACTTGAGAGTGAAATCATGTTTATAAAGCTACTGAACAATTGTGGATGGTCTCCATTTGTTTTCTGTGCATATGTCAAGATGACAAAGTATAAAAATAACTTAAGATTAGATCAAGAAAGGCATAATAAATTTCATAAAAAGGCAACGCAAGAAGACCAAAACATCACATTTCTACACACACACACACACACACACACACACACACACACACACACACACGCACACACACACACACACACACACACTATATGCATTCATATATGCACAAACACAACAACAAATTTTATCTGTTTGTGGACAACATATTCATACTTCGCTTCTCAAGAGCTCTAATCTTTTACAGAGAAAAGGAGAAGTTTGCTTTTTGCCCTCGACTTATACTTCTGAACGTCCAATACATTTTGTAATACCTAACATTTTTACTGAATTAAAGCATGTCAACAAGGACTACACATTTTTGATGTGCTTTTTTTTCCTTTTATACAAAATATCTGTGACATACCAGTAAACAAGGCAGAGGAGCATCTTGTCTACTGCCAGATCTTACTAAATTATTGCATTTGATAAGACAGACTGGATTTTTCCATTCGGAAGAGTGGAACCAAGGCAAGGAAAGTTTATTGATATAGCGCATATCACACACAGAGGCAGTTCGATGTGCTTGTCAGGGTAACCAGGTTTTCAGTCACAGAGAAACATCACATGCTTGACTTACCTTTATCTGTGAACAGAATCACCATTGACAGGCAGGTCACACAGCTCTGTACCATCAACAACAGACCCTGGAAGTTTCAGAATCAATTTGAAAACTTTGTTTTGTAAAAACAGATTTAATGTCATGAGTACAGCATGATTGTTTCTGACATTAAAACAATGCGTGGTGTGTATGGTGTTATGGTATGGTGTATATGACTGTATTACATTTATGACATGAAGCTCTTCAAAGTGTAGCATACAGCTCTTACCATGTTTTGCTGTTCATGAACACCAGTGATGTCTGGAGAGTCGATTCTAAAACTCTCTCACAGTTCTCAACTATTCAGCACTGCTGCACATGAATCAGGAAGGAAATTCTAAATTTGTCCTTACACTGCTCATTTTTTTATTTATATACTGTTAGAACACTTGTTCCAGAATAGATGAGGACAATGTCAGCCTCCTTAAGACCAGATTCTGACCTCAGTCATATTGACAACTACAAAGGTGTTCAACCCCAGCCTTGTGCCGGCCCCTGCAGCTACCACTGCAACAGCCTTGCTCAGGGCAGGAGGAAGAAGAGACGAGCCTAGCGTGAGTGCTGGGAGTGGTGCATCTGGAGGGTTATTGGCACTGTGGGCTCCTCGTTTATCCACTCCAGTCACATCTAAGCACTTGCACATGGCTAAACAAATTAAAGTGTTTGCTTACACACATTACCCCTGTGTCAAACAAAATAAAGGTCAAAGTTCAGAGTGCTCACATATATACACCCTGTGGCCTCTGTCCCCAGTTATGTGTCACCTGGGCTCCTAATACAACAACCCTTATTAGAGCACCGATCCACAAGCATGTACTCTCATCCCCCTGTGTCCCTGTCATCAAGTGCACCACACCTGGTAATGCAGTCCCTCCAGAGCAAACTGCAGCCCATAACCCTCCCTGATCTGGATGCATTACAGCAGGGCTGACGTCGATCTCAGGCGCATTGCCCACTGTTCTTTACTCTGTCAGCACGCTAGGCACGCTTGGCCAAACTCGCACCCGTGGACAAACATTCCACTGTACACTTTCCCCCGGTGACCCTCATTCTGCCCTCCTTGTACAGAGTGAGGACGGAGAGTGTGTCAATGATTCTGATAGCTCCCCATTGGCAGGGACGTCCTTGGTTGGCAGAGATAGCTCAGCTCCTATATGCCACAGCACGGTGTCTCCCCCTACACAGGGTCCTGCTCTCCCAGGTGAGGGGGGAATTTTCCATCCTCACCCAGACAGGTGGGCTCTCTGGGCCTGGCCTAAGAGAGGCTCAATCTGAGCTCAGCTGGTTTGCCTCTGAATGGGATTGCTACTATTCAGAGTGCCAGGCCCCCTTCACTAGGTCTTTATATGATTTGAAATGGAGGGTGTTTGAACACTAGTGTGAGGAGTGTCAAGAGTTGCCTTTACAGTCAGTGCTCAGTTCCTCTTTGTGCTTTCCTTTTTACAGGGGCTCTTGGACGAGAGCAAAGCCTTCTCTACGCTATATCTGTGGGTCACTTAGGTACTGGCACAACAGCGACTGGATCTCACCCTCTGGGGTGTCGCTTCAATGCAAAGGTTTCACAAATCTTTGGTTATGATGAAAGCCACCACAGACAGAGAGGTCACACAGCTCATCAGCATCAACAAACCTTGAAGAGCTTTAGTTTTGACAAGTTTTGAAGTCAGGTGGTTGACAGCTTGTCATTACTTTGACATATTTCAAATTTAGATGATAAACCTATATGAAGTAATATCAAAAACATCTTTGCTCAGTGTTGTATAGATAGTCAAGGAAGTTAGCCAGGAAACCACCAAATACTAGCACTGTACATGTACTGCGTTGAGGTTTTTTTTTTCTTTTTTGAGTTAAAACATCCACGAAATAACCTAGAAATAACAAGTATAACAACCACACACAGTATAATGTAATAACAAAAATGTCTTTCCTCAGTTAGCAGGTAAAACACATGAACCTGATGCTAGGACAGTTATGCTATCCTGTTCTACCATGTCTGGTCACTGTAAAGCCAAGCCAATGAATACTAAAAAGCTGCCATCAGGACAATTTGATACCTAAAGTCTTACAATAACACCATACGACAACATTAACTTTCCAACAAACATCCACATTTCTCCACTGTTTCAGTGGTCATAACATATAAAGTCGGTCTCTTACCATGTCTCACCACTGCTGTTGCTCAGCAATCCTGGTGAAATAATGATATCATCAAAATGTAGCTTTTATCCAGCATCCAACTCTACACTTTATATTGTTTAATGTACTCTTTGATCTAAGATGCAACACCCCACCACGATACACACACAGAGACTGACACTTAAATGTTGTTGGGCAGCTATACTTGCTTCTGCAGAGTTTCCTGTGTGGTTTGGCCTCCACAAAGAGTTCGGACAAACATTTTATTTTAGCACTTCAGTCATCTTGTTGTGGCCTGAGCCATTTCCTTTAGACACTTGATAATATCAAATAAGAATCAGTTACACATCTGTGCGTGTCCTCTAAATTAACTTCACATATATATATATATATATATTGTAAATCAACTCCAGATAATTTACTTACTGTATTTACGTGTTTATGTACATAAAAGACTGCTTCATAGAAAGTGTTTAGACACACACGTGTGTGTGTATGTGTGTGTGTGACAGCTTTCTGACCGAGTATGAATATAATTCTGTTAAAGGGGAATCCAGCATATTTAACCCTGTGGTGAAACATCACATCACTCAGTATCGCCCCCTGCAGGATATGGTCTCCTGTTGATGATGTCTAAAAGTCCAGCATTAAAGTCTGCTGCCACACTGCAACTTTGTGGCTTCACAGGTACATCTTCTGGCCAGTGCTTTCAGGGGCTTCCATTTGGCAAATGCACATGCAATACAATGATGTCATTTCTATGCATTACACAGTAGAGTTTGACCACCAGGGGGAGCTTCCACCATACCAGTGGCTCCAGCACTCTGTAGCACCATCTGTAGGACATGGTCTCCTATTGATCTCCTATTGATAGATTATATCTTTTTTTTTTCTTTGTTGGAAAGAGATTTTCGGTATGTAAACTGACTGTCTGAAAATAATAATAATAATAATAATAATAATCATAATAATAATAATAATAAAACACCTCCCAGGTAATCTTATTTACCTATTGGCCGTCAGATGAGTCCAGTATCTAGCACATTATGACATCTTCAACTGTAATGGACACATTTTAGACACCTGTGATCCATATCTCGTCCTGGTATCATAGTAGTACTGTCCTCCAACCTCAGGGCTGATGTCAGTGATGCTGTACTGCTGTCCTGGATCCTACTTAAACCAGCTGTAGCTCCTCACTGCTCCTCACAGCTTTTTTCTTTGTAGGTCACACCCCCAAAACAGCAATGAAGAAAAAAAGCTTTAGTGAGCTCTTATAACACAACACTATTTTTCAGTACAAAGGAAAATATGTCTTCTATGGCATCTTTTAAACAATATGAAACAATAAAATAAAGTGTTCCAGCTAAGTGGGAAGTACTTATATATGCCATGTATATCATCAGTCGTCAATGTCTTGGAACATGTGTGCCATTCATTGCCTTCCTGAAAGAATTTAGCTCTAGCAAAGTATAATAAAAGAGCACAAGTTATTACACTGTAACAACAGTGTGTAAGTACACACAAGTAAATTAGCAAAGTACAACACTAGTACATGATATTACATGTCGTTACACGTGTTGTACCACTGTACCTACTTATGTAGATGTAACAGCAACACCGTAATCAACAATCAAGAGGTTTAATGCTTTTTTAGGTTAATGGTAGACCCTATGTGCCTAAATTATGAACAGATGAGCATTCATCTTCAACACAAACTTAAAAAGACATGAAACATTTCATTTTCTGTGCCAGCCACGATGTGATGGCTTATTTGGGCGTCAGAACCATGGATAAGGTCGGATCCCGCGAACATGTCAGAGGATTGGCAGAGGAACATTAGCCTAATGGGATCGGTCTGTAAAACGTAACAACAATGATTTCGCATGTCATAAAATATGATTTCACATGTTATGTCAAAGTAATTAATTATAAAAGTAAATAAACAGTTTGCTCTGATGTCAGATTTCATGTGGCCTTTTCAGTTTTCCTGTTGGCGCGTCATCTGCAGCGTGTCGTCCTTCTTTTATTCACATCTCTGTGAACCTTTGCGCAGTGAACGAACACACGTTCGGCCCATTAACAGCGATGAAAATTTTCCCTCGTTTTTTATTAGCTCCGCGTAGAATGTAGAAACATGTATTTGTGTGCATGGGGACGTTCGCGAACAACGAGATTACCGACAATTCGGGTCAGGTTGAAAGTTACTAGGCTATCAACAATGTAAATTACAGCTGTGTAAGAAACTGTCACAACCTGATTTCAATTACAATTGAAAATTACAATTACATTATTGACGGGTTTTATCCCACCGAGGATAATATTCATTCAGCAGAGGTAAAAACCAGAGGGGGGGATGATCCCCCCCCATCCCCCCCTACAAATCGCACTCTGCTTGTACCTGTGACATACAATTGAAGCTCTGGCTCTGCAATCCACTTCTGTCCTGTAGTGGTCACTATCCTGCAATAATATTTACCTGTATCTGATGTAGACAGTGAGTATGCAGATGGCATCTACAAAATGGCTTGTTTACTCTGGCTCTGCGTTCAAGATCAGGTGGCGTATCCCTGGAGTTAATGACTTTTGTCCAGTAAACCTGTTTAATGTACAAACCACTGGTGTGTGTGTGTGTGTGTGTGTGTGTGTGTGTGTGTGTGTGCCTGAAACCACCGATACCAGCTCCAGTACAGCATCAACCACCTGACAACCTACCTGACAACCAGACAGGTTTTGCCACCCACACTGTCCCAGAGGCTCATGTAGAACCGGAATAGGTGATATGGAGAGGGCAAAGAGAGAGAAAAAAGAGTGGGGGAGAAAGAAAGAAAAATAAACAAAGTCAGCTTCATCCCTTCGTATACATATATATATAATATATATATATATATACATTAACAGATAGGGAGGGGTATGTGGGTGTGAAGTTGAAACTGGATCTCAGGCACAGAGGGTCAGGTCATGTCTGTAGGTAAGTGATGAAGAATGACCAAGAGGAGCGTGTATCTTGAGTGTTGTTTAAGTTGGGAGTGAATGGACTGTCCGATGATATACAATATGTTAACAGTTTTTTTTTTCCAATAATGTGAGTAATGTGTACAGTGTGAGTGGTTATTTATTTATTTGTTTGTTTAATTTGTGAAATATGACTTGTTAAAGAGAATGTCTTCCTGTCTTACCAGGTCTGCCATGTTTGTGAGAATCCACTGGCAGACGGCAGCCAGACAAGCGGACAGAAATCCAAAAAACCAAGGCATCAAAATGAGAATGAGATTGACCAAAATTGTTAGAGGTTTCATTGCTATTGGACAACAACAACAACAACAACAACACAAACACATGCATGCAAACACGCATGCTCAAACAGAAACAACACATCACTAATCCACCCCATTCAAAACACACACACAAACACACATATCTTCATTACAGAAATACAAATAAATATATAAACATAATGATTCTGTTCCGATCATTGCCTGTATTCTGCTTTGAACTGTGATGCAACTCTATTTTCTGCACCTCTTTGGGACTTTAATTTGCTTGGTGTAGTATGAACTTGGCAATTCACTTTGATAATCACTTTCTCATGTTGCCAGATAATAAATAAAATGGCACGTATTAATCAATTGATTTCTGTTTCTTTGTGTCAATGTATATGTCAATAAAATAGTCAAGATTCGAGATAGTCTTTCTTACATCTCATTATACTAATAGCCTGTACAACTAGTAATGTGAAATTCTTGTGTTTCATGATTCTAACTAAATTTGGTAATATTAGCATGATCTGTGCTGTTTCTCATGACATTGTTTTATGCAGCACTGTGAGCACTTTTTCAGGTACTGTGTTAGTACGAATTTATACATGCAATCTTTTTTGTCCTTGATGTCCTTGACAAAGAGACTACACTGAGAACTGCAGTCAGGCTTTGAGATCGCTATAGTCATACTGAAATCCTGTGTATGAGTATTCCACAGTATGGAGTTTAAAAGTAAAGAAATTATAATTAATCAACAAAGGCATCAATATTGATAAAAAACAAAAAACAAAAAACAAAAAACAAAACAAAAAAAAAAACCTTTTCAAAGGTGTTTCAAAGGAAATAAAGTCAGGTTTTGCATATCAGGAGATGTCCACTGAAAGCAGGCAAGTTTTGCATGTATCATTTTCATAATATTACAAACTAAATCTAGAAAGAAAACAATACAACAGGAAGCAACATGATGGATGTCTCAGGACACCCAGCTGAGATCACCTCTGCATAACACTATATCTGCCCACATGCAGACACTATACAAACAGTATTGGGCAGGCTACTCAGAAAATGTAGTTAACTAAGCAGTTACTCCACATCAGATAAAGATTTATTACACAAGCACTAACTAGAGACAAAATGTAACAAGCTAAGTTACAAAAAAAAAAAAATATATCTTAAGTGGTTTACTACATGCGAAGCTACTTCATAATTTACAATAAATAAATAAAATGATCCAACCTTGTGCCAAGATTCTAACTCACGGGTCTCTACAACAGACATACAATGGTGATAATTCTCAAATATTATGTACCCACACATCTCAAAGGAAAGTGTACTGAGGTATAATTTTGCACTCCTGCCTCTGAGATGTGTGGGCACATAATATCCGAGAATATCCGAGAATGCAATTCTCAAATGGTCGAGTGGAAAAAATTCCTCTATATTGGTCCATTTGACATGGAATGACACAACTTGTACTTTTGTTTGGGCAACAAAGCTTTTAAAACAATAATCTTTGGTTGTTATTTCCACAATCCGTCCCCATGAGGTATCAGATGGGAGAATAATTTGCATGTGTGCTTTGGGCTTTTTTTTCGGGTCCTGAAAAAAAAAAAAAAATCCCTATGTTTGGAAAACCCAGGGGGAAATACGTAATATATGATGCCTACAACATTTTGCACTAAAGTTTTTTTTTGTAGCATACAATGTCCTTCTGTTCAAATGTACTACTTTATTGATTTTTGTATGCACATGCCATAAGTGTTTTTGTTTATGCTGGATTATTGTAAAAAAAAAATATCTTATTGCATGGCCTAGATGGAAGATTTACTGCTTTGAGCTGATGGTCTGAAAATGTACAAAGTAGTTTATGGGAAAACTGCAATACTACATGGCCAAAAACTGACTGTTGATACTCAAATGCTGTGTTGGAGTCCTTTTTTTTTCTTCTTCAATATGGAGTATGGTGGTCCAGAACACATAACTGATTCACAATGGCATCAATATTGATTAAAAATCTTTAAAAAAATGTAAACAAATGTATGATTTTCATTAATATTTTGAAATCTAGAAAGAAACAACACAACAGGAGCAGAAACTAACATGATGGTGCCAGGGTTTTCAGACATGACAATGTGTGTCAAATAAGGACACCCAGCTGAAATTAACTCTGCAGAGCATAACATCTGCCCACGTGTAGACACATACACAATACATTGCATGGTCGCAACACATAAGCACACACAATGCAAGTTCACCACACACATCTACATATGCACAATACATGTGAAGGGATTTAACTCAGTACGCTGCATTGACACAACCCACAAATACACAGAGGGATGAACATGTGCCAAGTGTATTGTCACCACAGACACGTACACTCACACACAGACACACTTACACAGAGATGCATCTGCATGGCACACACACACACACACACACACACACAGAGAGAGAGAGAGGGAGAGAGAAAGACATGCACACAATTATAGACAAGCAGGCATTTCTGTTCATTGTAGGTTGACAAACCACCAAGGTTAGAACAGAGTTAACAATGAACACCAGTCTTGAGTTTTCACCAGCCATGAAAACAGACCCCCCCCCCCCCCCAAAAAAAAAAAACAACAAAAAAAAAAAAACAATGGAGACAGCCTGGCGGACGCTGACGCTGACACTGCTATGGCTCTGATCCATATTTGAATTTTGTTTTGTTTCATGTCACTGAATTCATGTTTGCATCTGGGACATCTGAGACATCTGCATGTGAATTTGCATGTAACAGACACTACCCTTTCAAACAGTGTCCCAGTCTAGTATCATACTGCTGTTAGGTGAACAACGCCATTTTAGGACAGTGACATTTCCATGGCTGACATGTCTGTAGCTCTGTAGGGGTTTCAGTGGGATTACCTACCAAAGAGATGAATGACCATCTGTTGGACAAGAAAATGAACGTCCTTCAAGTTTTACGTAAGTAGGTGTGATAACAGAAATGTATATATATATATATATATATATATATATATATATATATTATTATTATTTTTTTTTTTTCTCAAAATGCTTGGAATAGAAGTAAAGGTAATGAACATTCTCTCATTCTCTCATGGAATAGGAGAATGAATATATATATCACATATATTCACAATATATATTCACATACCACTTTACTTATTGTGTGTAGTGGTGCCTTATTGATTTTCATGAGTAATTTTGTGTTTATCTCACTCTATGTAGAGTATTCACTGACCACTAGTAAATCTTATAAAAAGCACGTCTACTACACTAGATGTAAATGCTTATATGATAACTTTATAATGCCTTATGACCACAGTCATTATAATGTACAAACAGTTATGAACACTAATGTCATTAAGGCTTTATGAATTCATTATAATCCTTTTTGACTGTGTTTATAACGCTTTATGAATACTGGATTATTTGATCTGATTGATTGGTTGATCTGCATCAATTTATTTGCATTTTATTTCTATCTGATGTGTGCTTTTAACAATTTAGTCATCATCTTTCTTTTCTTTGACATTCTAAACACCAACCAGGATTTCATCAGTAAAATACCATAAATAGCATAAGGATATAAACTCAAGTTAGTGGGTGACGTCAGTCATTTCTCCACTCCAGCCGACTCAATTACTCCAACGGGTAAGATTCAACACACCACTTCTCCACCACACCAGAAAACATGATAACAAAAATGGGGCCATGTATAAGCCTAATAATTGAAGCATAAAAAACTAAACTCAAAGCTTAACTTGGCTCCTAAATGTGAGAATGTAAGAAATCACAATCACCACATCACATCACAATGTAATTATCATCTCAGGAGAATATTCCCAAGTAGTTGCTAAAAAAAAGTAATTTTCCAAGTTACTTAAAGTCCATGAACAATTATTTATTTGGAGAGAGGGGGAGGAAAGCAGCAATCAGGTAGAAGCTAAACATGACTTCTCAATCTAAGGCATATTTGTGTGTGTCTGTATGTATGTGTGTTTAACTAAGTGTAACATGATTGTTGTCATCTTGTGTGAGCTCATGTACTTGTTTCCAGTTCATAGAGCCAAGATATCATAGGAAGAGGATATTTATAGTCTCTTTGGGGAAACGAGAGCTAGTGGATCGTGGAGAGATATTACCAGAGGGTTGTAAAAAGTGCTGTGTGTTTACAATCCGCTGATTATTGCTGACTGCACCTTTAACCAGTCTCTATGATGCATAGTTTTAACATACAACAGAGACCTAGCAGGATACAAAGTTTCATTTTCTCACATTTTCTGACTTTTTTTAGCCTTTTCAATTCATGCATCTGTACATGTATTCTGTATTGTGTAGACTACACCTTAGACATAGAATTTAAACATTTGCAAATAAAATGTATCTTAATCTCTCTAAAATGTATCAAGTTATTCTTATATTTTATAAGTTTTACACGTTTTCAATCGTGGCAAAACTCCTGCATGTATCATAACATGCAGCTACCAAGGCCAAATGTATCGTGGACAGAAACATCTGCAACACACCTGATGTAGATTTGTGTATTGAGCTCCTGCATTAGATCAAAGCCTCCACTGCTATATCAAAACCCAGGAGATGATTCCAACTAGATGTGCTGTGATCTATAACACATGATCACCCCCTACTGGACAAATGGCAATGTTGCTGCTAAACAACTTAAAAAACATAAAAAATCCTACCATATAGAAATCTGGGACACACCTGATGTAGATCTGTGTATTGACCTCTAGCCATGTTAGGCTCCAGGTGATATCAAAGCCTCCATAGTCATAACAGCACTATAGAGATGATCCATAGGATACTGTAACATATCAGATCATAATGCAGCTGATATTCATGACGAGAGCAGAGACGCCACTGACTCTGGGAGCCACACCATTACAGTGCAACCAGTGATGCACATGCTCATGAGGAGAACAGAGATCCTGCAGAGGGCACCATGGACTCAGGGCAGTCACTGCCCCACACAACAGTTCCAGTGAAGCCACCACACCGAGCTCCCCCTGGTGGCCAAACTGTCACAGTGCAGCCAGTGATGCTCCTGTCCTGCCATTCCAGTCAGAGTATTTCCAGTCATAGGGATGAGTTTCAGCAGCATCTTCTTGCCTCCCCCTCACTCTGTCTCTTCATCTCTGGCATCTGAACTGAATGCTACTCTGTGGAGGCCTTACTGCCCACCAACAACAAGACCCAAATGATGAGGTTCCAGACTGTCAGTCAGTCTGATGCAGACAGAAATCTAGATAGAGCTTACAGCCAAAAGCATTTCAGTCATGTGGCCAAACAATAAACTTGTTTTAGATCATCTTTGCACACTGACAAAACATGAACTAAAAGAGATGCTAAAATGAGGGTTGCTTCCTCATGCTCTGTGTGAAGACTCATAATCACACAGGAAACTGTATCTGTGCAGAGGCACACGTTGCTGCCCAGTCACACTGTAATGACCAAACAATGACCAAATATTAGCCAACATAAAGAACATCATAGAAACAAAAACATAATGCATGAGTTAGAGGATAAATGAGAGCAAATGCATGATGGCTAAGTGAGATATTATTGAACTCGCTGCAAGGAGGAAAGTTCAAGATCAACAGTCCATCACTGAAGTTAGAAATGTATGCTGTGTTTACCACATTCCTACTAAGAGCTGTAGCTGGCTGTACTGTTCCTCATTTGTCATCTGGACTGAGTGACTGATCAGTAGCAGTGGAGGCATGGTAAGACATTCTGTCATGGTCATGAAAGAATGATGACAATATGGATGTTTGTATAATTTGAGAGGTTAAAGGTCATTGATTTCTTTTTTTTTCCTGGTCCAAGGTGAAGGTGGCTTTTGCAGCAACTTCTATTATGTTTAATACAGTGGAGACACATAGAACATGATATCATCCAAGAGCTTAGCCAGCATTAGTTAGTTCAGACTTTAATGCATAGGTCTGTCTGGACAAAAATAGAGCTTTTGACACATCAGTCCAGTTGTTTCATTAGATTCTGTTACTATCTCTAGTCATTACTGAATGGTTTCTCAACTGCACATAGGACGTTAACGTTACATGACTTTAAAGATTGCTTCCCTTTGTTCTTGTGCTTTCGTTCGTAGCTTTTAAGCACCATTGCTGAGATTGTAGTGACAGATATAATGAAATGCAGAGTAAGTATTCTATATTCTCACAACAAAATGAGTCCACACTGAAATTTACAGGATTTGCTGTTGATGGTTATGAGATCTCTGATGGCTATGGTTCTGTTCACACCTGAAGGTACATCAAGCCCTTCATGTTATTTCCACGGTTACCATGAAACCTTGATAGCTGGTTCCTTATGAGATTGGTGTGTTAACTGATCCTGCATATGAAACGATTATAATTTAATGATTATAATTTAATGATACTAAAAGCCACTTGCAAATGTATTTGCCTGTTGTTTAAGACAAAGACCAAACTTCTCATTTTCTATGAAGAACATCAGCTCTTCTGAGAACTGTCCAATATGTAAATATCTTACACCAAAAAAGAAACAAACAAACAAAAAAAAAACAGTAAGATGAAGTTAACACAAATGTGTGTGTGTGTGTGTGTGTGTGTGTGTGTGTGTTTGTGAGAGAGAGATGGAGAGAGAGAGAGAATTGTGTGTTTCTTCAGTGTTATCCATAGAAAATAATGTGTGTTACATCTTGATCTGACTCTTCCATTTGTTCTAGCCTGTCTATTGGTGACTGTGCATAAAGGCATGTGCAAGCAGATTGCAATAGGATGGCCATTAGTATTGTTTTAACTAGGAGCGTACTGGAAATGAGATCATTTGGTGAAAAAGCAGTGAAGGGTGCTTTGTAATATGGTGTTTGGCCAAAATAAGCTTTCATGTAATTTTAGTAGTTTTATATCTGATTATTTGATATGTTCAGCGCTTTCTACATATTCCAGTGAATGTGGCTGTAAGGGGGTGCTAGAGAGTGGCAAAATCAGCTGATTTGCAATCAGTCTATTTGGACTTGAAATAATTTTTAATTCGGATAGTCAACAAAAAGAGATTTGGTTTGAAAGAGGTGCTCTTTCCTATACAACATAGATCATCAGATTCTACTGCCGAAAAGTAACACACCTTTTTGGTCAGCTCAACTATTTAGTAGAGGTGAGGATTTCTGTGTGTGTGTGTGGGGGGGGGGGGGGGGGGGGGGGGTGTGGGGGTTGTGTTATAAGAGCTCACTAAAGCTGGAAAAGTCCAATTTTTTTTTCTTCATTGCTGTTTTGGGATGTGACTGTCAGACTCAGACAGGCGGAGGCAGCAAATAAACACAAGAGTCTTTATTAAAGCAAATAACAAAGGGGTAACAAAAGTCGCGTCCGTTACTATAACGGAAGAAACGGAAAAGAACAACGCTCAGAGGTTCGAGAAAAACTAACACACAGGAGTTAAAGGAGTCAAACACAAAAGTACTAATTTAAATGATCAAGATACACGGAGAGGGACAATATCAACTGGGGAGTCTAGGCTTACGGGAATGGAGATACGGGAGATCACGGGAGACGAGGGAAGCACACGAACACGCAGGAATCAAGGCAACATCGACGAGACCAGACACCATGTGAAGCAGGAGGGAGGCTTAAGTAGGGTGGAGACCAGGTGACACCAATTAGAACTCAGGTGAAGGTGATCGTGCTTGAAGAGGTGAATGCAAACGAGGAGACGAGCTGTGAGACCGTGACGTTGAGTGAGGGGGCGTGGCCGTGACCAGGTCCGATGCGGACCTGACAGTGACCTACAAAGTGAGATTTAAGTGGGATCCAGGACAGCAGTACAACATCACTGACATCAGGTCTGAGGATGGAGGACAGTACAACTGTGAGGCCAGGAATAGACTTGGATCACAGGTGTCTTCAGATTTGACCATCACAGTTGAAGATGTCATAATGTGCTAGATACTGGACTCATCTGACGGCCAATAGGTAAATAAGATTACCTGGGAAGTGTTTTATTATTATTATTATTATTATTATTATTATTATTATTATTTTCAGACAGTCAGTTTACATACTGAAAATCTCTTTCTACAAAGAAAAAAAATAGATATAATCTATCAATAGGAGATGATTGGGAGACCATATCCTACAGATGGTGCTACAGAGTGCTGGAGCCCCTACCATGGTGGAAGCTCCCCCTGGTGGTCAAAGGAAATCATTGTATTGCATGTGCATTTGACAAATGGAAGCCCCTGAAAACACTGTCCAGAAGATGTACCTGTGAAGCCACAAAGTTGCAGTGTGGCAGCAGACTTTAATGCCGGACTTTTAGACATCATCAACAGGAGACCATATCCTGCAGGGGGCGATAATGAGTGATGTGACGTTTATGCACATAAACACGTAAATACATTTAAATGATGTATCTGGAGTTGATTTACAATATATATATATATGTGTGTGTGTGTGTGTGTGTGTGTGTGTGTGTGTGTGTGAAGTTAATTTAGAGGACATGCACACATGTGTAACTGATTAATATTTGATATTATCAAGTGTCTAAAGGAAATGGCTCAGGCCACAACAAGATGGCTGAAGTGCTAAAATTAAATGCTTGTCCGAGCTCTGTATGGAGGCCAAACCACACAGGAAACTCTGCAGAGGCAACTATAGCTGCCCAACACCATTTAAGTGTCTGTCGGTGTGTGTGTATTATGGGGGGTGTTGCATCTTAGATCAAAGAGTACATTAAACAATATAAAGTGTGGAGTTGGCTACTGGATAAAAGCAAAATTTTGATGTTCTAGAAGGGGATATGATTATTTCACCAGGATTTCATCAGTAAAATACCATAAATAGCATAAGGATATAAGCTCAAGTTAGTGGGTCACGTCAGTCATTTCTGCAGTGTTGATCACATGCTCACTAACGGTTCAGCTTGGCACTAATGTTTCACATTTGTGATCTGGATGGGACTGAGTGATGACACAACAGCAGTGGTGAGACATGGTAAGAGACAGACTTTATATGTTATGACCCCTGACACAGTGGAGAAATGTGGACGTTTATTTGAAAGTTAATATTGTCGTATGGTTTTATTGTAAGACTTTAGGTGTCAAATTGTTCTGATGGCAGCTTTTTTGTATTCATTGGCTTGACTTTACAGTGACCAAGAATCGTAGAACAGGACAACATAACTGTCCTAGCATCAGGTTCATGCGTTTTTTTTTGTCATATATTATACTGTGTGTGGTTGTTCTACTTGCTATTTCTTGGTTATTTCTTGGATATTTTAACTCAAAAAAGAAAAAACCTCAACGCAGTACATGTACAATGCTAGTATTTGGTGGTTTCCTGGCTAACTTCCTTGACTATCTATACAACACAGAGCAAAGGTGTTTTTGACTTTACTTCATATAGTTCTGTCATCTAAATTTGAAGTATGTTAAGTAATGACAAGCTATCAACCACCTGACTTCAAAACTTTGTCAAAACTAAAACTCTTCAAGGTTTGTTGTTGATGCTAATGAGCTGTGTGACCTCTCTGTCTGTGGTGGCTTTCATCATAACCAAAGGTTTGCGAAACCTTTCCTTTGAAGCGACACACCAGAGGATGAGATGCAGTCGCTGTTGTGCAAGTACCTAAGTGACCCGCAGATATAGCGTAGAGAAGGCTTTGCCCTCGTCCAAGAGCCCCTGTAAAAAGGAAAGCACAACAGGAACTGAGCACTGGAAAGGCAACTCTTAACACTCCTCACACTAGTGTTCAAACCCCTTTCAAACCCCCTCCATTTCAAATCATATGCAGACGTAGTGAAGGGGGCTCTGGCACTCTGAATAGTAGCAATCCCATTCAGAGGCAAACCAGCTGAGCTCAGATTAAACCTCTCATTGGCCAGGCCCAGAGAGCCCACCTGTCGGGGAAAATTCCCCCCTCACCTGGGAGAGCAGGGCCCTGTGTAGGGGGAGACACCGTGCTGTGGCATAGAAGAGCTGAACTATTTCTGCCAACCAAGGTCGTCCCGGCCAGTGGGGAGCTATCAGAATCATTGACAAACTCTCCGTCCTCACTCTGTACAAGGACGGTAGAATGAGGTTTACCGGGGAGAAAGCGTACAGCAGAATGTTTGGCCACGGGTGCAAGTTTGTCTGAGCGTGCTTAGCGTGCTGACAGAGTAAAGAACAGTGGGCAATGTGCCTGAGATCGATGCAGCCCTGCTGTAATGCATCCAGATCAGGGAGGGTTATGGGCTGCAGTTTGCTCTGGAGGGGACTGCATTACCAGGTGTGGTGCACTTGATGACAGGGACACAGGGGGATGAGAGTACATGCTTGTGGATCGGTGCTCTAATAAGGGTTGTTGTATTAGGAGCCCAGGTGACACATAAATGGGGACAGAGGCCACAGGGTGTATATATGTGAGCACTCTGAACTTTGACCTTTATTTTGTTTGACACAGGGGTAATGTGTTTCAACAAACACTTTATTTTGTTTAGCGGTCTGCAAGTGCTTAGATGTGACTGGAGTGGATAAACGAGGAGCCCACAGTGCCAATAACCATCCAGATGCACCACTCCCAGCACTCACGCTAGGCTTGTCTCTTCTTCCTCCTGCCCTGAGCAAGGCTGTAGCAGTGGTAGCTGCAGGGGCCGGCACAAGGCTGGGGTTGAACACCTTTGTAGTTGTCAATATGATAGAAGTCAGAATCTGGTCTTAAGGAGACTGACATTGTCCTCATCTATTCTGGAACAAGTATTCTAACAGAATATAAAAAAAAAATGGGCAGGGTAAGGACAAATGAAGAAATCAGAAATGTTTTCTTTGGTTAGAATTTCCTTCCTGATTCATGTGCAGCAGTGCTGAATAGGTGAGAACTGTCAGAGAGTTTTACACTCCACCCTCCAGACATCACTGGTGTTCATGAGCAGCAAAACATGGTAAGAGCTGTATGCTATACTTTCGAGAGCTTCATGTCATATTTTTTTCTATCAAAAAATGCTTTTGACCAAATCTTCTACGATACATGTTTGTAATTAGTTTCGACAAGCATACTATACTCATGACTTAAATCAATTTCTAACGTTTTCAAGTGGTTGCTGAAACTTTCAGGGCCTGTCTTTAATGGTAAGGAGCTGTGTGACCTGTCTGTCTATGGTGATCCTGTTCACAGCTAACGTCAGTCAAACGCTTGATGTTCCTCTGTCACTAATGTAAGAAAACCTGGTTATACTCTTCCAAATGGAAATGATGAGTCTTATTTATCGAAAACAGTATTTCACTAAGACCTGGCAGTAGACAAAATGGTTCTCTGTCTTGTTTGCCGGTATGTCACAGATGCCTTGTATAAGGGCTTGTAGAATGCTATCTGGCATTTCATGGTGATAAAGGTAGTGGGAATGTTGTGAATTGTTTTGTTTTGTATATTTTCATCAGGTTGTCTACATTGAATCAATACAAAAAGTGTTGTGACACACTTCGAACTTACATGTGTTTGCATTTATTTGACCGATGTCTCAGCTTATGACTTCGTCAGGGTCGTTTTTGATATTGACCACAAAACTGCATAGTCTGTATGGCTTGTGGAATTAGCTGGTGTGTTGGTGTGTTCATATTCTGAAATTACCAAATCTAATTTGATCTAAATCTGAAATGATCATTTGATCCAGAAAAGGGTAGCATGCTGTATATGAAATAATGTTAAAATTCAGTAACCATTTGAGATAATACTAAGAAAAAAAAAAAAAAAAAAACTGACATTTATACTGTGCAAGTTTAAGTAGAGCGCAAAGAGCAAACTTCTCCTTTTCCTCGGAACATCAGATCTTCTGAGAAGTGACATAGCCACATAGCATGTGTCAATATGTTGACCACAAACAGATAAAGTTTGTTTGTGTGTGTTTGTTTTTGTGTGGGTAGGTGGTTGTGCCTTTGTAGTGTTTGGGCTTAGTGAATTGCATTTTTGCACAGGAAATTTACTATTCTTTTATTAGAAAAAGTCATTTCTGTACTTGGTCGACATTATTTATGCCATCTCAAATTGTCTAGTAGCTTTATAAACATCTTATTTCACACCTAAGTGTGAGCAACTTTATAGGTTCTGCCATGTACTCTGCAAGAATATACATTTCTTCTACGATTGATTCCTTTGTTGAGGTTGTTCTGTGGTGTACTGTGTGTGTTTTCTCTGGTAGGTGTGTGTGGTCAGCAGTGGAGTGTCACTTACCAGCCTCAGACGTTCTATGGTTGTGTGGGGGGTTCAGTGGAGATGTCCTGCTCTTACACCTACCCCAGTTGGCTGATCATTAAACAAGTTTACTGGACAAAACAGAGTTATAACGATCCCCCTGATCTTACAGACCACTCAAACTACAGAGACAGAGTCACAGTATACCAGTGTGGAGCTCATGGATGTCAACTGCAAATAAACTCACTGACTACATCAGACACTGGTTATTATTACTGCAGGATAATAACACACACTGGAGAGAAGTGGCTTGGAACACCAGGGGTTTACCTGCATGTTAGAGGTAAAAGTCAAACATGCTTGTTTGCACATATGATTAACCTTTGTGTGTGTGTGTGTGTGTGTGTGTGTGTCTGTGTGTGTGTTTGTGTGTGAGTGATAGAGAGAGAGAGAGAGAGAGGGGTGTAATCTCCCATTTTATTTCCTTCTAGATGTCCCACAGACCACATCAGTGTTCATCTGCCCACCTTATAACATTTATGAAGGAACAAAAGTGACTTTGACCTGCAGCAGCAGCTCTAATCTACCAGTGCAGAGCTACAGCTGGTATAAGATTGGCAGCCAGGCAGCCCTGAAACAGGGAACAGAGAATACATACACCATCCATTCCATCAGAGCGACAGACGTTGGATATTATTACTGCATTGTAAATAACAGTACTGGTGCAATGGAGAGATCAGCACATAAGGAACTGAGTGTTTATTGTGAGTTTAGCCTTTTCTCTACTTCATGCCCTCTGTGAGACACTCTGCACTTGATATGTCAACTATCACATCACTGTAAAAGTTTAAGCATACGTCGATTTTTTTTCCTATTCCTAACCTGTGTTAGTAACATATAGGGCTTACAATATATTCTAACAGCATACTTAAGTAAACCTTGTAGACACTTCTGTAAGGCATTTGCATTTTAATCACATGCAATCACTTTGGATGTTGTTGTTCTGTATGTAGCTCGTCATGGATTCCAGAGGTTGTGATTGGTCCTCCTGGGCAAATAACTGAGGGAATCAGAGTGAATCTGACCTGCAGCACTGGTGCCAACCAACCAGTGCACAACTATTACAGATGGTACAAGAGAGGGGGGCAGAGCGGGGAAAACACATTCAGACAACTGAACAACACAGAGAAGGAGCTCACCTTCAGTGACATCCGCTCTGAGGACAGTGGAGTGTACTACTGTGTGGCAACTGACAAATATGGTTCTAACCTCTCTCCTTACAAACAGCTACATGTTTTGTGTGAGTCTAATGCTATTTTTTTCTATCAAAGAATAAGATGTTGACACCAAAGCATTTGCCTCCATAGATACATTTTTCATTTCTTAAGGTACTACCAAGACAGATTTTGTCATTTTTACAAAAAAAATGAGTGTATGTAAAGTCTGATAACGCTCAATGATATGTTGAAATCTGTCCAACTTTAAAAAGAAATAAAATGATTTTTAAAGAAAGAAATTGGATCTATTTTCATCTGTATTTCATTTCCTCCAGAACAGTTTTATTTAGTGATACCAGGGAGATTGTCAAGGGCGGTTCAGTGACTCTGACCTGCAGAAGTGATGCCAACCCACCAGTGGAGAACTTCACCTGGTTTAAGGTGAATGAGTCCACTCCAGTAGGATCAGGACAGCAGTACAGCATCACTAACATCAGCTCTGAGGATGGAGGACAGTACTACTGTGAGGCCAGGAATAGACTTGGATCACTGGTCTCTAATCCAGTGTCAATCATAACTGAAGGTATCAGTGCATCAGTGCATCAGTGCATCACCTGTCTTCAGTTGGAGTTATTGATTCCTCACTTCACTTTATTCATATTGACTCTTACAGGAGACCAGAGCCCATTTATATCTGCTGTGGTGGACTCTCAGTGTGTGGAGCTGTGGGTCTGCTGTGTGTGCTTGTCTGGATGAGGTGAGTCAATGGGAGTGAAATAATCAATAACCAATAAGATTAAGGGCCAATTATAACAATAAAATGAACATTCTTGCAGACAGATTTCTACAGATTAGTCTGGATTGAGACCCATTTCAGAGTTACCAATAACCCAATAGCCAGTCACGCTAATCTAGCACGTGGCAGTCTTTTCAATGCTTTTCCACTGCAACCCAATTCTGAATCAATACAATCCCAGGAAATAAAAACCAACTTATCCAGCATGTGATGAGCTTCATTAGACATAATCAAACTATTAGATAATGGCTACTTTGCCATTCATTGTGGCATTTTATCTCAAAGTGATTGTTTAGGCAGGTTAGATGTGATCACACAAGGCACTTGTGAATGGCACCTTTACTTTAGGACTGTTTCATTTAAATCATTTTCTTTTCTTATAGCAAAAGATGCAGGACAGCAGCAGTGGCAAAGAGAAGAGACAACCAGGTGAGAGAGGAGAACACATGAAGAGTTTACAAGTGTGTAAGTGAAGTGTGTTTGGGGTGAGAACTGCTGATGTATTTCTGTCATCTTTTGATTATATTAAGAATGACCAAGCTGGGAATCCTGACACCCAACCTGACGCAGTTTACCAGAACCTGAACACCAACACCACCCAACCTGATGCAGTTTACCAGAGTATGAACCCCAACACCACCCAACCTGATGCAGTTTACCAGAGCCTGAACACCAACACCATTGAACCTGACCCACTGTACCAAACTCTCAAATAATATTTAATGTAAATCTCCATTCCACAAATAAGAAATCACAATCACCACATCACATCACAATGTAATTATCATCTCAGGAGAATATTCCCAAGTAGTTGCTAAAAAAAAGTAATTTTCCAAGTTACTTAAAGTCCATGAACAATTATTTATTTGGAGAGAGGGGGAGGAAAGCACAATCAGGTAGAAGCTAAACATGGCTTCACAATCTAAGTCATATTTGTGTGTGTCTGTATGTATGTGTGTTTAACTAAGTGTAACATGATTGTTGTCATCTTGTGTGAGCTCATATACTTGTTTCCAGTTCCTAGAGCCAAGATATCATAGGAAGAGGATTTTTATAGTCTCTTTGGGGAAACGAGAGCTAGTGAATCATGAAGAGATATTACCAAAGGGTTGTAAAAAGTGCTGTGTGTTTACAATCCGCTGATTATTGCTGACTGCACCTTTAACCAGTCTCTATGATGCATAGTTTTAACATACAACAGAGACCTAGCAGGATGCAAAGTTTCATTTTCTCACATTTTCTGACTTTTTTTTGCCTTTTCAATTCATGCACCTGTACATGTATTTTGTATTGTGTAGACTACACCTTAGACATAGAATTTAAACAACTGCAAATAAAATGCATCTTAATCTCTCTAAAATGTATCAAGTTATTCTTCTATTTTTTCTTCTTATTCTTCTAAGTTTTACATGTTTTCAATTGTGGCAAAACTCCTGCATGTATCATAACATGCAGCTACCAAGGCCAAATGTATCGTGGACAGAAACATCTGAAACACACCTGATGTAGCTGTAACATCTACCTGATTGGTAGCTTTTATGCGGCATTGCTGAGATTGTAGTCACAGAAATAATGAAATGCAGAGTAAGTATTCTATATTCTAACAACAAAATGAGTCAACACTGAAATTTACAGGATTTGCTGTTGATGGTTTTGAGATCTCTGATGGCTATGGTTCTGTTCACACCTAAAGGTACATCAAGCCCTTCATGTTATTTCCACAGTTACCATGAAACCTTGATAGCTGGTGCCTTATGAGATTATAATAATAATCATATAATAATAATTATAATCTTTTCCTGACAAAAAATCTACACAGTATTGATGACAGGTGTGTTTATTGATCCTGCATATGAAACAATGATAATTTAATGATTATAATTTTATGATGATACTAAAAGCCGTTTGCAAATTTATTTGCCTGTTGTTTAAGAGAAAGACCAAACTTCTCATCTTCTATGAAGAACATCAGCTCTTCTGAGAACTGTCCAATATGTAAATATCTTATGCCGAAAAAAAAAAGCTGAAGTTAACACGTGTGTGTGTGTGTGTGTGTGTGTGTGTGTGTGTGTGTGTGTGTGTGTGTGAGAGAGAGAGAGAGAGAGAGAGAGAGAGAGAGAGAATTTGGTGTTTCTTCAGTGTCATCCATAGAAAATAACATCTGTTACATCATTGATCTGACTCTTCCATTTGTTGAAATGGACATGTGCTTGGCCTGTAGTGTATTGGACACAATGTCTGAGGAATATTGCCATATACTGTATATAGGCTTCAATACACAGTTGATATTACAGTAACAGTGTATAAACATGTATGGTTTAGACCTGCCGTTTACTCCACAAGTATTTAGCTTTCTCCCACTCTTTTGTTGCTACTCTTAAGATTTGCCTTGTGTGTGTGTCCTCTGGTAGGTGTGTGTGGTCAGCAATGGAGTGTCACTTACCAGTCTGAGAGCAACTGTTCTGTTAAGGGGGGTTAAGTGGAAATGACCTGCTTTTAACCAACCCCCTCGCCACATCCACATGTTCCAAGGCATTGACGACTGATGATATACATTGCATATATAAGTACTAGCCACCTAGCTGGAACACGTTATTGTAAAGCAATCTGTTACATATTGTTAAAAAAGATGCCATATAACACATATATTCCTTTGTACTGAAAAATAGACATATTTTGATTACTAAATTTTGTGAAAATATGCTAAACTAAATTGTTGAGATGACGGAAAAGGGTAAATGAATGGCCATCTATAAATTTTAAAAATAGATAAAATTGGTTACTACACTCCAATGTTTAGTAACATATTTTCGCAGTAATAAACACATCAATTTCCACTTATCCTGGTTTCTGCATATGTTTCAACCTTTAAGACTTGTTCAGCAACTGGCATTGTAGGAGGTTGTGTTATAAGAGCTCACTAAAGCTGGAAAAGCCCCATTTTTTTTCTTCATTGCTGTTTTGGGATGTGACCTACAAAGTGAGGTTTAAGTGGGATCCAGGACAGCAGTACAACATCACTGACATCAGATCTGAGGTTGGAGGACAGTACTACTGTGAGGCCAGGAGTAGACTTGGATCACAGGTGTCTTCAGATTTGACCATCACAGTTGAAGATGTCATAATGTGCTAGATACTGGACTCATCTGACAGTCAATAGGTAAATAAAATTAGTATCATTAGATTAGTATATTATTATTATTATTATTATTATTATTATTATTATTATTATTATTATAATTTTCAGACAGTCAGTTTACATACTGAAAATCTCTTTCTACAAAGAAAAAATAATCTAATAATCTACCAATAGGAGATCAATAGGAGACCAAATCCTACAGATGGTGGAAGCTCCCCCTGGTGGTCAAACTCTACTGTATAATGCATAGAAATGACATCATTGTATTGTATGTGCATTTGCCAAATGGAAGCCCCTGAAAGCACTGGCCAGAAGATGAACCTGTGAAGCCACAAAGTTGCAGTGTGGCAGCAGACTTTAATGCCAGACTTTTAGACATAATCAACAGGAGACCATATCCTGCAGGGGGCGATACTGAGTGATGTGACGTTTCGCCATAGGGTTAAATATGCTGGAATGTTACAGTATCCTATGGATCATCTCCATAGTGCTGTTATGACTATGGAGGCTTTGATATCACCTGGGGCCTAACATGGCTAGAGGTCAATACACAGATCTACATCAGGTGTGTCCCAGATTTCTACATGATAGGATGCATTCTTTAAATTTGTTTGTTTTTTTAGTTGTTTAGCAACAACATTGCAGTTTGTCCAGTAGGAGGTGATCATGTGTTAAAGATCACAGCACATCTAGTTGGAATCATCTCCTGGGTTTTGATTTAGCAGTGGAGGCTTTGATGTAATCAGGAGCTCATGCTCCGAGCAGGAGCTCAATACACAAATCTACATCAGGTGTGTTCCAGATGTTTCTGTCCATAATACATTTGGCCTTGGTAACTGCATGTTATGATACATGCAGGAGTTTTGGACCACAATTGAAAACTTGTAAAACTTAGAAGAAGTATAGAAGAATAACTTAATACATACACAGGGCCCTGCTCTCCCAGGCGAGAGGGGGGGGATTTTCCATCCTTACCCAGATGGGTGGGCTCTCTGGGCCTGGCCTATGAGAGGCTCAATCTGAGCTCAGCTGGTTTGCCTCGGAATGGGATTGCCAGGGCCCCCTTCACTAGGTCTTTATATGATTTGAAATGGAGGGTGTTTGAACACTAGTGTGAGGAGTGTCAAGAGTTGCCTTTCCAATGCTCAGCTCCTGTTGTGCTTTCCTTTTTACAGGGGCTCTTGGACAACCCTAAGCCTTCTCTACACTATATCTGTGGGTCACTTAGGTACTGGCACAAAGCGATTGGATCTCACCCCCTGGGGGGTCGTTTCAAAAGTTTCACAAACCTTTGGTTATGATAAAAGCCATCACAGACAGAGGTCACACAGCTCATTAATTTTAACAACAAACCTTGATGAGTTTTAGTTTTGACAAAGTTTTGACATTACTTTAACATACTTCAAATTTAGATGACAGAACTATATGAAGTAATGTCAAAAACACCTTTGCTCCGTGTTGTATAGATAGTCACGGAAGTTAGCCAGGAAACCACCAAATGCTGTGATGCACTGTGTTGAGTTTCTGCCTGGTCACTGTAAAGCCAAGCCAATGAATACAAAAAAGTTGTCATCAAGACAATTTGACACCTAAAGTCTTACAACAACACTATACTACAACATTAACCTTCCAATAAGTGGTCAGAGCATATAAAGGCATATAAAGGCTGTCTCTTACCATGTCTCACCACTGCTGTTGCTCAGCTGAACTCTTAGTGGGCATGCGATCAACACTGCAGAAATGACGTTACCGATGAGCGAATGAACTTGAGTTTATATCCTTACGCTGTGAGTATTTTGCTTACAAGATCCTGGTGAAGCAATGACATCCCCCTCTGGAACATCAAAATTTAGCTTTTAACCAGCGTCCAATCCACACTTTATATTGTAGAGACACATTTTCCTGTGTGGTTTGGAGGTGCCTTCACACAGAGCTCAGATATGCGTCTTATTTTAGCATCTTGTTCATTTTAGCACTTGATAATATCCAAAAAGAATCAGTTACACATGCGTGTGTGTCCTCTAAATTAACTTCATATATATATACTGTTAATCAACTTCAGATACTGTACATAACAGACTGCTCCATAGAAAGTAATCAGATTCGTGTGTGTGTCGGAGTGTGTGTATGAAAGCCATCATTTGTGACCGAGTATAAATATAATTCTGTTAAAGGGGGAACTTCAGCATATTTAACCCTGTGGAAACGTGAAACGTCACATCCCTGTGGTCAGAGGTTTTTGATTGCTGTCAGTGGAAAAGATCACATCTTCTGGCCAGTGCTTTTAGGGGGCTTCTATTTGGCAAATGCGCATGCAATATAATGTAATTTCTATGCATTACAGTTTGACCACCAGGTGGAGCTTCCACCATACCAGGGGCTCAGGCGCTCAGTAGCGCCCTCTGCAGGATATGGTTTGTCATTGATCGTCTCCAAAATGCTGGCAAGAAAACAAAAACCAAATAATTATCTGAAACAACGAAACGGTATTTGAGTTGGAACCACTGGGACTAATTTTAAAACAAGCAGATATTTATTTCTTTTGAATAAAGACATTTACAATATGTAAATTGACTGATCATACAATGTCTTTATTTACTGTGATATAAAATGAAAAGAAAATCAGAAAATCATAGGAATGCCTTAAATGTTTACCTTTATTGTTACACAGCTGAATAAATCTGTTATGCATACGCTCAAATAATAATTCAAAGCAGAACATTTTTGAAGAGCATTAAATTCATCTGAAAAAAATGCACAAAAAAAAAAAAAAAAATTCCTCCCGGTTTCCAGAGACAGGTCATATTATTTTCCTATTGGCCATCAGGTAAGTCCAGAATCTATCATGTCACACATGCACTAATGCATCAGGTTTGAGCTCATATGATGATCACAGGTCCAACCATATGAACTGTACTTTAGATGTTGACACAAGATCAATATTGACTAACACAAGATAATATAGATTCAGGCTCTGTTAAAGTGCATGAGGTTGGGTGGTGTTGGGGTTCAGGTGCTGGTAAACTGCATGAAGTTAGGTGGTGTTGGGGCTCAGGTGCCGGTAAACTGCATCAGGTTGGGTGGTGCTGGGGTTCAGGTGCTGGTAAACTGCATCAGTCTGGGTGGTGTTGGGGTTCAGGTGCTGGTAAACTGCATCAGTCTGGGTGGTGTGGTTCAGGTGCTGGTAAACTGCATCAGTCTGGGTGGTGCTGGGGTTCAGGTGCTGGTAAACTGCATGAAGTTGGGTGGTGTTGGGGCTCAGGTACTGGTAAGCTGCATTCACAGAGTTGATGTTAGTGATGCTGTACTGCTGTTCTGATCCTACTGGAGTGGACTCATTCACCTTGAACCAGGTGTAGTTCTCCACTGGTGGGTGGGCATCACAGCTGCAGGTCAGAGTCACTCTGCTTCTCTCAGGAAGGTCAGTCACAACCACATTGCTTCTTGGACGGTCTAAACACAAAATTTATACGATAACAGAGTGCACAACAGACTCAGTGAAAAAGGGAAGAGTGGTTCTTCGTCTGTAGCTTTTGTTCCCTGTAAGATCAAGAGAATCCTCATCAGTGGGTCCAGTACGCTTTTTTAATGCTCACAACACTTAGTCCTTGAACCAGAGGGTTGACTGAGGGCAGTAAGGCACATGGTGATTTTTAGAATGATGTACCACCCTAGAGTTAGAAAATGAGAGCATCGCATTGGTGGCAGCTTTTTGTGTGTTATCACCCTCTTTATGCCTATTATAAGGCTATAGAGGGATATGTTATGGGTGAATAAGTTAATCATTTTAACATATGCCCTTCCACACCTGATTATTTACATTAGGAAAATACTATTTGCATTGCAAGTTTTCTTGAAGATGCAGATGAGCCATTATCGACTGAAATATCTGATAATTTGCATACATTTTAGGCCATGGGCAAGGGGCGCTTACAGTGGACCTCTACCAACCAAACAAGTTTTTTGTGCCTTCGTGTAAATAATCAACAAGGAAGTTTTGTTGGGATATCTATTATTATTATTATTATTATTATTATTATTATTATTATTATTATGCCTGTAATAAAACTCTCAAAAGCCTGATAATGGACATAAACATGTTGATAAAACCAAAAAGCTACCCAGCTTGCCAATGAAACAGAATGGGACATACTGCCCATGAGTCGTACAAACAGGCCAAAATTGTGGGGTCTGGCCTCAGGACTAACTGGGTTTTGTTACTTTTTCACATCATTTGGAAAAAGTGGAAACAGTCAGACTACTATGATGTACATGTACACAGCATGTAGTGCAAACTGCCAATACTACAAACTGCATTGCAATATCTATGGATCATTCTTTTTTCATAATGACATAAAGTACCTTGTGCAATGCCTTCCATGTTTGTCTTAGATGGCTGACACACTGTTGTCTCATTGAGCTCAATGTTTTTGGTTAGTGGGTATCACATTAACACACACGCCACGCAGACAAAACATCTCATATGTGTTTTATTCAGTTTCATATTTTATTCCATATCAAAGTCATATCATATAAGAGTAACTACGTAAATTGTTCTTGATCTCTTGAACACCACACACACACACACACTTTAGGCTAGTCAAATTTACATACAATTTAATCAGATGCTAATATTTATTACATGTGGCAATTAACAGGTAACAATATGAATGTGAATAAATATTTATATAGACGTGATGTCAAAAACGACCAAGTTCTGTGATGTCCAGATACCCACTGACATTAGCATGCAAACCAAGTAGCGCTATGGCTGAAAGGGAGCTTATATGATCTATACTAATTTAATCCTCAAAGAAAAGACAAAATAATCAAGATACATTTTCACAGTTAATTTTTTAAATCATTATATCTAGTGCTATTATACAGTTATGAACTAGTGATAATGCTGATATTTGCTTTTTTTTAATGACATGGAACATTGGACACTGGAACTAGAAATCAGCTCAGCAATCCACAACATTTTATTTTATCACCTGGAAATCAGAGTCACACAAATATAGAGGAGAGGAATATTACAATTCAAACCTGAATACAAAGACAATGATCAAGAGTCACTATACTCTGTACTGTGCAGTGAAGGTGTGTGTGTGTGTGTGTGTGTGCATGCATGTGTTTTTCATCAGCGATGAGACATGTCATAATTTTGGTAGATGCCATTTCCCTCCTGCTTGTTGTTTGATTGGGATTTCTGCCTGCCTAAATGTGGCAGATTCCATTCTGGGTTTGGGATATCATAAATATGGTAGTCCTGCAAAGACAGCCAAGCACTTTCACTGTAACAAGTAGTATTTCACAATATGATAAACCTACAACAACAACAAGAACAACAACAACAACAACAACAACAACAACAACAACAATAATAATAATAATATAACTCTCCGATACATTCTTAGTAAAGACTTACTTCCTTCTCTTCAGCTGTCTCTATGGGATTTGTTGATTTCCTGCAAAAGCACCTGAATGATAAAAAAAGAGATAGACAGAAAGACAAGGATCTTTTAAAAGATCAAATCAAACTTTGGTTGATTTAGTGGTAGTTGTGAGAACAGTGAATAGGTAAAGGAGACACAGAATGGATGAATGGATTATTGTACCTTGTCTGATATTAAAATAGAATGTATTCCATTTTTTATTAATCAAAAAAAAAAAAATAGCTGAAGTGCAATTTTACTAGCCCAAGTATAACTTTAGGCTGATTGAAGTCGTTGGTTTCGGCTAAATTACACACTCTTTGGCAACGCCAATGAACTACAACTGATTTGTGACATATGACATCACATATGAGTTTTTAGTGTCTGACTCCAGGATTTATATATGAAGGAAGGCACAATCATGTTTCATATTTCAATGACAGCTCTGTGGCCATGCACAACCTCTATTAATTCAACAAAGCCAAGATAATGGATTTCCATTCGATGTCCCCTTTAAACTATCTTTGAATTAACAGAGTAATTCACCTGCTATTGTAGATGACAGAAATGACACAAATAATTCCAAATGTTACACAAGCTCCCAGCACATAATAAAAGATGGAATTTTGTTCTTAAAAAAGGCTTTTTAAAACAATTGTATCCTCGAGAGTAGCGAGACTTGTTACACCAGTTATAATATAATTGTAGGGAAACTATTCTGAGTTAATGCTTACTTCAATTTAAGTGCATGCAAATTTATGCATTTAGCAGATGCTTTTATCCAACGTGACTTCCTTTTTGTCAACTAATTTCCTGATGATACATGACTGTGATTTATTTTACACAGTAGGCTACCTTATTGAAAACATTTAATCTGTGAAAGAATATCAATCACTATAACAGGCATTTGCAAAAGTCTGGGCATCCCAGTGGTGTAATCACAATGTTATGATCCTGTCTATTGTCTGTTTGTTTGTGTATGCAGGCCTGCAGTTTGTCTTCAGTGTTGGGATTTGTTTTGTCTCCTTTAAGTTTCCATTTAACAATTCCTTCTTTGCAGCTCAGCGCACCTGGTTCCAGTTTTCCCTCCTCATCCTAGTTAATTAACCAGCCAATCCGGATTCACTTGCCCTGACTATATACGCCCTTCCTGTTTCTTTGTTCTCGCTCAGCACCCATATTGGTGGTTTGTGTTGATTCTTTGTCCTGTGTTTAGAACCTTTCAGTTTTTCGTTATGTGGTATTTTCAAGCAAGTTTGTTGTGCTGACCAGCTCTTAGCTTAGTTTTGTGTTTTGTGGTGTTTGTGGGTAACTGCTTTTTGAGGTCCTGGGGGGGAGCTTTGGGGTAGGATGTACATAATTAGAGTTGCCCTGGGGTTTACATGCTTGCATACATTAGATAACAGTTGTTAGCCTCATTTCACAAGGGTTAGTCAAGTGGTGACGCCGTCCCCCTTTGACGTAATTTGGGGTGCTCTTTGGAGCACCTGCTATTGGTGGTGGGTTTTGTTTTTTCTCATTTTTATTTGGTGTCACCATTTAGTTTTGTTAACCCTTCGTTCCTCCCCACGGTTACCTTGTCTGGTGTAGCTTAAATAAAAAAAAAAACCTGAGTTCTACACCTTAAAACTGTGGATGTGTGGATTTGTCCCTCACTTGTCAATCTGTTGTGCAAATGTTGGCACCATGGTACTCCGCGCCCTAGGGGCCGCCGTAACACACAATAACACTGGGCAGGGCTGTACAGAGCTGAACAGTCTGTAGGTGTTTCATATGGGCACTGATAAGTTTCTGGTTGCAGGTGTTATGGACCATTCTTCCCTGGTAAAATGTTACCAGTGTGCCAGTGTTTTTTTAAACATGGTGAAGTTTGAGGACTGGAATGGGCATTAGAATATCTATCTTGGATTCATCATTGATTGCCATCATGATTTTTCCCAGGGTGCCCAAAAATGTATACAAACATGAGTCCACACCCACACATATATGTAACAGTAAATGATAGTCCTGCAGTTCTGTAGCTGTCAGTTTAACAGTTACAGTTGTACTGTAATGATGGGAACCATGTTTTGGATGGAAGGAAGCAGACCTACCTGAGGTGGTTGCTGACATAGGAGTTGATTCTGTTTTTTTTTTTTTTCAACACACACATAAAAACAGTAATAGGTGAGAAAATAAAGAAATATTTTAACAACCAAACATGTGCCAATATTGCCAGATATTATAAATGAAATTGAACTATTGTTTGTTGATTTTTTTTTATTCAATTTATATTCCACTTCTTAAACACACACACACACACATATAACAAAACTGAAGTAAAACAATTTAAATGAATTAAACCTGTTTATTTTTAACCTGTTATTTTTAAAATCTCAACAATTTACGCTAAAAATATGTAAAATATGTAAATATGTGTAAAAATATGTGTGGACATTTGGGCTCCAGAATTTCTTTATGGACAAAATCATGTGACCTAATCATGTAGTCTTCATGTAGCCTTTTCATTTCTTGAGGGACTAAATGAAGCCATTAGCCAGCATAAAAAGCCAAGACGCAAGACAACGTAACTTTACAAGTCAACAAGTCAACATCTTTGCAGGAATCAATAGACATTGCTTTCATGAATAACCTCTTGAGTGTTGGATTCATTAGCGTGATGGTGGAACAGAGACGGTGAACATCACTGAACAACTTTAGGGTGTGTTTACAGACCCACCGTGCATGCGTCTTATGTCATACACCCTAGCATTAGCTGAAATATCTACGGTTAATGTAATGCGATGATGGCAGGTGTTTGCACGAACAGGACAGGAGTAGCGGGCCTACAGAAAGTTTGCTTTTAAATAATGACGAAAAAAAATTGAGATTAATTTTTCACCTTAACCGATACGAATCCTCACACAGTCGTATTGAAATTTAGTTTTAGTTGACAGTGTATCATTACATCCCTACATCCCATATATATATATATATATATATATAGTATATATATATAATATATATATATATATATATATGTATATGTGTGACGTTTTTGCAGATGTAGGCTACCTTAACAGACACCATCTGTCTCTCATCATCAACAGTCATTAAAATGAAACATTCTAGCAGCACAAAGGACAAAAGAACGCCATTCACTCTTAAGTGTGCTTGCGCATTGTGGGCTTATGTACAACACTATTTCCACTGTGCTCGGTAGCGGTGCTTATAAGACAGCTGATGTGAGTTTAGTTCAGTCCTTTTTATGTATAGGATATTTTAAAGTAGCACAACTGGCTAGTTGCTCAACAACTGCATCTGCAACTAATGCATTCTAATGCTTTATGCAGAATAAATCGAGAGTAGAGGGGAATTCTGTGTGTGTGTGTATGTATGTGTGAAATTAGTTTCTATGGGGCTGTTACACTGTTACTAAGTAGCCCTATTCAGTGAGGTGAGATCCAGTCGTCAACACATTGATCACAATTTAGCAAACAGTTTGACTCATGTTCACAAATCACTCGAGCATCCTTATGATGTCCACACTCATAAGTCCCAAAATCACTATGAAGGCAGCTCAGCAGTGATGTCTCCTGTCCAGAACACTAGACATCACCCATCCTGATCTGGCCACTCCCCTGGACAAACTGGATTTGATATGGGGTCATATTGGCATGACCACAGCCCACTTCTCTGCACACCACACTGGCATCCTTCAAATCCCAGAAGTCATCACAGACGTTTCCCCAAGTGCCACTGTAGAGAACCTCAACTCGTCCTGAACAGGGTGTTGAACCACCAACTAATCTTACCTCAATGACTTCAGGAGGAAACAAAGAAAGACTACCGTCAGCGGTCATTATTAATTATTGTAAGTTCAACACTTGGAATATACAGTTCACATTGGTAAATGGACTGCATCTATATAGCGCTTTTCTACTCCTACGAGTACTCAAAGTGCTTTACAGTGTATGCCTCACATTCACCCATGCACACACATGCATTCACACACCGGTGGTGGAGGCTGCCATGCAAGGTGCCAACCTGCCACCGAGAGCAATTTGGGGTTCAGTATCTTGCTCAAGGACACTTCGATGGGGTCAGTCAGTGTGGGGCTCAAACCTGCAACCCTCCAGTTGCCGAACAGCACCTCTACCACCTGCGCCACCATCACCCCAAATTCCCCCAAATAAATTATAGAATATTTACATGTATATAGAAAAATACCCCATTACGCACTTGCCGTCTATCACTCCTGCACACAGTCCAGTCAACTTTTAACTTAAAAACTGTTAAGCTTTTTGGAATTTAATTTTACAGACATAATCTCCAAAAGGCCTGAGCAATTAATCCATCTTAAATGTCATGTTAGGAGGGAATGGCTCTTAAAAACTATACTGTATTAAGATTTCCTGACTTTAAATGAGTGTCTAATTCTTTTGATGCGCAGACTATCAATGGCAATGTGTAACTTCTGAGGTGCATAGATTCAGACGGCAGGTCTGATCGACACCCTGTGACGCCTGCAAAAAGCTCGTTATGGGCACTGTGGGGGAAAACAATGGTTCATTTTGGCTGGAAGTCAATCAGGTGCCCAGCTGATAGTTATACATAACACAATTTAGATGGAGTTTTACTTATTTCTGGGGGCAATGCTTTAAGCTATACATGTTGTTCAAACTGTCCTATGTGAATTGTCAACTTGATACACCTCCAAAACCGATATTGAGGACAATTTTGATTGATAAACTTGCTAACTCGGTATCTATCCACAGTGATGGATTGGCCATAGAGCTGTGGATTAAAGGCATTATTCCCCCTGTTCTGCAGCATAACTGACACCTCTGCATAGATGGGAACACAGAGACAAATATGTTAACATATAACATATATGGCGGTGGTAAGAGCATTTAAATATCTTGGATAGCATGCTGGTAGCCTGTAAACTGTGGGTTTGAATCCCGGCTGCCACCATTGTGTCTTTGAGCAAGGCACTTAACCATAAGTTACTCTAGAGGAGTTGCATAATACAAGCTGCACTGGATAAACGTCACTGCTTAAAGTATAAATGTAATGTATCAAATAAATTCTAAGCCTCTTTCCTCCATTAAACATAAAAAAACACACATGAATCCATAGAAAAAACTGAAGATGTTTAAAACTAGACAACAAATGGCAGCAAAGATGGCTGCACTCCAAGTTTGTTTATGAGTTTGGCTTGGTCCTCTATCCGCCCAGAGAGTATTCCAAGTGGGTGGTTAAGTGTCAAACCTGGGTAAGTTACACCTGAGGGAGTGGTAAACCTGGTAATAGAAGAGCCTGGAGTCCTCATTAGAATGTTTATCACTCTATCTTAACTTACCCAGGTTTCAACACCACCTTGGAATACCCATCCAGACTCAAACTCCAATCCACTGCACTACACAATGGGACACTGACTGCTTATAGACAAACTGAATATTCACACAGGTTTGTGTAGCTTTCTCCCTCCTTGACAAAGCACTTGTGTGAGGACCCTCTGCCAGTTGTTTGAGCACTTCCTCCTAATGCCACAATCAGTGCAGTGAGGATAGCACTCATATGTTGGGTATCACATGGTTTAGGTGCACATTTTGAGAATCACTGCTAACCCCACTTACCACAAAAGGTAGGTACTGTGGATAAATTCGGCAAAATGTGGAAGTGACCACTACTGCCACTGCTGTAGTGTGGTCAGGCAAGAAGATTGTATGCATGTCAATAAAGGCTAACAGTGGAATTTATCAATACATTTGTTTTATTACATTGTTTTTGTGTTTTACTTTGACTCACATACTCTGCTCAAGGACACAGTGGTGGCAGCCGGGATTTGAACCCACATATTCTGTCATGTATTTTACATTATATGCGCTTATGTGTGCTGAGGTGGTTTTTTTTGCCCCCCTACACTGTGCTCCCCATTGGAGTATAGTCTGGTGGTGCCTTTTTTTTTCTCCTCCTCTCTCCTCATGTTATGCTGTATTGTGCCTTTCATCTCCCCCATTTTGGAACATTGTGGGCGCATCCCTAGAAGCAGCAACCTCTTGCTCTCCCCACCACAGGGACACACAGATGACCATGTTACATTAGCAACTGCTAGCTCAGTGTATGTACCGCACTAGTGGTGATGCTCACAAATTTCCTGGCAGATTTGTCTATATGCTTCTACAGCACATAGAAAAGGAAACCTGTGGATTGTTTGAACTGTTTCAATTTGACGATACATATATATATTTTTGACGACTCATTTCATTTCTTTTGGCTACGAGTTTGCTCAATTTGAGTTGACCTAAATAATATAATTTAGCCTTTGTTGGGCTAAGGTGTTTGATTTTTTGACTTTGATCAGAAATATTGGAAAGTTCTCACAAGGGGTTTTATCAAGATGAAGTAAAGACAAGAGGCAGGCAAGATGTAGCTATTCATTCTTTTTCTCAATAGCCTACTATCAATTTTTGCAGTAAATACATCAATAACAAATAGTTAATACATGTAAAACTGGTACTTGAGTTTGCCCCCTTTGTTTTTCAGTTGTGTAGGTAGGCCTATTCAAGGAAATCAAAGTGTAACGCTCAGAAGTTTGTATTAACTAAACACACAGGAGATAGAGCAAACGAAACACAAGAGAATTAAACAAACCACTAGAAAACACAGGGAATGACAACACCGACTGGGGAGTCTGAGGCTCGTGGGGCAAACAACGGGAGATCGCGGGAGACGGAGAAAACACACTGACACGTAGGAAATCCTAGGAAACATCGACGAGACCAGACACCATGTGAAGCAGGAGGGAGGCTTAAGTAGGGTGGAGACCAGGTGACACCAATTAGAACTCAGGTGAAGGTGATCGTGCTTGAAGAGGTGAATGCAAACGAGGAGACGAGCTGTGAGACCGTGACGTTGAGTGAGGGGGCGTGGCCGTGACCAGGTCCGATGCGGACCTGACATTACCCCCCCCCTTCAGGGGCCGCTCGTGGAGTACGACGGCCCGGGTGCCGGATACGCTGGTTGGGACGACCCCGACCTCGGGGAGCGGGACGGTCCGGATGCTCCGCGTGGAAGGCGGTGAGCAGGTTGGGATGCAGGATGTCCTCCCTCGGGACCCATGAGCGTTCCTCCGGACCGTACCCCTCCCAGTCCACCAGGCACCCCAGGCGACCTCGACGGCGCCTAGAGTCGAGGACGGAGTCGACCACATAAGCCGGGCCGTCGTCCAACAGGAGCGGCAAAGGAGGCTCAGGCCGCGCATCGGGAGCTGGGGAGAGAGGAGAGACATTGTGAGGTGCGTGATAGGGTTTAAGTAGGGACACATGGAAAGTGGGGTGAAGGCGGTAGTGAGGGGGCAAACGTAACTTATAAGTGACCGGGTTGACCTGCTGCACGATGTCGAAGGGGCCGATGAACCGGGGGCTGAGCTTCCTAGAGGGCAGTCGGAGGCGGATGTCCCGAGTGGAGAGCCAGACCTTCTGGTTTTCTCCACGCGTCTGCGTGGGTTCGGTGTGCCAGGGGAAGAGGGGTGGCTGGTAGCCGAGTGTGCACTGGAAAGGGGTGAGTCCGGTGGCGCGTTGGCGTAAGGAGTTCTGCGCGTATTCGGTCCAGGGTAGGAAGTGGCTCCAACGGCTCTGGTGTTGGGAGCAGAAGGTGCGTAGGAACCGGCCGATCTCCTGGATCTTTCGCTCCGTTTGGCCGTTGGTCTGCGGGTGATACCCCGAAGTGAGGGTGACGGCCACACCCAGGCGCCCTAAGAAGGCCCGCCAGAACCTAGATATAAACTGGGGTCCCCGATCGGACACCACGTCCTCGGGTAACCCGAAATGGCGAAAGACATGAGTAAAAACCGCCTCTGCGGTCTCTGCCGCCGAGGGGATAGACTTCAGGGGAACGAGTTTACATGACTTTGAGAATCGATCCACCACCACTAAAACACAGGTAAAATCATTGGATTTAGGCAGGTCTGTAATAAAATCAACGCCTAGGTGTGACCATGGCCTCTGGGGTATCGGGAGAGGCTGGAGCTTACCCTCTGGGAGATGTCGGGGAGTCTTTGCCATGGCACACTCGGCACATCCAGCCACATACCTCTGGACGTCGCGGTGCATCTGCGGCCACCAATACCGATCGCGGAGGAGAGAGAGGGTCTGGGCAGCCCCCCGGATGGCCAGTGCCCAGGGAGGTATGGAGGCTTTCGAGCACCTCCTGTCGAAGTCCGGCGGGCACAAACTGACGATCAGCCGGGGTCTCGGGGGGCGCTGGTTCCTGGGCCACCGCCTGGGCGACGCGGCTGTCCAGAGCCCACTGGATAGGGCTCACGATGAGGTGTGCCAGCAGGATTGGTTCGTGGGACTTGGGTGAGTCCGCATCCCCGTAGACTCTGGACAACGCGTCGGCCACAACGTTCTTGGACCCCGGCCTGCAAGACAGAACAAAGTTAAAGTGGGTGAAGAATAGCGCCCACCGGGCTTGACGAGGGTTCAGGCGTTTGGCCTCTCGGAGGTAGGCCAGGTTCTTGTGGTCAGTGAGGACTCGAAAGGGGTGTTGGGCTCCCTCCAGCCAGTGGCGCCACTCCTCCAAGGCAAGTTTGACGGCAAGTAGTTCCCGGTTTCCAATGTCATAGTCCTGCTCGGCCGGGGTAAACTTGCGGGAAAAGTAGGCGCATGGGTGTAGTCTGGCTGGAGACCCGCTTTCCTGGGACAGGACCGCTCCCGCTCCAGTTGTGGAGGCATCCGCCTCCACGACGAAGGGCTTGGTAGGATCCAGGAGCGTGAGGAGAGGAGCCGAAGCGAAGGAGGCCTTGAGGTCTTGGAGCGCCCGCGCCGCCTCGGGGGACCACTGGAGGGTCTTGGGCTTGGACCGGAGCAGGTTGGTGAGTGGAGCGACCAGTAGGCTGTAGTCCCTTATAAAGCGGCGATAAAAGTTGGCGAAGCCTAACAGACGCTGTAGCTCTTTGACCGTAGTGGGAGGCGGCCAGTGGAGCACGGCGTCAACCTTCCCCTGGTCCATCTTAACGCCCTGGGGGGAGATGTTATACCCCAAGAACTGGACCTGACGCACGTGGAAGACGCACTTCTCCGCCTTGAGGTAGAGGTGGTGTTCACGGAGCTTGCGGAGTACCTGTGCCACGTGCTGTTGGTGTTCGGCTTCGTTCCGGGAATAGATCAATATATCATCGATATAGACTAGGACGAACCGGTGGAGATATTCCCGGAACACCTCATTCATATAGGCCTGAAATACGGAGGGGGCGTTGGCTAGCCCGTAGGGCATGACCCGATATTCGTAGTGGCCGTTGGGGGTGATGAAGGCCGTCTTCCACTCATCCCCCTCTCATATTCTGATGAGGTTGTAGGCACTCCGCAGGTCTAGCTTCGTGAACACCACCGCCCCACGAAGCTGCTCCAGAGCGGCCGGGACCAGGGGGAGAGGATGGCGGAACTTTACCGTGATCCGGTTCAGGGCTCGATAGTCGATGCTGGGTCGAAGTCCTCCGTCCTTCTTTGCTACAAAAAAGAAGCTGGAGGCGGCGGGCGAGACTGACGGGCGAATGTACCCCTGGCGCAAGTCCTCCCGGATGTATTCCTCCATGGCCGCTTGTTCAGGCAGGGACAGCGGGTAGACCCTACCCCCAGGCACTGGTTCTCCCGGCAGCAGGTCAATGGCGCAATCTCAGGGCCGGTGTGGAGGGAGTTGTGCAGCGCGTGCGGGACAGAACACCTTGGCGAAGTGACGGTAGTCGTGGAGAATGACGGTGCTACGGGCCGAGTGTGGGCTTTCGACCGAGGTCGATCCCACCACCAGGGAGGAGTGACTGTGACGGGACCTAGGAACAGGGAGACAAGACAAACACTGATCATGACATGAATCACCCCATTTTAAGATCTCTCCGGTGGCCCAATCCACCACCGGAGCATGCTGGACCAACCATGGGCGGCCAGGATTAGGTCCACGGTGGCCTCCTCGAGGACCAGAAAGTCAATACTCTCCTTGTGGCTGGCTCCAATCTGGAGTGTCAGGGGGCCCACGGCATGCCAGATGGTCCGTCGGGTCATGGGCCGACCCACTACGGAGTGCACGACGTAGGGGTGGGGACTCTCCCGACACGGTAGTTTCAGGCGTCGGCAGAGGGAGCCGGCTATGAAGTTCCCGGCGGAGCCAGAGTCGAGGAGGGCCCGGGCTGAGAGGGAGACATTGGTGGTAGACAGGGTTATGGTGATCAACAAGGGTGATAAAATTGACGGTTGCAGACTGGCTCCACTCACCTGGACGCGAGACGGGCGCACAGGGCAAGCGCAGATGTGGTGTCCTGAGGCCCCACAGTAGAGGCACAGGCTCTGTTCGACCCGCCTGCGTCGTTCGGTGGGAGTGAGCTTGACTGTGTCGACCTGCATGGGGGTCTCGGACGCGGAGTCGGTAGGAGCGGGTCGGAGGGGAGACGGAGCGGCACGGGAGACAGGTGGCAGGCAGCCCTCCCTCCGGTGCGCCACCCGAATGGCGAGCTGGATGAAACGCTCCAGGCCGATGGAATCGTCGTACGCCGCCAGGTGGAGGCGCAGGGCGGGTTCCAGGCCCAGGCGGAAGGTGGTGAGAAGTGCCGGTTCGTTCCACCCACTGGCGGCGGCGAGGGTCCGGAAGCGGAGAGCGTACTCGGTGATGCTGGTCCTACCCTGTTTCAGGTGGTGCAACTGCTCCTGGATTGCGGAGTCGCCGACCGGAGCCTGGAAGACCTCCCGGAAGTGTTTAAGGAAAGCGTCCACCGACTGTGTGGTGGGTCCCGCCTGCTGCCAGACACTCTCTGCCCACTGGAGGGCCCGGCCGTCCAGGCGCGAGATGATATAAGCCACCTTGCCACGTTCAGTGGGGAAACGGCGCGGGTCCATCTCCAGGGCGAGAGTGCACTGCAGCAGGAACCCACCACAGGCCTCCAGGTCGACGCTGACTGGCGGTGCCACGTGAGTCAACAAGCTATGGTGCAGTTCGTCGACCAAGGCTCGAAACGGGTCGGGGTTCTGAGCCTCCATGGTTTTTGTTAAGGTCTGGTCTTCTGTCAGACACAGACAGGCGGAGGCGGATATGGAAATAAGGAGTTTATTTAAACAAACAAACAAAGGGAGAACGAAAGTCGCGTCCGTTACTATAACGGAGGAAATCAAAGTGTAACGCTCAGAAGTTCGTATTAACTAAACACACAGGAGATAGAGCAAACGAAACACAAGAGAATTAAACAAACCACTAGAAAACACAGGGAATGACAATACCGACTGGGGAGTCTGAGGCTCGCGGGGCAAACAACGGGAGATCGCGGGAGACGGCGAAAACACACTGACACGTAGGAAATCCTAGGAAACATCGACGAGACCAGACACCATGTGAAGCAGGAGGGAGGCTTAAGTAGGGTGGAGACCAGGTGACACCAATTAGAACTCAGGTGAAGGTGATCGTGCTCGAGGAGGTGAATGCAAACGAGGAGACGAGCTGTGAGACCGTGACGTTGAGTGAGGGGGCGTGGCCGTGACCAGGTCCGATGCGGACCTGACAGAATGTCAAATAGATATAAAATATCTCCATGGCATATAATGTCTGTAGCTACCTGATGGGAAGTTACGCACATGCAGAAAAAAAGGAATGTATTCCCACATTCAGTTTACTTATTTGCATGGGTAGTTTTCCCAATTAGATTATCAAAATTGTTTGCACCATCTCTTTCTGTTCCAATTTGCAATCCAATTGAATTAGATCGTTTAAGGTTTTTTTTTATTTTTTGGTCACAGAAGACAAGCGGCATGAGGATGCAGACGCTGAAGGCTTATTTAATCAGAAAAATCAAAAGACCACAAAAGGCAAATAAAGTAACTCAGAGACTGACTACACAGGAATTTCAACAACCTCTTACAGCATCTTCCTTTAACAAACAAAACCACACAGAAACAATGAGTCCAGGGTTTAAATACAAACATAATGAGAACATTGGGGACAGGTGCTCTAAACATGGCAGAGAAACCTGAATAGGACGGAAACACTAAAAGACTGGAGAGGATGAGCGGACTGGGTTTGCATATGGTGCAAGAACAGGAATCCGGTCTGGAGTAGAGCCTGGGACTGGAGCAAGGACAGAGGAACGAGGTGTAGCAGACGTGACATGTATCGTGAGACATTTTTAACATTTTTAATTCCATCAGGGGTGCAATGGTAAAATAAGGGGAGAGAAAACAATGAATTTTGTGATTACTGCAAAGTGGGCTGTGACACATAGTAGCAGATGATTAAAAAGACATGCAAAACATCTTTGACGATGAAAGGTTATTGTCTCGTGTCTGTGTAACTATTGGACTGGTATTAAATGATAAATGCAGATAATGCAGTGGGATTTTGCAATGTTAAAAGCTACATTTAGTGCCGACTCTTTACAGATGGGTAAATTCTTTCCAATAGAGAGGAGGGTAAATGCATGTACTTGCGTTTAGCCACCACTACAGCCCTGGATTCCATTATTAATCAGAAAAAAAGTAATAATTTAGTGTCCGTGTGTTTGTGTCTGCGTGTCACTGTCTGTCGCTGGTGTTCCGTTTGAAGCACTTCTTCCTGATCTGCTGTCGAACCTGGACAGACAGGTAAGGGTGAAAAGGTATAGTGAGTGTATTCACCTGGATAGAAAGGGCACAGTGAAAAGGTACAGTGAGTGTATTTACTTGGTTAGAAAGATCCAGGTACAGTAGTACAGAAAAGGTACGGAAGTGTTTGTATGAAAACAACATGCAACAGAAAGTGTTGGGTTTGTGTGTGAGAGAGACTGTGTGTGTGTGTGTGTGTGTGTGTGTGTGTGTGTCTGTGTGTAATTAAGGTAACATTAGTGCTATAAAAAACATTCCATATACTCCGTATAATTATCACAAAGCCATCATCAACTGGGTTATGAAAATGCATACACCCAGGTACACACTGACAGACAGGACAATGTTTTATTTATTTTAATGGCCGCACAGACAATGTGTGTGGTTGACGGTCCCTCAGGGGGATGGGGTTACACCCTTAATTGCAGTGACGAGGGCACCTGTGCCAGAGGTTTTGGGGAACACGCTATTTGGCGTGAATCAGTGAGAGGAGTTGCATGGACTCTGAAGACAGTGGTGGACGGAGTTTTTTGTCGGTTGTTTTTTGGCCTGGTCTAATCAGCCAGAGGCCTACAAAGTTTTCTCCTGGATTTGAGGGTGAATTTTTGATGAGTGTGACAGGTTTTCTTTTGATTTGGTTGGTTTTGATTTTGTTTTGGTGTGTTGCTGAGCTAGCTCGTCGAAACTGGATCGCGCCAACACCAGCCGCACGGTTTACACAGGATTATCTGGGAATACACTACTGTTTTTAAACATACATAGAACTCTCAACAACAAAAAATCTGCACATTCTAGGAAGGAAGGCAGAACTGCGTGGGCTTTTGGAGACAGGCGGTAGTAGCCAAAGGACAGTTCTTGTTAGGTGCCAGGTGCCAGCTAGTGTTTGGTTTCTGGTTGTTTTCACACACACTATGCCACATACACACACAAACCCCCATTTTCCCTCAACACATATATATTTTGGGGGTTTGATGAGCCGGGAGGGTTAACTGGGATGTAACAATCTAAAAAAAAAAAAAAAAAATCCAATTGTGCAGCGTTCTATAAAATTTGGTTGGTCAGTGCACATTGTAGGTGTGTTTTAACAGAGCTGAGACCTAGCCTTTTAAAAACGCTTGTTTTTTTCAAAACAGGGGGACACAATAATGTGTCAGACACACTAATCAAATAAGTTGTGTGGAATCCCTCCTCACCTCATCTGTGCATCTGGAAGTAGGGCTCTCACATCAAAGATCATCGAATACTGACCAACATAGAGCAACATAATACGGTACAATGGGAGCAAATGTGAATAGCTTAGGTCTGCATGAGTGAGAGCATCGCATTACGTCACAATAGAAACTTTTCAAGGATCTTTGTAATCAATGTATGAGAGCTTGACTCTGGCCTGTATTAAGGGTGAATCTCCCTCTTCTCCCTTGCAAAAGCAGAACACGTAACATTTACATAATGTTACCTCCTTGTTGAGCACACAGTGTACCATGAAGATGAAGGTTCCCTGTTGACTGCTGAGCACGTGGAAGACCACACTGATTGCCCTGTTGCTTTCGCTGAAGAATCCCAGTATCCAAGGCAAACCCACAATGACAGACTGTATCAGGATTTTAATCAAACAAGTCCTACAGAAATGAAAGGACACTTTATGGTGTGCATGAAATTCAATATTTTAAATTGTTAACCATTTTAAAAATCTAAAACAATGGCTATCCAAGACAATAACAACAGTTTGTTACATTGTGCTACGAAATAGCTACAGTTTATTATATGCTGTATACTACAAAACTATCCTGTATTTTTAAAACCTTGCTGGATTGTCTGGAAAGACAAGATTTTTTCGACTGGCAACAACTTAATGACCATTAGACTTGAAGTTAAGCTGAAGCATTAATACTCAGCAATACATTCAGAAGTGCGTAGCATACCCACCATTCATATAAAAATTGGTTTGAAGTACAGTTGTTTACTCAGTACAAACCTTTATTGATTGCCAGTGATATAAACCCATGCATCCATGCGATCTGATCGGATTCAGCGCGATCGGATTGAAATTTCAATCGGGGTGAGAGAGGTGGTGTACACCTTTAGACAAACTGATCAATGGGCATGTAAACGCGCAATCGGATTCATGGACTAGATTTTGCTGTTTGAGCATGTGTGGGGATAAATGCGTGGTGACGCAAATATATGCACAAATATCTTAAAAGTACTAGCGGCACCACAAAGTTATAGAAATGTACTCAGACGAGTTTGTATTTCCACTTATACAATCCTAGCTAGCATGCTAGAAAGTAACCTACCTACTTACATAGGCTGTTAAGTGTGGTATTAACTGGCTGCTACCTTGCTAACATTAACATTAGCTAGCCAAATGGGTGAAAGTGTATTTGTGTTGATAATGTCAGCTGCAGTCTCAAAATCTTAATGGAGCACAAAACAGACCCTGTATATCAAGTTCAACAAGTCTATTTGTTACAAAGTTAATTTATGAACATATTTTAATCCACAAATGGCAGTAGGCTAAAAGGTGCTAGCTAAGGGATGTCAGATGGATGCAAACAAAAGGACAGTGTGAGAAACCACTGCACATGTCAAATGGTGACGATCGGATTAAATGCTTTGAGATATGTAAACTTGGATTGAACAGTTCAAGTGAAATATTTATTCAGACGAACTTCAATCCGATCAGGAAAACACTGCATGTAAACATGCTCATTGAGGAAGTTCACTGTGTGGCAGGGCACTGAGTGTAACATTTACAAAAGAATGTCCACTCGCTTTGTTTTGTTTACCGGTGTGTTTCAGCAGCCCACTGTAAGTACTTTTAGCAACATGCTAGCTCACTGCATAGACTTTGTAAATAATTTAAGACATCATTTTGAATTCAGTTGCAGGAATTCCCAATTGTACTGTGCCTATCTTTCAATAATATTTTAAAATCATTGGTTTGTCAGCAGGCAGTATTTAGGCAGTCAATAGAAGTTTGCTTGTTAACAGAACATAAATAAGAAAATAAATAACAACAAGGCTGAAATATGCAGTGTCTCTTAACAGTAATGTTAAAAAAAATTAAGGCATGAAAAAGGAATTTGCTAAAATTGACTGCATGGTCAAAAGGTACTGGTAGATTGTTCTACTCAAAGCAATTTGGTGAATTGTGCTACCCGAAAGATTTTTTGCTCATCTAACACATGCAACACAACAACCATATAATCCAGCACTTAAAGATAATCAACATCAAGCATCAACAAGGAAGTTAACTGTGTGGCAGGGCACTGAAAGTAACACAAGAATGTCACATCACCATTACATCATACATATTTACACCTCATTAAAAAAAAAATCCAAACCCAAATCATGTACCCTCAAAAAAAAAAAAAAAAAAAAATCAACCAAATCATGCAAAAGATTTGCGTGGAACAGACAGACAAACATTACTTGCATCAGTCTGTAGATATCCAATGTCACAAAAATCTCATAAGATATTTGACCAGTCTAGCATGGAACTTAATGTAAACATAAATCAGATGCATTAACAACAGTTACCACACTACAAAGTGGCAACATTACATCAGATAAAGTTAGGGGAAAAGGTAGTGGGCCTTCTTACCTAATTAATTTATCACGCGTCAAGCCGTGACGCATGCGTAACAGAGTAGTGCGAAGGATGATGAGGATGACCAGGAAGAGGATTGCATTGGTCTAGTTTGTGTGACAACACAAGAACAGAGTTAGCCAATAAGGATCTACCTCACTCGCATATTAAGATGCCTGCCCCAAGTGATTGGGTGGGTGGATGGATGGATGGATCTATATATATATACATGTATATATGTACATATTATATATGTACATAATATATGCAATATATATATACTGTACTTAACCTATTCCCCAACTGTTCCCTACTTACTCCAAGTATGCAGCAGACAGGACCCAGGAAACTCCAGATGAATCCCCTCTCATACTTCAACCAGCACCTAAAGCGGGGTTATACAGAAGTTCTGACTAATATACTAATATAATGAGTTATACTTTAACTAGTGCTGTCAACAGCTCTCCCATTCCACACAACAGGCACTTAAAACACAGCACTGGCCTCTGGTTCATAGCCTATATGTATGAATGCATTACTGTAGCTAATTCATTCCACCATTGAAGTACCACAAAGTCCATTTTAACATGACAAATATTACATTACATTTCCACTCACAAGTCACTCCCATAGCCATCAGGCACAAGTCCTGCTGAAACAGCAACAATAGCGAAGGGACCTCCATAACCAATCAGACACTGCCATCCCCAGTGAGGTCCCACTGCCTGTGTGGATTTGATGTCCTTGAGCTTGATGATAGCGTGGAAAAGCCAGATGGTCTCAAGGAACATCCACACAAAGGAGCTCAGGAAGAGGTAATGAAGAATTCCTGACAGCACTGTGCACACAACCTACACACAAAACACACAGGTAGTTTAATTGCTCCATGGCCCATCTTTGCTCCAAACCATTTAGTACATGACTTGATCTTGATTAGCCAAACCCCACAGCCAAGTAGATCAGAGACTTGGTGGTAACACTTGAATTTGGTTCACTCGCCGAGGACAAGCTTGCTGTCACTGTATTTGATGAAATGCGTGCGATCTTCCCCACTCACAATATTAAGATGCCCCACTGCCTCTCCTGCCCCGAGTGGATGGATGGATGGATGGATCTATCTATCTGTCTATCTATCTATCTATCTATCTATCTATCTATCTATAGTATGAAACCTATTCACCAACTGTTCCATATTTACTCCAAGTATGCAGTACACAGGAGTAGGCAGTGCATATTGTTTGGGTGAAGTCATGTGAGTGGAGGCCTAACTTATGAGTCACATAGACTGAATACCAATGTCCTTGATCCTAACCCCTTAGTCCTCAAGGTCTCTCCTAATCCCTGAGCCCTCAAAGCTGGCATGTCAGCAAGTTGTTTCATTTCAGTTAAGTCTCCAAGGGTTCTGGGCTTTCAGGGTCAATAGGATTCAGCCATTGACACCATTTTCATCACCTTGTGAGAGCGAATGAGGTGGATGAACTCCTGGACGAGCAGGAAGAGGAGATGAGCGAGGAACAGACTGATGCAGAGATTCAGATGAGCCACATCTGTTACTTTATATTTTTGACGGCAGAGGGCAAAGGTCACGATCGTTAGGATCAGGAACACCAGTCCGACAGACACACTGATCCTATTCAGCAACTCCATCATCGGGTCTGTCTGCTAACAGAAATGTGGTGATATGCTGTAAAAATATTACCTGATAATGTTGTAAACATTCATGAGATTTAAATTTTGGCATCACACTGTTGGCTTGGGAAAAAAACAAGGAAATAGCACAGAATAAATTCCTATGGATATGTATGTGCCATTGCTTTTGTGAAATCAATTCAAGGCTGCATTCAGCCAGGACAACCATGGCATTTAAATTAGTTAGATTTGTGAAAATGTCACTAAAGTAAAATATAAGAATTAAGATAAAGATTAAAATTTTACTGTATTTTCATTTGTGTTGCCTGGATGGCGAACACATGATCGCTTTTTGGCACCCTGTCCTGCCTATTGAGACACAGTTGCGTATTGGATGATGTCATCATTCTGTCACATTTGTGCTTACCTCTGGAGGGCGCTCTACCTGCATGATCAGGGAGAAAGTAGAGAAGTGCTCACAAGTGCAGACAGTGTGGGTGGTGTTGGAGTGGGTGAGGTGACAGCCATCTACCACCCAAGCACTGGTGTTCCAGTACACACAGGAGAGGTCACCCTGAGGGTCCAGAGTCTAATCACACAGAAAATACACAACAAACAATGAAAACACTGAGGTCATAAAGCTATCCTATAAAACTGCAATAGATAGAACATGCAACAAAAAAAGAAAGCAAGTCAGCAAGTCCATCAGCAATCAATGGTAGTCCTATTTATTATTATTATTATTATTATTATTATTATTATTATTATTATTTAAAGCAATCACTGTAATTATTTTGCAGTAATGCATCTTCATTAGTCCTTCGAATGGGGCTGTTTTTGTTTTGAGCAATAATTTATGACGGGCATCAACAAAAACACTTTCAGAGCCACTGAGATGGCAGTTTGTTCTAAAGAAGACTGCAGTTTAACATGTCTCCAGTCTTACTTGAGACTTAAAAGAATAATATTATTAAAAGATTTGTTGTACATCACTTATTTTCCCTCACACATACATACTTAAAAACACAAAACAGAGTTTACAGTGTATTGGAATGAGTTTTTTTTTTTTTTTTCCAAAACCTGGCTTGCCTGGCCATCACTACAGATCCAAGTAAGCAAATGTGAGACTAACCTTGTGTTTAAATGTGATGTTGGCTGGGCTTGGTAGGGCTTTGTTTGGGGTTTTGGGAAGGGAGGCAGACAGAACCTCAGACATCATGTTCTTCACTGTATCCTTGACTGTGTGGAAGAAGTCTGCTTTCAGAACCGAACTCATGTTGGTGGAGGTTGTGAGGGCCACTGCGGCTAAGCCTAACAGAAACATACAGATACATAGTTCAAAGTGTTAAGCTGTATGCAACTGGACTTCTTGTTGGACCTTTCATCCAAAAGGCTTCTTGAGAAGGGTGACTCAATGGGTGAATGGGTGACTCATGTAACCCATTGTCACATAATGAGGGGTGTGATCTACAGCTCACAACTCCACCTGCAGGTCCAGAGAAATATTCCCCTGGTTTTCCATCACCAGGCCAGAACAGAAAAATCCTTTTGGATGAAAGGTGAAACGTCTTCAAGCTCTACTGAGAATACCAGTTGAATACAACTTAACACTTTGAACTACAATGACCTGGATGAATGAGAATCCTCACAGACATACATATTCACACAGATGTACAATCCAAGATTAACTGCACATTAACTACACCCCAATAACATTAATATTTTCAGTATAAATTAACAAAGCTGTTATACTGTTCACCCAGTGAAGGCCAAATGACCTTGTCACATTTGTACAGAAAGTCACATTTGTACAGAAAGAACAAAGTGACTGAATATCAAAGATGAGCAGAATTCTGCATGCTTAGAGGTGCCTGGAACAAGTCAGTGTTACTGTTTGGTAACACTTTATTTGAAGGTGTCTACATAAGAGTGATGTGAGTCTGTCATTCGCATGACATAACGCGTATCATGAACATTAATGACACTTTTTTGAATGTTTATGGCTGTCATTTGGTTTTTGGCAATGTGACGTTTACACTGTTAGGGGCGTACACAACTAAAAAACCGAATGACACTTAAAGACAACAGTCGTAAACATTAAGTCTAATCACATAGACAATACACAACAAACAATCAAACAATCAAAACACTGAGGTCATAAACCTATCCCATAGAACTGCAATAGATTGTAAACATGCCTCAAAAAAAGAAAGCAAGTCAGCGAGCAAATCAACAATCAATGGTGGTCTTATTTATTATTATTATTATTATTATTATTATTATTATTTAGATCAATCACTGTCATTATTTTGCAGTAATGCATATTTATGAGTCCTTTGAGCTGTTTTTGTTTTGAGCAATACATCAAATAAAGTGTTCTATTCTGTTCTATTGACCTGCAGTGAGTATGTGCCATAGAGCCAGATACAAAGTGGTCTAACAAAAGATAGATGGTCCACCCAGAGCCTTTAAAAATGTTTCAGTCCCACCAAGAAATATGTAGCAGCCTAAACGACTGTATGCAGCTGCATATCACTTTGACTGGAGTGGATGTCTGGGCAACATAGTGCAAAAGCATTTCTGACGTTGCGTCAAAATGATCATTGCTTTACTTACTTACTGTTCCCATTTCCAACTCAATTCTGAATCATTCAAACTAAAGAACAAACCAACAGAAAACAAATACCATAAGTCCCCCCAATATAACATGAAATAATAAGTAAAGCCACAAACATACCATTGTTGTTACGTGCAATACCAGTGAGATCTACATCCAGGGCGGTATTTCTGTTTTTGACATGGGCAATCTTGTTGCTCTTATAGTCCTTTCCAATGATGAAAGTTTGTACTTCTGGAAGAAAAGAAGATAACATGTATTTACAAAAAGTTTGCTACTAATGGAGGCCTGATTGTGTTTTTATAATGACATAGTAAATGGACTGCATTTATGTAGTGCTTTTCTACTCCTATGAGCAATCAAAGCGCTTTACAGTGTATGCCTTACATTCACCCATTGGTGGCGGAGGCTGTCATGCAAGGTGCCAACCTGCCACTGGAAGCAAATTGGGAAGTTGAAAATGAAAGTTGGGTTTGCACACCTATGGTTTTGGTGCTCAGTGTCGTGCTGCTGTTTGTAGTGGTGGGCTTCACCAGGAACCCCACCAGCTTCTCAGTGGACTGGAGCATCGCATCACCTGCATCCACCAAGCTCTTTCCAGTAGTATCCTGTCTCACTTCATGAAAAGTGTCTTCCAAACTCACCAGTAAAGAAGTCACAACCTTCAGATTAGCAACAGTAAGCACCAGTCAGGCAGACTCTCAGATATAGGTTTGTGACAGAGAATCTCATAGGAGCAAGTGATATTCTGTGTTGTGTGAATAGTCAGTTGTGTGTGTCCTACTGAAATTAAATAGCTGGACATCAGGACAACCAAAAACCAATAATCCTACCCAGGCAAGCTACTGAAGACACAGCATAGCACATAAGCATAAGCATAAACTTATTTTTTAAAAAGTATAAAAGAATATATATATATATATATATAGTGAAGTTTTGACTTGGGTAAGACCTTTATCATTGAGAATTTTTGGGGTCAGACGTGAGAAAAAAATGCTGTGCCTTGTGTTATTATGTGGAATGTACAAGGCATTCATCTCATTAGGTAGACAGTGGTCATCAGAAATACTCACGAAAGGCTGTAAAACAACGTCATCTGTTAAATTCATGACAATACGGTTCAGATTGTTAAAGTGTGCCTTAAATGATGTTTCCTGTGGGAACATAAATAAACAACAAACAAATGCTGAGGCATTTATTTAAATATACAGGAAACAAAACAAACTGGAACACAATCACAAATACAAATGTAAACAAGCAAACAAACAACCAATCTCTTTTCTGATTGAACTGTAAACATCTATTAGCCGTGTACCATGTACTGTAATATTGGACTTTTTGACAGACAAATTTATTAAAAGCCCAGATAAAATCTTAGTTCAGAATCTTAAGATCATTTTTTGAATACAGTGACTCTGGGGGCTTGAGATTTGTCTCTTGTGCCAGTCATGATGTGTACCTCATTGATGCCTCTGGGAGGATCTGAGAATGAAATGGAAACATTCAGACCGTTAGACATGGAGGATCTCAGATGGAAGATCAGATCTAATCTAAATCTTACAAGTACTTAATTGTATTCTTACCTTGGCAAACCAGTGTTTTGCCTGGAGTGATACTGAGAAAGGTACCACTTTGGCATATGCAGTGAGATATCTCTTCATTGCCATTGCATATGGCTGAGTCAGGACAAGCCTGGGCTAATGTACCGCAGGATTTAATCTGTGACACTGCTGTCAGTGACACAAACACACACACACACACACATGCACAGAAAAAGACAAGAAGACAGGAATCCAGTTGTTTTTTTAGTCAGATGTTCCAAAGTGGTCAGATATTCCAAAGAGGTTGTAACAAATATGAATACACAACTCTTTAGGTCAGCATCCACAAGATAATTGTCAACTTGGTGATTCAGATTTTAACCAGGGCATTACATGTAAATATACCTCAAATTAAATATAAAGCAGCCATCTTTTCTTGATGAGCTTTAGCTATGTGTGTGTAATGCAAACATATGATGCTGTTCTGTTTGGCCGGTAATCAAGAAAGAAATAACTCCGCCATGGGTCAGAAAGGTTAGTGTAGGGAGTACAAATATCTAGATGAAGAGATAAAACAACCAAATAGGTAGTATTATGGTAAAAGAAAATTAAATACTTTATTACATTAAGCTTCGAGAAGAGTCTTCAAAAATCCCCTTTCTTCATTCTTTCAAACACTTAGACTCTTGGCTATAGGCTGATACAGGGCCCTAATCATTCATTATTCCATTCATGTATTCATGCCCAACAGACTTCCCATTTCCATCATTGTGAAGCACATGAGGGTGTCCATGTGTTTTTTGCTATTTTCACAATGGAAAAAAGCATCTTTGCACTGGGCACATGGTTCTAAAGGGTTGGGCATACTTTAATAACCTAATCACATGAAGACATAATTAATCATAGATTAGAGGAAACCAGTAATATGTACATGAGTGTGTACCTTATCATTTCTACTCTACAGAATTTAACAATGCAATTTGAATATTTCATAACAATCAAAAGGATATCCTAGCTCACTGAGTAGATCTTGGCTTGCGTGCGGCAACAAAAAATAATTGTATATGTTATAAATATTTCTGCTAAACGGGGAACGTATTCTATACAGCCCCTATATATTTATTCACCTGTTGAGATGCTTGAGTTGTTTAAAGAATCAGAAAGCAGTGTTGTGGACACAGGAGACATCTCTGTACTGAGGGACTCTGCTTCCACCCATCCCCACACACAGACACACAAAAAAGACACACACTCAGAAACACGTAATAAAGAGAAACTGATTTCAGATAGCAGCTGTAAACTAGCTGTCTGAATATATTTAGATATGTAGTTTGTAGGAGCCAAATTAAGCTTTGAGTTTAGTTTTATATGCTTCAATTATTAGGCTTGCACGTGGCCCCATTTCATCATCTTTTCTGATTTGGTGGACAAGTGGTATGTTGAATGAATTGTATATTTCTGGTAACATTGTACATATTCTATACAGCCCCTATGTAATTATTCACCTTTTGAGATACTTGAGTAGGTTGAAGATTCATGAAGCGGTGTTGTGGACACAGGACTCATCTCTGTACTGAGGGACTCTGCTTTCACATACACACACACACACACACACAAAGGGGAAATTCAGTGTGAATCAATCCATGGCCCTGTTGTTTAAGGTCAGCAAGTAGTCTTAAAAAAAAAGAATGAGAAAACTTGTGTCAGGTCCGCATCGGACCTGGTCACGGCCACGCCCCCTCACTCAACGTCACAGACTCACAGCTCGTCTCCTCGTTTGCATTCACCTCCTCGTGCACGATCACCTTCACCTGAGTTCTAATTGGTGTCACCTGGTCTCCACCCTATTTAAGCCTCCCTCCTGCTTCACATGGTGTCTGGCCTCGTCTATGTTACCTATACCTATACGTGTTCGTTGTACTTCCTTCGTCTCCTGTGATCTCCCGTGTCTCCTGCCCCGCGAGCCTAGACTTCTGTGTTGGTATTGCTACTCTCTGTGTTTCCTAGTCGCCAGTTCCTGTGCGTTTGTATTAGCCTGTTCGTTTATCTTCTGTGTGTTAGTTTACCTCAAACCTTCTATGCGTTATAGTTTTCCGTTCCCTCCGTTATAGTAACGGACGTGGCCTTTGTTATTCCCCTCGTTACCTTTATCTTCTGTGTGTTAGTTTATCGCCCACCTTCTGTGCGTTATAGTTTTCCGGTCTCTCCGTTAAAGTGACGGACAGGACTTTTGTTATCCCTCTGCCTCCGCCTGTCTGTGCCTGACAAAATGATACAAACCAACTGACAGCTACTAACTTTAACTGACTGGGGCATAGGAAAATGAAACTGAAAGTGAGTTTCTTTGCTCCATTTAGTTGGTGTGATTCACACCAGATTTCTTACAAATTTCCATCATTGTGAAGCACATAGGTGTGTCCATTTGTATTTTGCTATTTTCACAATGGAAAAAAGCATCTTTTCACTGGGCACATGGTTCTAAAGGGTTGGGCATACTTTAATAACCTAATCACATGAAGACATAATTAATCATGAATTAGAGGAAACCAGTAATATGTGCATGAGTGTGTACCTTATCATTTCTACTCTACAGAATGTAACATTGAAATTTGAATATTTCATAACAATCAAAAGAATATCCTAGGTCACTGAGTAGATCTTGGCTTGCGTGCGGCAACAAAAAATAATTGTATATGTTATATATATTTCTGCTAAACGGGGAACGTATTCTATACAGCCCCTATATATTTATTCACCTGTTGAGATGCTTGAGTTGTTTAAAGAATCAGAAAGCAGTGTTGTGGACACAGGAGACATCTCTGTACTGAGGGACTCTGCTTTCACCCATCCCCACACACAGACACACAAAAAAGACACACACTTAGAAACACGTAATGAAGAGAAACTGAATACAGATTGCAGCTGTGAACTAGCTGTCTGCATATATTTAGATATGTAGTTTGTAGGAGCCAAATTAAGCTTTGAGTTTAGTTTTATATGCTTCAATTATTAGGCTTGCACGTGGCCCCATTTCATCATCTTTTCTGATTTGGTGGACAAGTGGTATGTTGAATGAATTGTATATTTCTGGTAACGTTGTACATATTCTATACAGCCCCTATGTAATTATTCACCTTTTGAGATACTTGAGTAGGTTGAAGACTCATGAAGCGGTGTTGTGGACACAGGACTCATCTCTGTACTGAGGGACTCTGCTTTCACACACACACACACACACACAAAGGGGAAATTCAGTGTGAATCAATCCATGGCCCTGTTGTTTAAGGTCAGCAAGTAGTCTTAAAAAAAAAGAATGAGAAAAATGATACAAACCAACTGACAGCTACTAACTTTAACTGACTGGGGCATAGGAAAATGAAACTAAAAGTGAGTTTCTTTGCTCCATTTAATTGGTGTGATTGACACCAGATTTCTTACAAATTTCCATCATTGTGAAGCACATGGGGGTGTCCATGTGTTTTTTGCTATTTTCACAATGGAAAAAGCATCTTTGCACTGGGCACATGGTTCTAAAGGGTTGGGCATACTTTAATAACCTAATCACATGAAGACATAATTAATCATGAATTAGAGGAAACCAGTAATATGTGCATGAGTGTGTACCTTATCATTTCTACTCTACAGAATTTAACATTGAAATTTGAATATTTCATAACAATCAAAGGATATCCTAGTCACTGAGTAGATCTTGGCTTGCGTGCGGCAACAAAAAATAATTGTATATGTTATATATATTTCTGCTAAACGGGGAACGTATTCTATACAGCCCCTATATATTTATTCACCTGTTGAGATGCTTGAGTTGTTTGAAGGATCAGAAAGCAGTGTTGTGGACACAGGAGACATCTCTGTACTGAGGGACTCTGCTTTCACCCATCCCCACACACAGACACACAAAAAAGACACACACTCAGAAACACGTAATGAAGAGAAACTGAATTCAGATAGCAGCTGTGAACTAGCTGTCTGCATATATTTAGATATGTAGCTTGTAGGAGCCAAATTAAGCTTTGAGTTTAGTTTTATATGCTTCAATTATTAGGCTTGCACGTGGCCCATTTCATCATCTTTTCTGATTTGGTGGACAAGTGGTATGTTGAATGAATTGTATATTTCTGGTAACGTTGTACATATTCTATACAGCCCCTATGTAATTATTCACCTTTTGAGATACTTGAGTAGGTTGAAGACTCATGAAGCGGTGTTGTGGACACAGGACTCATCTCTGTACTGAGGGACTCTGCTTTCACACACACACACACACACACACAAAGGGGAAATTCAGAGTGAATCAATCCATGGCCCTGTTGTTTAAGGTCAGCAAGTAGTCTTAAAAAAAAAGAATGAGAAAAAATGATACAAACCAACTGACAGCTACTAACTTTAACTGACTGGGGCATAGGAAAATGAAACTAAAAGTGAGTTTCTTTGCTCCATTTAATTGGTGTGATTGACACCAGATTTCTTACAAATTTCCATCATTGTGAAGCACATGGGGGTGTCCATGTGTTTTTTGCTATTTTCACAATGGAAAAAAGAATCTTTGCACTGGGCACATGGTTCTAAAGGGTTGGGCATACTTTAATAACCTAATCACATGAAGACATAATTAATCATGAATTAGAGGAAACCAGTAATATGTGCATGAGTGTGTACCTTATCATTTCTACTCTACAGACTTTAACATTGAAATTTGAATATTTCATAACAATCAAAAGGATATCCTAGCTCACTGAGTAGATCTTGGCTTGCGTGCGGCAACAAAAAATAATTGTATATGTTATATATATTTCTGCTAAACGGGGAACGTATTCTATACAGCCCCTATATATTTATTCACCTGTTGAGATGCTTGAGTTGTTTGAAGAATCAGAAAGCAGTGTTGTGTACACAGTAGACATCTCTGTACTGAGGGACTCTGCTTTCACCCATCCCCACACACAGACACACAAAAAAGACACACACTCAGAAACACGTAATGAAGAGAAACTGAATACAGATAGCAGCTGTGAACTAGCTTTCTGCATATATTTAGATATGTAGTGTGTAGGAGCCAAATTAAGCTTTGAGTTTAGTTTTATATGCTTCAATTATTAGGCTTGCACGTGGCCCCATTTCATCATCTTTTCTGATTTGGTGGACAAGTGGTATGTTGAATGAATTGTATATTTCTGGTAACGTTGTACATATTCTATACAGCCCCTATGTAATTATTCACCTTTTGAGATACTTGAGTAGGTTGAAGACTCATGAAGCGGTGTTGTGGACACAGGACTCATCTCTGTACTGAGGGACTCTGCTTTCACACACACACACACACACACAAAGGGGAAATTCAGTGTGAATCAATCCATGGCCCTGTTGTTTAAGGTCAGCAAGTAGTCTTAAAAAAAAAGAATGAGAAAAAATGATACAAACCAACTGACAGCTACTAACTTTAACTGACTGGGGCATAGGAAAATGAAACTAAAAGTGAGTTTCTTTGCTCCATTTAATTGGTGTGATTGACACCAGATTTCTTACAAATTTCCATCATTGTGAAGCACATGGGGGTGTCCATGTGTTTTTTGCTATTTTCACAATGGAAAAAACATCTTTGCACTGGGCACATGGTTCTAAAGGGTTGGGCATACTTTAATAACCTAATCACATGAAGACATAATTAATCATGAATTAGAGGAAACCAGTAATATGTGCATGAGTGTGTACCTTATCATTTCTACTCTACAGAATTTAACATTGAAATTTGAATATTTCATAACAATCAAAAGGATATCCTAGTTCACTGAGTAGATCTTGGCTTGCGTGCGGCAACAAAAAATAATTGTATATGTTATATATATTTCTGCTAAACGGGGAACGTATTCTATACAGCCCCTATATATTTATTCACCTGTTGAGATGCTTGAGTTGTTTGAAGAATCAGAAAGCAGTGTTGTGGACACAGGAGACATCTCTGTACTGAGGGACTCTGCTTTCACCCATCCCCACACACAGACACACAAAAAAGACACACACTCAGAAACACGTAATGAAGAGAAACTGAATTCAGATAGCAGCTGTGAACTAGCTGTCTGCATATATTTAGATATGTAGCTTGTAGGAGCCAAATTAAGCTTTGAGTTTAGTTTTATATGCTTCAATTATTAGGCTTGCACGTGGCCCCATTTCATCATCTTTTCTGATTTGGTGGACAAGTGGTATGTTGAATGAATTGTATATTTCTGGTAACGTTGTACATATTCTATACAGCCCCTATGTAGTTATTCACCTTTTGAGATACTTGAGTAGGTTGAAGACTCATGAAGCGGTGTTGTGGACACAGGACTCATCTCTGTACTGAGGGACTCTGCTTTCACACACACACACACACACACACACAAAGGGGAAATTCAGTGTGAATCAATCCATGGCCCTGTTGTTTAAGGTCAGCAAGTAGTCTTAAAAAAAAAGAATGAGAAAAAATGATACAAACCAACTGACAGCTACTAACTTTAACTGACTGGGGCATAGGAAAATGAAACTGAAAGTGAGTTTCTTTGCTCCATTTAGTTGGTGTGATTCACACCAGATTTCTTACAAATTTCCATCATTGTGAAGCACATAGGTGTGTCCATTTGTTTTTTGCTATTTTCACAATGGAAAAAAGCATCTTTGCACTGGGCACATGGTTCTAAAGGGTTGGGCATACTTTAATAACCTAATCACATGAAGACATAATTAATCATGAATTAGAGGAAACCAGTAATATGTGCATGAGTGTGTACCTTATCATTTCTACTCTACAGAATGTAACATTGAAATTTGAATATTTCATAACAATCAAAAGAATATCCTAGGTCACTGAGTAGATCTTGGCTTGCGTGCGGCAACAAAAAATAATTGTATATGTTATATATATTTCTGCTAAACGGGGAACGTATTCTATACAGCCCCTATATATTTATTCACCTGTTGAGATGCTTGAGTTGTTGAAGAATCAGAAAGCAGTGTTGTGGACACAGGAGACATCTCTGTACTGAGGGACTCTGCTTTCACCCATCCCCACACACAGACACACAAAAAAGACACACACTCAGAAACACGTAATGAAGAGAAACTGAATTCAGATAGCAGCTGTGAACTAGCTGTCTGCATATATTTAGATATGTAGTTTGTAGGAGCCAAGTTAAGCTTTGAGTTTAGTTTTATATGCTTCAATTATTAGGCTTGCACGTGGCCCCATTTCATCATCTTTTCTGATTTGGTGGACAAGTGGTATGTTGAATGAATTGTATATTTCTGGTAACGTTGTACATATTCTATACAGCCCCTATGTAATTATTCACCTTTTGAGATACTTGAGTAGGTTGAAGACTCATGAAGCGGTGTTGTGGACACAGGACTCATCTCTGTACTGAGGGACTCTGCTTTCACACACACACACACACACACAAAGGGGAAATTCAGTGTGAATCAATCCATGGCCCTGTTGTTTAAGGTCAGCAAGTAGTCTTAAAAAAAAAGAATGAGAAAAAATGATACAAACCAACTGACAGCTACTAACTTTAACTGACTGGGGCATAGGAAAATGAAACTAAAAGTGAGTTTCTTTGCTCCATTTAATTGGTGTGATTGACACCAGATTTCTTACAAATTTCCATCATTGTGAAGCACATGGGGGTGTCCATGTGTTTTTTGCTATTTTCACAATGGAAAAAAGCATCTTTGCACTGGGCACATGGTTCTAAAGGGTTGGGCATACTTTAATAACCTAATCACATGAAGACATAATTAATCATGAATTAGAGGAAACCAGTAATATGTGCATGAGTGTGTACCTTATCATTTCTACTCTACAGACTTTAACATTGAAATTTGAATATTTCATAACAATCAAAAGGATATCCTAGCTCACTGAGTAGATCTTGGCTTGCGTGCGGCAACAAAAAATAATTGTATATGTTATATATATTTCTGCTAAATGGGGAACGTATTCTATACAGCCCCTATATATTTATTCACCTGTTGAGATGCTTGAGTTGTTTGAAGAATCAGAAAGCAGTGTTGTGTAAACAGTAGACATCTCTGTACTGAGGGACTCTGCTTTCACCCATCCCCACACACAGACACACAAAAAAGACACACACTCAGAAACACGTAATGAAGAGAAACTGAATACAGATAGCAGCTGTGAACTAGCTTCTGCATATATTTAGATATGTAGTGTGTAGGAGCCAAATTAAGCTTTGAGTTTAGTTTTATATGCTTCAATTATTAGGCTTGCACGTGGCCCCATTCATCATCTTTTCTGATTTGGTGGACAAGTGGTATGTTGAATGAATTGTATATTTCTGGTAACGTTGTACATATTCTATACAGCCCTATGTAATTATTCACCTTTTGAGATACTTGAGTAGGTTGAAGACTCATGAAGCGGTGTTGTGGACACAGGACTCATCTCTGTACTGAGGGACTCTGCTTTCACCCATCCCCACACACAGACACACAAAAAAGACACACACTCAGAAACACGTAATGAAGAGAAACTGAATACAGATAGCAGCTGTGAACTAGCTTTCTGCATATATTTAGATATGTAGTGTGTAGGAGCCAAATTAAGCTTTGAGTTTAGTTTTATATGCTTCAATTATTAGGCTTGCACGTGGCCCCATTCATCATCTTTTCTGATTTGGTGGACAAGTGGTATGTTGAATGAATTGTATATTTCTGGTAACGTTGTACATATTCTATACAGCCCCTATGTAATTATTCACCTTTTGAGATACTTGAGTAGGTTGAAGACTCATGAAGCGGTGTTGTGGACACAGGACTCATCTCTGTACTGAGGGACTCTGCTTTCACACACACACACACACACACACACAAAGGGGAAATTCAGTGTGAATCAATCCATGGCCCTGTTGTTTAAGGTCAGCAAGTAGTGTTAAAAAAAAGAATGAGAAAAAATGATACAAACCAACTGACAGCTACTAACTTTAAATGACTGGGGCATAGGAAAATGAAACTGAAAGTGAGTTTCTTTGCTCCATTTAGTTGGTGTGATTCACACCAGATTTCTTACAAATTTCCATCATTGTGAAGCACATGGGGGTGTCCATGTGTTTTTTGCTATTTTCACAATGGAAAAAATCATCTTTGCACTGGGCACATGGTTCTAAAGGGTTGGGCATACTTTAATAACCTAATCACATGAAGACATAATTAATCATGAATTAGAGGAAACCAGTAATATGTGCATGAGTCTGTACCTTATCATTTCTACTCTACAGAATTTAACATTGAAATTTGAATATTTCATAACAATCAAAAGGATATCCAGCTCACTGAGTAGATCTTGGCTTGCGTGCGGCAACAAAAAATAATTGTATATGTTATATATATTTCTGCTAAACGGGGAACGTATTCTATACAGCCCCTATATGTTTATTCACCTGTTGAGATGCTTGAGTTGTTTGAAGAATCAGATAGCAGTGTTGTGTACACAGTAGACATCTCTGTACTGAGGGACTCTGCTTTCACCCATCCCCACACACAGACACACAAAAAAGACACACACTCAGAAACACGTAATGAAGAGAAACTGAATACAGATAGCAGCTGTGAACTAGCTGTCTGCATATATTTAGATATGTAGTTTGTAGGAGCCAAATTAAGCTTTGAGTTTAGTTTTATATGTTTCAATTATTAGGCTTGCACGTGGCCCTATTCATCATCTTTTCTGATTTGGTGGATAAGTGGTATGTTGAATGAATTGTATATTTCTGGTAACGTCGTACATATTCTATACAGCCCCTATGTAATTATTCACCTTTTGAGATACGTGAGTAGTTTGAAGACTCATGAAGCCGTATTGTGGACACAGGACTCATCTCTCTACTGAGGGACTCTGCTTTCACACACACACACACACACACTGAAAGGGGAAATTCAGTGTGAATCAATCCATGGCCCTGTTGTTTAAGGTCAGCAAGTAGTCTTAAAAAAAAAGAATGAGAAAAAATGATACAAACCAACTGACAGCTACTAACTTTAACTGACTGGGGCATAGGAAAATGAAACTGAAAGTGAGTTTCTTTGCTCCATTTAGTTGGTGTGATTCACACCAGATTTCTTACAAATTTCCATCATTGTGAAGCACATGGGGGTGTCCATGTGTTTTTTGCTGTTTTCACAATGGAAAAAAGCATCTTTGCACTGGGCACATGGTTCTAAATGGTTGGGCATACTTTAATAACCTAATCACATGAAGACATAATTAATCATGAATTAGAGGAAACCAGTAATATGTGCATGAGTGTGTACCTTATCATTTCTACTCTACAGAATTTAACATTGAAATTTGAATATTTCATAACAATCAACAGGATATCCTAGTTCACTGAGTAGACTCTTGGCTTGCGTGCAGCAACAAAAAATAATTGTATATGTTATATATATTTCTGCTAAACGGGGAACGTATTCTATACAGCCCCTATATATTTATTCACCTGTTGAGATGCTTGAGTTGTTTGAAGGATCAGAAAGCAGTGTTGTGGACACAGGAGACATCTCTGTACTGAGGGACTCTGCTTTCACCCATCCCCACACACAGACACACAAAAAAGACACACACTCAGAAACAAGTAATGAAGAGACACTGAATACAGATAGCAGCTGTGAACTAGCTGTCTGCATATATTTAGATATGTAGTTTGTAGGAGCCAAATTAAGCTTTGAGTTTAGTTTTATATGCTTCAATTATTAGGCTTGCACGTGGCCCCATTTCATCATCTTTTCTGATTTGGTGGACAAGTGGTATGTTGAATGAATTGTATATTTCTGGTAACGTTGTACATATTCTATACAGCCCCTATGTAATTATTCACCTTTTGAGATACTTGAGTAGGTTGAAGACTCATGAAGCGGTGTTGTGGACACAGGACTCATCTCTGTACTGAGGGACTCTGCTTTCACACACACACACACACACACACACACACACACACAAAGGGGAAATACAGTGTGAATCAATCCATCGCCCTGTTGTATAAGGACAGCAAGTAGTCTTAAAAAAAAGAATGAGAAAAAATGATACAAACCAACTGACAGCTACTAACTTTAACTGACTGGGGCATAGGAAAATGAAACTGAAAGTGAGTTTCTTTGCTCCATTTAGTTGGTGTGATTCACACCAGATTTCTTACAAATTTCCATCATTGTGAAGCACATGGGAGTGTCCATGTGTTTTTTGCTATTTTCACAATGGAAAAAAGCATCTTTGCACTGGGCACATGGTTCTAAAGGGTTGGGCATACTTTAATAACCTAATCACATGAAGACATAATTAATCATGAATTAGAGGAAACCAGTAATATGTGCATGAGTGTGTACCTTATCATTTCTACTCTACAGAATTTAACAATGAAATTTGAATATTTCATAACAATCAAAAGGATATCCTATCTCACTGAGTAGATCTTGGCTTGCGTGCGGCAACAAAAAATAATTGTATATGTTATATATATTTCTGCTAAACGGGGAACGTATTCTATACAGCCCCAATATATTTGTTCACCTGTTGAGATGCTTGAGTTGTTTGAAGAATCAGAAAGCAGTGTTGTGTACACAGTAGACATCTCTGTACTGAGGGACTCTGCTTTCACCCATCCCCACACACAGACACACAAAAAAGACACACACTTAGAAACACGTAATGAAGAGAAACTGAATACAGATAGCAGCTGTGAACTAGCTGTCTGCATTTATTTAGATATGTAGTTTGTAGGAGCCAAATTAAGCTTTGAGTTTAGTTTTATATGCTTCAATTATTAGGCTTGCACGTGGCCCCATTTCATCATCTTTTCTGATTTGGTGGACAAGTGGTATGTTGAATGAATTGTATATTTCTGGTAACGTTGTACATATTCTATACAGCCCCTATGTAATTATTCACCTTTTGAGATACTTGAGTAGGTTGAAGACTCATGAAGCGGTGTTGTGGACACAGGATTCATCTCTGTACTGAGGGACTCTGCTTTCACACACACACACACACACACACACACACACAAAGGGGAAATTCAGTGTGAATCAATCCATGGCCCTGTTGTTTAAGGTCAGCAAGTAGTCTTAAAAAAAAAGAATGAGAAAAAATGATACAAACCAACTGACAGCTACTAACTTTAACTGACTGGGGCATAGGAAAATGAAACTGAAAGTGAGTTTCTTTGCTCCATTTAGTTTGTGTGATTCACACCAGATTTCTTACAAATTTCCATCATTGTGAAGCACATGGGGGTGTCCATGTGTTTTTTGCTATTTTCACAATGGAAAAAAGCATCTTTGCACTGGGCACATGGTTCTAAAGGGTTGGGCATACTTTAATAACCTAATCACATGAAGACATAATTAATCATGAATTAGAGGAAACCAGTAATATGTGCATGAGTGTGTACCTTATCATTTCTACTCTACAGAATTTAACAATGAAATTTGAATATTTCATAACAATCAAAAGGATATCCTAGCTCACTGAGTAGATCTTGGCTTGCGTGCGGCAACAAAAAATAATTGTATATGTTATATATATTTCTGCTAAACGGGGAACGTATTCTATACAGCCCCTATATATTTATTCACCTGTTGAGATGCTTGAGTTGTTTGAAGAATCAGAAAGCAGTGTTGTGTACACAGTAGACATCTCTGTACTGAGGGACTCTGCTTTCACCCATCCCCACACACAGACACACAAAAAAGACACACACTTAGAAACACGTAATGAAGAGAAACTGAATACAGATAGCAGCTGTGAACTAGCTGTCTGCATATATTTAGATATGTAGTTTGTAGGAGCCAAATTTAAGCTTTGAGTTTAGTTTTATATGCTTCAATTATTAGGCTTGCACGTGGCCCCATTTCATCATCTTTTCTGATTTGGTGGACAAGTGGTATGTTGAATGAATTGTATATTTCTGGTAACGTTGTACATATTCTATACAGCCCCTATGTAATTATTCACCTTTTGAGATACTTGAGTAGGTTGAAGACTCATGAAGCGGTGTTGTGGACACAGGACTCATCTCTGTACTGAGGGACTCTGCTTTCACACACACACACACACAGAAAGGGGAAATTCAGTGTGAATCAATCCATGGCCCTGTTGTTTAAGGTCAGCAAGTAGTCTTAAAAAAAAAGAATGAAAAAAAATGATACAAACCAACTAACAGCTACTAACTTTAACTGACTGGGGCATAAGAAAATGAAACTGAAAGTGAGTTTCTTTGCTCCATTTAATTGGTGTGATTCACACCAGATTTCTTACAAATTTCCATCATTGTGAAGCACATGGGGGTGTCCATGTGTTTTTTGCTATTTTCACAATGGAAAAATCATCTTTGCACTGGGCACATGGTTCTAAAGGGTTGGGCATACTTTAATAACCTAATCACATGAAGACATAATTAATCATGAATTAGAGGAAACCAGTAATATGTGCATGAGTGTGTACCTTATCATTTCTACTCTACAGAATTTAACATTGAAATTTGAATATTTCATAACAATCAAAAGGATATCCCAGCTCACTGAGTAGATCTTGGCTTGTGTGCGGCAACAAAAAATAATTGTATATGTTATATATATTTCTGCTAAACGGGGAACGTATTCTATACAGCCCCTATATATTTATTCACCTGTTGAGATGCTTGAGTTGTTTGAAGAATCAGAAAGCAGTGTTGTGTACACAGTAGACATCTCTGTACTGAGGGACTCTGCTTTCACCCATCCCCACACACAGACACACAAAAAAGACACACACTCAGAAACACGTAATGAAGAGAAACTGAATACAGATAGCAGCTGTGAACTAGCTGTCTGCATATATTTAGATATGTAGTTTGTAGGAGCCAAATTAAGCTTTAAGTTTAGTTTTATATGTTTCAATTATTAGGCTTGCACGTGGCCCCATTTCATCATCTTTTCTGATTTGGTGGACAAGTGGTATGTTGAATGAATTGTATATTTCTGGTAACGTTGTACATATTCTATACAGCCCCTATGTAATTATTCACCTTTTGAGATACTTGAGTAGGTTGAAGACTCATGAAGCGGTGTTGTGGACACAGGACTCATCTCTGTACTGAGGGACTCTGCTTTCACACACAAACACACATACAAAGGGGAAATTCAGTGTGAATCAATCCATGGCCCTGTTGTTTAAGGTCAGCAAGTAGTCTTAAAAAAAAAGAATGAGAAAAAATGATACAAACCAACTGACAGCTACTAACTTTAACTGACTGGGGCATAGGAAAATGAAACTGAAAGTGAGTTTCTTTGCTCCATTTAGTTGGTGTGATTCACACCAGATTTCTTACAAATTTCCATCATTGTGAAGCACATGGGGGTGTCCATGTGTTTTTTGCTGTTTTCACAATGGAAAAAAGCATCTTTGCACTGGGCACATGGTTCTAAAGGGTTGGGCATACTTTAATAACCTAATCACATGAAGACATAATTAATCATGAATTAGAGGAAACCAGTAATATGTGCATGAGTGTGTACCTTATCATTTCTACTCTACAGACTTTAACATTGAAATTTGAATATTTCATAACAATCAACAGGATATCCTAGTTCACTGAGTAGACTCTTGGCTTGCGTGCAGCAACAAAAAATATATGTATATGTAAGGCAGTGTCTATGTCTAGTGTCTGCCAGTAGGTGCCGCTACTGCACCATGCTGAAACAACTGTTTACTATTTTAGAGTAGCTTTTTGGTCCTTCTGTTACACCGTAGGGTTGATAGGTGAGTGTAATGCGCCATTTTTCGTTAGTTCGTGTTGTCAACCCTGTGAATCCCCGGTATTGCAAAAATAAAGAGCCACGATTCCGAACCCCTCTGTGTCGCGTCCATCTTCCTACGGCTGCGCCCCCGTCAGCCGTTAATTCACATAAAAACACAACGCAGAGTAGCTACGCTGTGGAGGTGCTGGAAAGCCGGCAGGCGTGCACGGAGTGAGAGAGAGAGAGGGTTACATCTATGGTGCCGTGACCCGGATCGTGGCGTTGCACTACCGGAGAGGAAGTTGTGCAACCAGGCTGGTATTGAACATTGAACTGTTAACTGTTTATCTGAGCAAATGGACATTTGCAAGCCATTTCGTGATCTTTATCGCTATATCCTTTACAGACTGTTATAAATTTAAATTGCTTTGCTGTTGCAATTCAAGCGTTTTCTGTGTATTTTGAGTATTTTTTTCTAGTAGTAGTTAAGTGGTATTACTGAAGATTTGTGATATATGAAGAATCTTTGTGATTTATCTAAGCTTGTGTGTTCAGCTAACTGATATTTAGTGAAATTTTCAGTTGGACAAAGAAGTCAACGGGCAAAGTATTTTAGTTGAATAGCCTTTTTAGTTACATCTTTGCAGAACTGATATAATCTGTTACCCTCATAATATTGAAACACACACTGATAGTGGAACACTTCATTTGTGCATACAGTATCTATTTGCATGCAGACCACATTGTTACGACATTTAATTTGCTCTTCACATATTACATATAGCAAGATGACACAGAATTATACAGATTCAGCACTTGAGTGGCCGTCCTCCTCCACTGTGACACCTGGCCTCTTACCTCCAGCTGGGTCCATAGCTGATGTGCTGCCACCCTTGGAACCAGACTCTCCCCTGGCCCTCATGCATTCCCCCTATGCGGATCAGTACATCACTCCAGCCCGTCCATCCGGGCTGCTAGGCTCCAGGGCTTCAGGGCAGGTAACCCCACTCTGCCTTGACATCAGCCCCGTAACTAAACCAAGCAGCTCCACAGAAAGATTGACAGGTGCTGCTGTTGCCAACCCCAGCGGACATGGCTCCACAGGCCCTCTGCCTCTGCAAACTACTCCACATAGTGTTAGCGCTAGGATGCCAGCAGCTCCTTATAGGCCTGCTAGGCCCTACCCAGTTGCTTACCCCTATGTACCCCAGTTTGTTAGACCAAGCCCCCAGGTGTATCTATCCTACCCACACTCCACCCCCGCAACCCAGGTGCCCGGACCACGTTTTCAAACACCACTATCAGCGAGCACAACTAACAAGCCCGCTGTTGCCGAGCAGACCCATCAAGTGCATTTCTCTGGAACAACATTTCATAGTGCTCTGAGTCCAGGTCATAGTGAATCATTGGCCCTACCCACTCCCTATGAGAGTGCCCCCAACACGACCACCTATAGCCCCCATGTAGTTTCAGAGCATACTACTGCTGATGTTCACCCTGACACCACCACGTTGCCCAGTCTCTACACTTACCCAAGGGTGCCGCAGTCAAAGACCCCTGTTCGAGCCATGGCCAGCCAAGGCTCCCCGGTGTCAGCCTATGGTGGTTTCATGCAAACTCATCAAGTGAAAAATGTCCCAGTCTTCACAGGGAACCCTGACTGTAAGATTCTAGTGGAGGACTGGGTGCGTGATATGCAATACCTCCTAGAGGCGATAGAGCTTCCCATGCACTTGCGCTTTTCCACCGTGGTGCGGCACCTGAGCGGTGAAGCTCGAAAGTTGATTCTAAACCTGCCTGCCCATGCCCAGACCCCAGAGAAAGCATTTGAGGAGCTTAGAGCAGAGTATGGTGACACACGAGGTTCCTTAGACCCATTAGCCGACTTCTATGAGCGGAGCCAGAACTCAGGTGAGTCCGCCTGCTCCTATGCCATAGCACTGGAGTCAAAATTACGGGATGTGGAAGAGAAACAGAGGGGGGGCAAGCCATTCCCAGACAGAGACAGCAAACTCACTCGACAATTCATGAGAGGTCTCACTGATGAAGAGGTGTATGTGAGAATAGCACCCATGACACCCCGGCTTTTGAGTTTCAGAGAGCTGCAGACTGGGCTCCGCAATCTGGCAAGAGAAACCAAAAAGTTCCAGTCCCAAAACAGAGCAAAGAAGACAATCACGCAAGTACATGTCATGTCAGAGGAAAGTGGAAATGCAAAGTCAGAGAAGACAAACCACCATTCTGAATTATCTGAGTTGACAGAGATGGTAAAGAGGCTAGCTCGTAGTCAAGAGGAACACATGGCCAAGCTGTCCCACCTTGAGCTAAGAATGGCTTCGGCGCCCCCTGCCCCAGTACTGGCGACCCAGCCAGCACAGGTGAGGGCAGTCCCGAGCTCAAGCTTCCTCTGTTATCGGTGTGGTAAGCCTGGTCACACTGCCCGAGTTTGTAGAGCAGTGCTGCCACCCCTCAGCCCGGGTGGAACTCCCCAACCTACCACCCCTGCTGAGGGGCTCACACCCCAGTCAGCGCAGCCTTTAAACGGTTAAAGCCCATGGTAGCTGGGGCAACCATGGGCATCCAGCAAGGGCCCCACCCACCTAAAAGAAATGATGGCACTGGAGAAGAGGGAACACCCATAGTCGGAAGGTGAAGGTGGGGAGCGCTGAGCAAAGTGAAATGTATGACATAATAGGTCCTGCTGTTTACACCGGCCGTAAAATACGTATTCCTGGAGGGAAAGAGATGGATTTGAGATGCAAGATTAAAGCTGGCCCTCGTAGAAAGACCTACACCGCCCTGATTGAAAGCCAGGCCTCGGTGCGGCTTCCCCAGGACCTCTTGGTTGCCAAAGTTCTTGCTGATGTACAGAGAGGGTGGGCTCCAGTCAGAGTGATGAACCTTTCCCAGCGTGTCATAACTATTAAGCCACACACACACCTAGCCAATGCAGTCCTGGTACAAAGCGTGATGGAGCTTCCTGAGAACAAGCAAAGTGAAGCTGGGACCAAGAAGGCGTGTCTTAGTCTGGACCAAGTCGTGGCAATCTGTGGCGTGGACCTAAGTGAGGCGGCAGTGGAGAATGAAGATCAGCAGGCCTGCCTTGAAGAGCTGCTGGGAAAGAATGCGGATGTGTTCTCCCGGCATTCCCTTGACTATGGTCACACAACAACTATACAGCACGAGATCCCACTGGTGGACTCAAGGCCCTTCCGACTGCCCTACCGTAAGATACCCCCATCCCAATGGCAAGATGTGCGGCAAATGCTGACTGAGATGGAGGCAGCAGGGGTCATCCGTCCCAGCAAGAGCCCTTATGCCTCACCAGTGGTGGTTGTGACCAAGAAAGATGGGTCATTAAGACTCTGTATCGATTACAGAAAGCTCAACTCCTGCAGCACCAGGGATGCGTTCCCCCTGCCAAGAATTGAGGAGGCCCTAGAGTCATTGGGACAGGCTAGGTACTTCTCCACGCTTGACCTTACCTCCGGCTACTGGCAGGTGGAGGTTGCAGAACATGACAAGCACAAGACGGCATTCAGTACTCCCATGGGCCTTTTTGAGGCTAACAGAATGCCATTTGGGCTTCAAAACGCTCCCTCCACTTTCCAAAGACTGATGACGTGCTGCTTTGGCGACTTGAACTTTACCCACCTTCTGATTTATTTGGACGACATTATAATATTTTCCGCGTCCTTTGATGAGCACTTAGAAAGACTGCAACGAGTCTTTGATAGGCTTAGGGAGCATGGCCTGAAGCTTAAGCCCTCAAAGTGCCACTTTGTTAGGAAAGAAGTGAACTACCTCGGTCACCTGGTGTCGGCAGACGGCATCAGGACGGACCCAGAGAAAATCAGCCGAGTGAATGATTGGCCAAGGCCAACAGACCGCAAGGGAGTTCTCCAGTTCCTAGGGTTTGCTGGTTACTATAGACGATATGTAAAATCTTACTCCAGTCTGGCTGCTCCCCTATACCGCCTCACCTCAGGAGACCCCAGAAGGAAGAAGAGAGGGGCCCAGAAAGGTCCCGGCCTCGATCAACCCTTTTTGTGGACTGCTGAATGTGAGGAGGCCTTTCAGGCATTAAAAGAGAACCTGACAAATGCGCCAGTGCTGGGCTATCCAGACTACAGCCTACCGTTCTTGCTGCAGACCGATGCATCAAGAAATGGGCTCGGCGCTGTGCTTGCACAGATTCAGGGCGGAGCAGAAAGAGTAATTGCGTATGCTAGCAGAGGCTTGACCCCACCCGAGACCAGGTATCCTGCACATAAGCTTGAATTCCTCGCTCTCAAGTGGGCAGTCACAGACAAATTCCATGACCACCTCTATGGACGCAAGTTCTCTGTTCTCACCGACAATAATCCTCTGAAGTACGTGATGACCACAGCCAAGCTCGATGCCACTGGCCAGCGGTGGGTTTCTCACCTGTCAATATATGACTTTGACATCCAGTACAGGAGGGGACAGGATAACTCCAACGCCGACGCCCTCTCCCGTATGTCCTATCAGGAGGTCACCGAGTTCCTGCAGACCTGCCCCCAGCAAGTGCTTGATAGTGGACAGAGGCACAACGAGGAACTAGTCACCCAGGAAACGGGAGAGTCCTTTGGGGAGACTGCTGCTGTCTTGGAGGAGCCTGAGAGTGGCCAGCCTGTGGAGTCCAGCGAGCCATATGGAGGAGTGGGAATGGAGGCACTGCCCGCCATGACAACACAGGAGATCCGAGCAGGGCAAAAGGAAGACCCAGTCATTGGTCCGGTCCTGCACTTTAAGACCCGCAACCAGAAACCAAGCCGCAGCGAAAGGATGGAGGTTGGTGCCAGTGGAGGCCTTCTCTTAAAAGAGTGGAGGAGATTAGTGGTGCGTAACGGTGTCATGTACCGCCGGATCCGGGACTGCCATAGAGGAGAGGTGGAGCAGCTAATACTGCCAGAGAGACTGCGTGAAGATGTTAAAACCGCTCTCCATGATGACTCTGGACATTTAGGATTTGAGAGAACATTGCAGATGATACGAGAGAGGTTCTATTGGCCAAGAATGTTTCAGGAGGTCAAGGCCTGGTGCGAACAATGTGAGCGGTGTTGCTTAAGAAAGACCCCCACAGCCAATGTCAGGGCTCCCCTAGTCAGTATACACACTAGTGCCCCCATGGAACTGGTCTGCGTGGACTTTTTGACACTTGAGAAGTCCAAAGGTGGCATGGAGAATGTGCTCATTGTCACTGACCACTTTTCTCGTTATGCGCAGGCTTACCCCACCAGGGACCAAAAGGCGGGCACTGTGGCAAGAGTACTGTGGAAGAACTATTTCTGTCGGTTTGGCTTTCCCGCAAAGCTGCATGCAGATCAGGGGCGCAACTTTGAAAGTGCCATCGTGAAAGAATTGTGCAAGTGTACAGGCATCACTAAAACACACACAACGCCCTACCATCCCCAGGGCAACGGGACGACTGAAAGGTTCAACCGCACCTTAATGAACATGCTGGGGACCCTAGAGCCTCAATTGAAGCCTCGCTGGCACGAACATGTGGATGCCATGACCCATGCATATAACTGCTCACGACATGACTCTACGGGATATAGCCCATACTACCTAATGTTTGGTAGACATCCAAGGCTCCCAGTCGACCTGATTTTCGGGTCTTCCACCGTTAATCAGCCCTGTGAATACAGTGACTATGTCCAGACTCTGCATGATTCTCTGACGCAGGCTTATGCCCTGGCTAACCAAACATCTCAGCATGCTAAAGAACAGCAGAAAAAGTACTATGACCAGAAGGCCAGAAGTGAAGATTTTGGCACAGGGGACAGAGTCCTAGTCAAAGTTTGTCATGTGGAGGGGAGACGGAAACTGGGGGACCGGTGGGAGTCGCGCCCATATGTCATCGTGAAGAAGCAGCCCAACTTACCTGTCTATGTGGTGCAACCAGAGAATGGAGGTCCTGAGAGAGTGGTTCACCGAAACCTCCTTACCCAATGCATGTTCCTCCCAGTGGAGCGAAGTGGTAAAGTGGTCTTGGAGGAGGGCCAGTTGGACAGTGAGCTGTGGGAGGCCAACGTTGATCTGGACGGAGAACAGGAAATAGAAGAGGGCAGTATGGAAGAAGTGGGAGATGGAGCTGCAGCTGGGATGGTAGATGTGGAGGAACAGCCCAGTACGGAGCAGGCCAGTGTGGAGACACAGGAGGATGCCCTTGTGACTGGAGGTGGAGCTTCTACCACTCAAATGACAGAGACCCCAAGGAGGACACCGAGAAGGAGGCGACATCCTCCTGCAAAACTGTCCTTAGAGTGCCGGGTCAGGGAAACGGAGAGTGACCAACAGAAGATAGAGAGGGGAAGGAAGTTGTGGCAAAGAGCCAAAGCAAGAAGAGCGACTGGACACATCTAGGAGCACTTAGTGCGCACACCTAGATGACTGCTAGACTCATGCACACACTTTTTACATACACTTTATACTACACACACACATTCACCACACATCTGGTTGTATTTTTAAGAGTATGCTGTAAGTTTCTTTTGGTTGTGTCTGATGGCGGGGACGCCATCACTTAAAGAAGAGGTGGATGTAAGGCAGTGTCTATGTCTAGTGTCTGCCAGTAGGTGCCGCTACTGCACCATGCTGAAACAACTGTTTACTATTTTAGAGTAGCTTTTTGGTCCTTCTGTTACACCGTAGGGTTGATAGGTGAGTGTAATGCGCCATTTTTCGTTAGTTCGTGTTGTCAACCCTGTGAATCCCCAGTATTGCAAAAATAAAGAGCCACGATTCCGAACCCCTCTGTGTCGCGTCCATCTTCCTACGGCTGCGCCCCCGTCAGCCGTTAATTCACATAAAAACACAACGCAGAGTAGCGACGCTGTGGAGGTGCTGGAAAGCCGGCAGGCGTGCACGGAGTGAGAGAGAGAGAGGGTTACATCTATGTTATATATATTTCTGCTAAACGGGGAACGTATTCTATACAGCCCCTATATATTTATTCACCTGTTGAGATGCTTGAGTTGTTTGAAGGATCAGAAAGCAGTGTTGTGGACACAGGAGACATCTCTGTACTGAGGGACTCTGCTTTCACCCATCCCCACACACAGACACACAAAAAAGACACACACTCAGAAACAAGTAATGAAGAGAAACTGAATACAGATAGCAGCTGTGAACTAGCTGTCTGCATATATTTAGATATGTAGTTTGTAGGAGCCAAATTAAGCTTTGAGTTTAGTTTTATATGTTTCAATTATTAGGCTTGCACGTGGCCCCATTTCATCATCTTTTCTGATTTGGTGGACAAGTGGTATGTTGAATGAATTGTATATTTCTGGTAACGTTGTACATATTCTATACAGCCCCTATGTAATTATTCACCTTTTGAGATACTTGAGTAGGTTGAAGACTCATGAAGCGGTGTTGTGGACACAGGACTCATCTCTGTACTGAGGGACTCTGCTTTCACACACAAACACACATACAAAGGGGAAATTCAGTGTGAATCAATCCATGGCCCTGTTGTTTAAGGTCAGCAAGTAGTCTTAAAAAAAAGAATGAGAAAAAATGATACAAACCAACTGACAGCTACTAACTTTCACTGACTGGGGCATAGGAAAATGAAACTGAAAGTGAGTTTCTTTGCTCCATTTAGTTGGTGTGATTCACACCAGATTTCTTACAAATTTCCATCATTGTGAAGCACATGGGGGTGTCCATGTGTTTTTTGCTGTTTTCACAATGGAAAAAAGCATCTTTGCACTGGGCACATGGTTCTAAAGGGTTGGGCATACTTTAATAACCTAATCACATGAAGACATAATTAATCATGAATTAGAGGAAACCAGTAATATGTGCATGAGTGTGTACCTTATCATTTCTACTCTACAGAATTTAACATTGAAATTTGAATATTTCATAACAATCAACAGGATATCCTAGTTCACTGAGTAGACTCTTGGCTTGCGTGCAGCAACAAAAAATAATTGTATATGTTATATATATTTCTGCTAAACGGGGAACGTATTCTATACAGCCCCTATATATTTATTCACCTGTTGAGATGCTTGAGTTGTTTGAAGGATCAGAAAGCAGTGTTGTGGACACAGGAGACATCTCTGTACTGAGGGACTCTGCTTTCACCCATCCCCACACACAGACACACAAAAAAGACACACACTCAGAAACAAGTAATGAAGAGAAACTGAATACAGATAGCAGCTGTGAACTAGCTGTCTGCATATATTTAGATATGTAGTTTGTAGGAGCCAAATTAAGCTTTGAGTTTAGTTTTATATGCTTCAATTATTAGGCTTGCACGTGGCCCCATTTCATCATCTTTTCTGATTTGGTGGACAAGTGGTATGTTGAATGAATTGTATATTTCTGGTAACGTTGTACATATTCTATACAGCCCCTATGTAATTATTCACCTTTTGAGATACTTGAGTAGGTTGAAGACTCATGAAGCGGTGTTGTGGACACAGGACTCATCTCTGTACTGAGGGACTCTGCTTTCACACACAAACACACATACAAAGGGGAAATTCAGTGTGAATCAATCCATGGCCCTGTTGTTTAAGGTCAGCAAGTAGTCTTAAAAAAAAAGAATGAGAAAAAATGATACAAACCAACTGACAGCTACTAACTTTAACTGACTGGGGCATAGGAAAATGAAACTGAAAGTGAGTTTCTTTGCTCCATTTAGTTGGTGTGATTCACACCAGATTTCTTACAAATTTCCATCATTGTGAAGCACATGGGGGTGTCCATGTGTTTTTTGCTGTTTTCACAATGGAAAAAAGCATCTTTGCACTGGGCACATGGTTCTAAAGGGTTGGGCATACTTTAATAACCTAATCACATGAAGACATAATTAATCATGAATTAGAGGAAACCAGTAATATGTGCATGAGTGTGTACCTTATCATTTCTACTCTACAGAATTTAACATTGAAATTTGAATATTTCATAACAATCAACAGGATATCCTAGTTCACTGAGTAGACTCTTGGCTTGCGTGCAGCAACAAAAAATAATTGTATATGTTATATATATTTCTGCTAAACGGGGAACGTATTCTATACAGCCCCTATATATTTATTCACCTGTTGAGATGCTTGAGTTGTTTGAAGGATCAGAAAGCAGTGTTGTGGACACAGGAGACATCTCTGTACTGAGGGACTCTGCTTTCACCCATCCCCACACACAGACACACAAAAAAGACACACACTCAGAAACAAGTAATGAAGAGAAACTGAATACAGATAGCAGCTGTGAACTAGCTGTCTGCATATATTTAGATATGTAGTTTGTAGGAGCCAAATTAAGCTTTGAGTTTAGTTTTATATGCTTCAATTATTAGGCTTGCACGTGGCCCCATTTCATCATCTTTTCTGATTTGGTGGACAAGTGGTATGTTGAATGAATTGTATATTTCTGGTAACGTTGTACATATTCTATACAGCCCCTATGTAATTATTCACCTTTTGAGATACTTGAGTAGGTTGAAGACTCATGAAGCGGTGTTGTGGACACAGGACTCATCTCTGTACTGAGGGACTCTGCTTTCACACACACACACACACACACACACACACACACACACAAAGGGGAAATTCAGTGTGAATCAATCCATGGCCCTGTTGTTTAAGGTCAGCAAGTAGTCTTAAAAAAAAGAATGAGAAAAAATGATACAAACCAACTGACAGCTACTAACTTTAACTGACTGGGGCATAGGAAAATGAAACTGAAAGTGAGTTTCTTTGCTCCATTTAGTTGGTGTGATTCACACCAGATTTCTTACAAATTTCCATCATTGTGAAGCACATGGGGGTGTCCATGTGTTTTTTGCTATTTTCACAATGGAAAAAAGCATCTTTGCACTGGGCACATGGTTCTAAAGGGTTGGGCATACTTTAATAACCTAATCACATGAAGACATAATTAATCATGAATTAGAGCAAACCAGTAATATGTGCATGAGTGTGTACCTTATCATTTCTACTCTACAGAATTTAACAATGAAATTTGAATATTTCATAACAATCAAAAGGATATCCTAGCTCACTGAGTAGATCTTGGCTTGCGTGCGGCAACAAAAAATAATTGTATATGTTATATATATTTCTGCTAAACGGGGAACGTATTCTATACAGCCCCTATATATTTATTCACCTGTTGAGATGCTTGAGTTGTTTGAAGAATCAGAAAGCAGTGTTGTGGACACAGGAGACATCTCTGTACTGAGGGACTCTGCTTTCACCCATCCCCACACACAGACACACAAAAAAGACACACACTAGAAACACGTAATGAAGAGAAACTGAATACAGATAGCAGCTGTGAACTAGCTGTCTGCATATATTTAGATATGTAGTTTGTAGGAGCCAAATTAAGCTTTGAGTTTAGTTTTATATGCTTCAATTATTAGGCTTGCACGTGGCCCCATTTCATCATCTTTTCTGATTTGGTGGACAAGTGGTATGTTGAATGAATTGTATATTTCTGGTAACGTTGTACATATTCTATACAGCCCCTATGTAATTATTCACCTTTTGAGATACTTGAGTAGGTTGAAGACTCATGAAGCGGTGTTGTGGACACAGGACTCATCTCTGTACTGAGGGACTCTGCTTTCACACACACACACACACAGAAAGGGGAAATTCAGTGTGAATCAATCCATGGACCTGTTGTTTAAGGTCAGCAAGTAGTCTTAAAAAAAAAGAATGAAAAAAAATGATACAAACCAACTAACAGCTACTAACTTTAACTGACTGGGGCATAAGAAAATGAAACTGAAAGTGAGTTTCTTTGCTCCATTTAATTGGTGTGATTCACACCAGATTTCTTACAAATTTCCATCATTGTGAAGCACATGGGGGTGTCCATGTGTTTTTTGCTATTTTCACAATGGAAAAAGCATCTTTGCACTGGGCACATGGTTCTAAAGGGTTGGGCATACTTTAATAACCTAATCACATGAAGACATAATTAATCATGAATTAGAGGAAACCAGTAATATGTGCATGAGTGTGTACCTTATCATTTCTACTCTACAGAATTTAACATTGAAATTTGAATATTTCATAACAATCAAAAGGATATCCCAGCTCACTGAGTAGATCTTGGCTTGTGTGCGGCAACAAAAAATAATTGTATATGTTATATATATTTCTGCTAAACGGGGAACGTATTCTATACAGCCCCTATATATTTATTCACCTGTTGAGATGCTTGAGTTGTTTAAAGAATCAGAAAGCAGTGTTGTGGACACAGGAGACATCTCTGTACTGAGGGACTCTGCTTTCACCCATCCCCACACACAGACACACAAAAAAGACACACACTCAGAAACACGTAATGAAGAGAAACTGAATTCAGATAGCAGCTGTGAACTAGCTGTCTGCATATATTTAGATATGTAGTTTGTAGGAGCCAAATTAAGCTTTGAGTTTAGTTTTATATGCTTCAATTATTAGGCTTGCACGTGGCCCCATTTCATCATCTTTTCTGATTTGGTGGACAAGTGGTATGTTGAATGAATTGTATATTTCTGGTAACGTTGTACATATTCCATACAGCCCCTATGTAATTATTCACCTTTTGAGATACTTGAGTAGGTTGAAGACTCATGAAGCGGTGTTGTGGACACAGGACTCATCTCTGTACTGAGGGACTCTGCTTTCACACACACACACACACACACAAAGGGGAAATTCAGAGTGAATCAATCCATGGCCCTGTTGTTTAAGGTCAGCAAGTAGTCTTAAAAAAAAAGAATGAGAAAAAATGATACAAACCAACTGACAGCTACTAACTTTAACTGACTGGGGCATAGGAAAATGAAACTGAAAGTGATTTCTTTGCTCCATTTAGTTGGTGTGATTCACACCAGATTTTTTACAAATTTCCATCATTGTGAAGCACATGGGGGTGTCCATGTGTTTTTTGCTATTTTCACAATGGAAAAAAGCATCTTTGCACTGGGCACATGGTTCTAAAGGGTTGGGCATACTTTAATAACCTAATCACATGAAGACATAATTAATCATGAATTAGAGGAAACCAGTAATATGTGCATGAGTGTGTACCTTATCATTTCTACTCTACAGAATTTAACAATGAAATTTGAATATTTCATAACAATCAAAAGGATATCCTAGCTCACTGAGTAGATCTTGGCTTGCGTGCGCAACAAAAAATAATTGTATATGTTATATATATTTCTGCTAAACGGGGAACGTATTCTATACAGCCCCTATATATTTATTCACCTGTTGAGATGCTTGAGTTGTTTGAAGAATCAGAAAGCAGTGTTGTGGACACAGTAGACATCTCTGTACTGAGGGACTCTGCTTTCACCCATCCCCACACACAGACACACAAAAAAGACACACACTTAGAAACACGTAATGAAGAGAAACTGAATACAGATAGCAGCTGTGAACTAGCTGTCTGCATATATTTAGATATGTAGTTTGTAGGAGCCAAATTAAGCTTTGAGTTTAGTTTTATATGCTTCAATTATTAGGCTTGCACGTGGCCCCATTTCATCATCTTTTCTGATTTGGTGGACAAGTGGTATGTTGAATGAATTGTATATTTCTGGTAACGTTGTACATATTCTATACAGCCCCTATGTAATTATTCACCTTTTGAGATACTTGAGTAGGTTGAAGACTCATGAAGCGGTGTTGTGGACACAGGACTCATCTCTGTACTGAGGGACTCTGCTTTCACACACACACACACACACAAAGGGGAAATTCAGTGTGAATCAATCCATGGCCCTGTTGTTTAAGGTCAGCAAGTAGTCTTAAAAAAAAAGAATGAGAAAAAATGATACAAACCAACTGACAGCTACTAACTTTAACTGACTGGGGCATAGGAAAATGAAACTGAAAGTGAGTTTCTTTGCTCCATTTAGTTGGTGTGATTCACACCAGATTTTTTACAAATTTCCATCATTGTGAAGCACATGGGGGTGTCCATGTGGTTTTTGCTATTTTCACAATGGAAAAAAGTATCTTTGCACTGGGCACATGGTTCTAAAGGGTTGGGCATACTTTAATAACCTAATCACATGAAGACATAATTAATCATGAATTAGAGGAAACCAGTAATATGTGCATGAGTGTGTACCTTATCATTTCTACTCTACAGAATTTAACATTGAAATTTGAATATTTCATAACAATCAAAAGGATATCCCAGCTCACTGAGTAGATCTTGGCTTGCGTGCGGCAACAAAAAATAATTGTATATGTTATATATATTTCTGCTAAACGGGGAACGTATTCTATACAGCCCCTCTATATTTATTCACCTGTTGAGATGCTTGAGTTGTTTAAAGAATCAGAAAGCAGTGTTGTGGACACAGGAGACATCTCTGTACTGAGGGACTCTGCTTTCACCCATCCCCACACACAGATACACAAAAAAGACACACACTCAGAAACACGTAATGAAGAGAAACTGAATTCAGATAGCAGCTGTGAACTAGCTGTCTGCATATATTTAGATATGTAGTTTGTAGGAGCCAAATTAAGCTTTGAGTTTAGTTTTATATGCTTCAATTATTAGGCTTGCACGTGGCCCCATTTCATCATCTTTTCTGATTTGGTGGAGAAGTGGTATGTTGAATGAATTGTATATTTCTGGTAACGTTGTACATATTCTATACAGCCCCTATGTAATTATTCACCTTTTGAGATACTTGAGTAGGTTGAAGACTCATGAAGCGGTGTTGTGGACACAGGACTCATCTCTGTACTGAGGGACTCTGCTTTCACACACACACACACACACAAAGGGGAAATTCAGTGTGAATCAATCCATGGCCCTGTTGTTTAAGGTCAGCAAGTAGTCTTAAAAAAAAGAATGAGAAAAAATGATACAAACCAACTGACAGCTACTAACTTTAACTGACTGGGGCATAGGAAAATGAAACTGAAAGTGAGTTTCTTTGCTCCATTTAGTTGGTGTGATTCACACCAGATTTTTTACAAATTTCCATCATTGTGAAGCACATGGGGGTGTCCATGTGGTTTTTGCTATTTTCACAATGGAAAAAAGTATCTTTGCACTGGGCACATGGTTCTAAAGGGTTGGGCATACTTTAATAACCTAATCACATGAAGACATAATTAATCATGAATTAGAGGAAACCAGTAATATGTGCATGAGTGTGTACCTTATCATTTCTACTCTACAGAATTTAACATTGAAATTTGAATATTTCATAACAATCAAAAGGATATCCCAGCTCACTGAGTAGATCTTGGCTTGCGTGCGGCAACAAAAAATAATTGTATATGTTATATATATTTCTGCTAAACGGGGAACGTATTCTATACAGCCCCTCTATATTTATTCACCTGTTGAGATGCTTGAGTTGTTTAAAGAATCAGAAAGCAGTGTTGTGGACACAGGAGACATCTCTGTACTGAGGGACTCTGCTTTCACCCATCCCCACACACAGATACACAAAAAAGACACACACTCAGAAACACGTAATGAAGAGAAACTGAATTCAGATAGCAGCTGTGAACTAGCTGTCTGCATATATTTAGATATGTAGTTTGTAGGAGCCAAATTAAGCTTTGAGTTTAGTTTTATATGCTTCAATTATTAGGCTTGCACGTGGCCCCATTTCATCATCTTTTCTGATTTGGTGGAGAAGTGGTATGTTGAATGAATTGTATATTTCTGGTAACGTTGTACATATTCTATACAGCCCCTATGCAATTATTCACCTTTTGAGATACTTGAGTAGGTTGAAGACTCATGAAGCGGTGTTGTGGACACAGGACTTATCTCTGTACTGAGGGACTCTGCTTTCACACACACACACACATACAAAGGGGAAATTCAGTGTGAATCAATCCATGGCCCTGTTGTTTAAGGTCAGCAAGTAGTCTTAAAAAAAAGAATGAGAAAAAATGATACAAACCAACTGACAGCTACTAACTTTAACTGACTGGGGCATAGGAAAATGAAACTGAAAGTGAGTTTCTTTGCTCCATTTAGTTGGTGTGATTCACACCAGATTTTTTACAAATTTCCATCATTGTGAAGCACATGGGGGTGTCCATGTGGTTTTTGCTATTTTCACAATGGAAAAAAGTATCTTTGCACTGGGCACATGGTTCTAAAGGGTTGGGCATACTTTAATAACCTAATCACATGAAGACATAATTAATCATGAATTAGAGGAAACCAGTAATATGTGCATGAGTGTGTACCTTATCATTTCTACTCTACAGAATTTAACATTGAAATTTGAATATTTCATAACAATCAAAAGGATATCCTAGCTCACTGAGTAGATCTTGGCTTGCGTGCGGCAACAAAAAATAATTGTATATGTTATATATATTTCTGCTAAACGGGGAACGTATTCTATTCAGCCCCAATATATTTATTCACCTGTTGAGATGCTTGAGTTGTTTAAACATTTACATTTACATTTAGGCATTTAGCAGACGCTTTTATCCAAAGCGACTTACAAAAGAGGATAACATTCAAGCTACAACACAATGAACTAACAAGGAGTGCATATTGCTAACATAGAATCTGCGCTGTTTTAAGTTGAAAGTGCAATAGTGTAGCACAATGTAGAGAAATTAAATTATTAAGTGCATTCTCAAAGTTTACGCCAGGAGATATTCTTGGAAGAGCTTAGTCTTCACGAGTTTCTTGAAGGTGGAGAGGGTATCAGTTGATCTGGTAGCACTTGGGAGGTCATTCCACCGGCGCGGAACCAGATATGAGAAGAGTCTGGACCGACCTGCACAAGGTGTTGGCCGTGCTAGAAAACGTTCCTTAGAGGAGCGTAGTGGTCGTCGGGTGACATAGGGCTTCAGAAGAGAATTCAAGTAGATGGGAGCAGAGCCATCATTCACCCTGTAGGCCAACATAAGTGCCTTGAATTTAATGCGAGCAGCCAAGGGCAGCCAGTGAAGTTCAATGAACAGAGGTGTGACATGTGCCCTTTTTGGCTGGTTAAAGACCAGACGTGCTGCTGCATTCTGGATCATCTGTAGCGGTCTCACTGCACAGGCTGGTAGGCCTGATAGGAGGACATTGCAGTAGTCAAGACGAGAGATAACCAGGGTCTGAACCAGGAGCTGGGTTGCATGTTGGGTTAGGTACGGCCTGATCTTCCTTATGTTGAATAGGGAAAAACGGCACGACCGAGCCACAGAGGCAACGTGATCTGCAAAGGTCAGTTGGTCATCGATCATGACACCTAGGTTTCTTGCCACTTTGGTGGGAGAAACAGACAGGGAGTCGATCTTGATACCGATGTCGTGGTGTATGGCTTGTTTGGCTGGGAGGACCAGCAGTTCAGTTTTGGAGAGATTTAGTTGGAGGTGATGTCCTTTCATCCATGCAGATATATCGGAGAGACAGTCCGAGATCCGTGATGACACCGTGGAGTCGTCCGGCGGAAAGGACAGATAGAGCTGGGTATCATCCGCATAGCAGTGGTAAGAGAAGCCATGGGAGTGGATGATTGAGCCCAGCGAGGTGATGTACAGTGCGAAGAGAAGGGGCCCCAGCACAGATCCTTGGGGTACTCCTGTGGTGAGTTGGTGAAGTGCCGATGTCTGTCCTAGCCACAATACGTTGAACGACCGTCCAGTAAGATAGGACTTGAACCAGGAGTGCACTGTGCCATCAATCCCAATGTTGGTCAGCTTGTCCAGTAGGATGCTGTGGTTGACCGTGTCAAATGCTGCTGATAGGTCCAGCAGGATGAGCACTGAGGACTGACCTGCCGCTCTGGCCTCTTTTAGTGCTTCCGTCACAGACAGAAGCGCCGTTTCAGTGGAGTGGCCACTTCTGAAGCCGGATTGGTTGGAGTCGAGGAGGTTGTTCTGAGTGAGAAATCCTGTGACCTGTTTAAAGACAGCTCGTTCAATGGCTTTGGAAAGGAAGGGAAGAAGAGAGACAGGCCGGTAGTTCTCCACTTGAGTGGGAGCGAGGGATGGTTTTTTGAGCAATGGTGTTACCTGGGCTTGTTTGAAGGCAGTGGGAAATGTACCCCTAGTTAGTGACGCATTGACCACATGTGTGGTTGCTGTCACAATTGTGGGGGGTATGGCCTGAAGAAGGGTTGTTGGGATAGGATCCAGAAGACAAGAGGTAGGCCGGCTGTCCGTGAGAAGCTTAGACACCTCTGCCTCGGAGAGAGGAGTGAAAGAAGAAAAGGAAGCAGTTGGTGTAGAGAGGCTAGGAGAAGGAACCTGTGTAGATTGGTTTGAGAACTGACTACTAATAGCTGCAACTTTGTTAGTGAAGAATGCAGCAAAAGTGTCAGCTGTGAGGTTAGTTGGAGGAGGTGGAGGAGGTGGGTTTAGTAAAGATTTAAAGGTGGAAAAGAGTTTCTTGGTGTCCGTGGCGTTGTTAATCTTGTCATGATAGAAAGCCTTTTTCGCAGCAGTGACACTGGATGAGAAGGAAGATAGTAGTACTTGGAATTGTGCTAGATCGGCCGAATTCTTAGTTTTGTGCCATTTCCTTTCAGCAGCTCTGAGGTTAGTGCGCATTGACCGAAGTGAGTCATTAAGCCACGCATTAGACTGGGTGGGTCGTGCGGGTCTGGTAGACAGAGGGCACACACGATCCAAGCAGAATCTCAGCGTAGAACAGAGTGACTCTGTGGCGTCATCAACCTGAAAAGAAGAGAAACTTCTAGACGGTGGTAGAGCAGACGCCACCAAGGAGGAAAAGTGAGTAGGAGATAGATTCCGGAGATTGCGACGGACAGAGACAAAGGGAGTAGGAGCAGATGGTTGCTGACAGAGGGAAACCTTGAACTGAATAAAGTAATGGTCAGATAGATGTAGAGGAATAACTGTCTGTAAAGTAGCGGCGCACTTCCTGGTGAAAATGAGATCAAGTTCCTTACCGGCTTTGTGAGTCGGAGGGCTGTGAACCCGCTGTAGCTCAAAGGAGTCCATCAGAGATAGGAATTCTGCAGAACCTGGATTGTCTAAGTGGATGTTCATATCACCGAGAACAAGCATGGGACAGTCATGCTCAGGGATGGAGGAAAGCAGAGTGTCAAGTTCCTCAAGGAAATCGCCCATTTGACCTGGAGGACGATAGATAACACACAGATATACTTTGACCGGTGCCGTTACTAAGATGGCATGGTATTCAAAGGAGCTGTATGTGACAGATGGTACCAGTTGAGTATATTTCCATTTGTCTGATATTAACAGCCCTGTACCACCCCCTCTCCTGGATGGGCGGGAGGTGTGGGAAAAAGCATAGTTGGTGGAGAGTGCAGCAGGAGTGGCAGTGTTTTCTGGTTTGATCCAGGTCTCGGTGAGAGCCAGAATGTCCAGAGAAAGATGGTTCGCATAAGCCGAAATGAAGTCTGCTTTGTTCACTGCAGACTGACGATTCCACAAACCTACGGTGAAGGAGTTGTTCGTGGGTGACGAGACATGATGTGTAGATCGGAGGTTTACAAGGATCCGTTTCCTTTTGTGGAAGCGGAATCTGCGACGACTGGAGACAACTGGAATGGAGTGAAGACACATTGTGGCAAGATGAAGTTTGCACAGAAGATGAGGTTACAGGGAATAGGACATGGTGATTAGTTAGTTAGGGCGGTGTCCTTGCTCGGTGGACACGCGCAGGTCGACACGCTCGTCTTTACCCTAGTCAGTCTTCACACAAGGAGGGCTGAACAAAAGGGCTGACGGTTCAGTGTCACTCCTGCTAATAGGAACAATGATTGACTGCACCCGGCTGAGACCGCCCACCAAGAGTCAGACAGAAACAGTAGGCCTGATAGGAGTGGCCAACGACCAATTGATTTCTGATGACCCAGCTGTGCTAGTACTTCACACCTTCTGATGGCTTGTAGGTGTATTACAAATCAGGTGGTTTCCCACAACACAGGTAATCCAAAGCAGCTTCCAAGTTTAGCAAAATAGCACAGAACTAAATAAGCAGACACTCACTTACTTCCTGTGTGTGTAGCTCCTCTGAGGGTTCCAGGGAGCAGCAAGGTTTTTAAGGGTTAAGTGAGAAGACCGCCCACCAAGAGTCAGACAGAAACAATAGGCCTGATAGGAGTGGCCAACGACCAATTGATTTCTGATGACCCAGCTGTGCTAGTACTTCACACCTTCTGATGGCTTGTAGGTGTATTACAAATCAGGTGGTTTCCCACAAGACAGGTAATCCAAAGCAGCTTCCAAGTTTAGCAAAATAGCACAGAACTAAATAAACAGACACTCACTTTCTTCCTGTGTGTGTAGCTCCTCAGAATCAGAAAGCAGTGTTGTGGACACAGGAGACATCTCTGTACTGAGGGACTCTGCTTTCACCCATCCCCACACATAGACACACAAAAAAGACACACACTCAGAAACACGTAATGAAGAAAAACTGAATTCAGATAGCAGCTGTGAACTAGCTGTCTGCATATATTTAGATATGTAGTTTGTAGGAGCCAAATTAAGCTTTGAGTTTAGTTTTATATGCTTCAATTATTAGGCTTGCACATGGCCCCATTTCATCATCTTTTCTGATTTGGTGGACAAGTGGTATGTTGAATGAATTGTATATTTCTGGTAATGTTGTACATATTCTATACAGCCCCGATGTAATTATTCACCTTTTGAGATACTTGAGTAGGTTGAAGACTCATGAAGCGGTGTTGTGGACACAGGACTCATCTCTGTACTGAGGGACTCTGCTTTCACACACACACACACACACAAAGGGGAAATTCAGTGTGAATCAATCCATGGCCCTGTTGTTTAAGGTCAGCAAGTAGTTTTAAAAAAAAAGAATGAGAAAAAATGATACAAACCAACTGACAGCTACTAACTTTAACTGACTGGGGCATAGGAAAATGAAACTGAAAGTGATTTTCTTTGCTCCATTTAGTTGGTGTGATTCACACCAGGGGCTCTATTTTCACGATCATATGCGCATTGTCTAAAGTCTGACGCGCAAGTTGCTTTTGGGGGCGTGCCCGACACAATTTGGTATTTTGACGGCGGGAAAAGCGAACATTGCGCCAGGCGCATGGTTCAAAATGGTTGGTCTTAAAGTACTTTATTAGTCATGGGTGTGTCAATCAGGATTTATACTCTCATTCCCTTTAAAAGCCAGCGGCGCATTTTCCATGGTGTGTTGCTATTACGATGGCGAATTTACCCGGAAGACAGGAACGTTTTTCAATGGAGGAGACCAATCTGCTAGTGCGTGAGGTAAAAGCGCGTGAACAGGTTATCTTCGGGGATGAAAAGAATCCCCCCAAACCTCCATGGGTCAAGGAAGTATGGGAGGCAATATCCTCAGTTATGTCCTCCGCCTTTCACAAAAAAAGAACATCCGAACAGTGCCGAAAGCGGTACAATGATGTTAGAAGACGGGGGAAACAAAAGCATTCAACGCAAATTAATAAATATTGTGATATATGTGATGTACATTTATATTCCATATTTCCAGGGACTCCATAATTTATTTCTCCACATGAAAAACTTTTGCATAAACCCTGCTGTGCGCTCCTGCTGATGAGAGAAGCATGGCGTTCGCGCATTGTGCACGTTTTCATGTGCGCCCCTAAAATAGCTTTTCAGCAATGCGCAACTGACAACAGACCAGGGTTTTGTTGGTCACTGGCGGTTTTAATTTTTGCGTCCTTATACTAGCATCTGGCACGCTTTGCGCCAGACCACACCTCTTCTTTTCGCTGACAAACCCATGACAGCGCAGTGTCATCTGCTATCTAGACAACGTGATTTTTTGCCGGAAAAAATGAACGATGCGCTGGCAGAGAATAGTAATGACACCATGCGCATGTCGCGAATGCACAGTGCGCCGCGGCATGATAGGGCCCCAGGTTTCTTACAATTTTTTTGCCTCCGGAGCTCCCCCTACAGGCACACATGTTTTTTTTTTTTTAAATAAAAAATCACTGGTTAAGACTCCACCTGCTTCCCACTGATTGTTCCCTATTGTTCTCCCTAGCTGTGTCTTGTTTTCCCCTTAATGTCCGTGAGTATTTATTCCCCTCTATTTCAGTCACTCCCTGTCAGAGCATTAGCGAACCTGCGCGCATTATAGCCGAAGGCAAGCATTTAAATCCTGACTCCTGTGTCTGCTCCTCTGTTTCCCGTGTCTGCTACCTGCCTCTGTTCCAGTCCGTCTCCTGTTTACCCCGTCTGGTTCCCAGTCCGTTTCTGTCTATCTCTGTTTCCTGTATGATCGCCTGCCTGTGCCGTACCCGGACCGCCCATGACATTCGCCTCTGCTCGCCTGCGCTGGTTACTGACCCGTTGCCTGCCCACGATCCACGTTCTGCTCTCCTGCCCTGGTATCCGACCCGTTGTCTGCCTCCGACTGACGCTCTGCGCCCCAGCCCCGGCTACCGACGCCTGCCCTCCTGCCCCGGTTCCCGACTCGCCACCTGTCCTCGACCAACGTTCTACTCCTCTGCCCCGGCAACCCGACCTGACGCCTGCCCGACCCCGAGTTCTGCTGCCAGCTCTTCTCAGCTCCGCACGGCTCCTGCATCTTCGCGCCTAGGGCGCACTCTCAGTGCATCATCTCACTTCCCCTTTCCCCAATCCTTAAATAAAAACTGTTTGCAACTTGATGCTATTGTGGTCCATCCTGTCTGTTTCGTGACATGGTGTGGTTCACACCAGATTTTTTACAATTTTTTTGCCTCCAGAGCTCCCCCTACAGGCACAGATGTTTTTTTTTTTTTTAAATAAAAAATAAAACAATAGCAGCAACACAGTACAGTTTCGCCTATCCATGTGGATTTGTTTGCAAACCAAAGAACAGGAACCAGTGATGATCATTTTCAAAGAGTTATGTTGACTAACAAAGTAAGAAATGTGATTTCGGGTTCATTCAGTTTCAGTTTTGATTTCACTGGCCCACGTTTTAAAACTACAAGTGTTTGTACCTGCACTTAGCAATGCCAAGGGCTACCGAGAAAGCCTTCACTCACCCTGTAATGAGCCATTTAACCATCAAAGTGACTACAAAGCTGTTAAACTGTTAACCTAAAACAGCATAAAACACAAATACTGTCCATCTGTCCACATTAAATAGCAACCAACAAAGTCTGACAATGGTTTTGGGAAACACTCTAGAACACACTAGAAGTCCCAGAGAAGGGTCAATTGACCTTTTTACCTAGAAAACCCACTAGAGGGCCATTTGACCCCTAGTCCCCCCTGTGGACACTTTTGTTATGGAAATGTGGCTGTTAGTGGCACACGGCAGGAGCCACTTGAGCCTGTGTGGGGCTGTGTTACAGCTCAGGAGCTTCTTTTGAGAGCAAGCTTTAGTTCTGAGGTAGGTTGTGTGTGTTTTTGCATGTGTGTGTGTGTGTGTGTGTGTGTGTGTGTGTGTGTGTGTGTGTGCCCATATGGTGGGCTTATGCACATACGGTGGATTTGTATGCAGTGGATCAACAGGATCAACAATTTTCCCAGTTTTGGTGTGGAGGGTTGTCGCAGAAGTAATTGTTATTTTTGTGTGCCAAAAATAGTAAAAAAAAAAAAAAATATGCATTACTCAAATGTATTTCAGTCATAAAGCATGGTTTTTCATTATTTGTAAATTTGCTTTTTTCTTTGTGAATATATATTTACAAAGAAAAAAGCATATTTACAAATAATGAAAAACCATGCATTATGACTGAAATACATTTGAGTAGTCACTCACAATCCTGCCACTGCCATTGCTCCTTTCGGCATTTCCCACATGTATATCGGTAGCAGTCAACACAGCGCACAGTTGCACGATTGACATGTTCATTCATATGTTGACAGCCCTTGGGAAGAAGCTGTCTGTCCTTGAGTCTGTTTGTCTTGGCTGTTACCACTGTAAGGTGTGACCCCCTCACCCCTCACCCCACACACTGCCACTAACAGCCTCATTACCATAACAAAATGAATGATTAGTGTATTCGGGAAAAGCGGTCGGGCCAAATGACCCCTCTCTGGGTCTTCTAGGTAGACAGAAAAATGCTGGGACTTCTAGTGTTAAATAGTAACCAACAAAGTCTGACAATGGTTTTGGGAAACACTCCTTGTATAGGTTCCTGGCATTCATTTTCTTCTAAATCAAATGGATATTTTTTTTGACCAGGAACACTGATACGTGTGCCAGTCACATCCCTGAACAGCACAGGTGTAACCACAAGAATTACATGACCATCAGATTAAGATGACTACATTTTGTGAGAAAGAAAACATGATATTTGACCAATTGATCATTTGATTTTTGTTATCATGTTTTCTGGTTTGGTGGACAAGTGGTATGTTGAATCTTACCCGTTGGAGTAATTGAGTCGGCTGGAGTGTTTAGAAAGTCAAAGAAAAGAAAGATGATGACTGCTGTGGATTAAAATCACACATCAGACAGAAAAAAATGCAAAGAAATTGATGCAGAAATGTTTCCAAAAAAGAGTTACAGGGAAAAAACACTTTCTATCATCCCAGTATTCATAAAGCGTTATAAACACAGTCAAAAAGGATTATAATGAATTCATAAAGCCTAAATGACATTAGTGTTCATAACTGTTTGTACATTATAATGACTGTGCTCATAAGGCATTATAAAGTTTTCATATAAGCATTTGCATCTTGTGTAGTAGACGTGCTTTTTATAAGAGTTGCTAGTGGTCAGTGAATACTCTACATAGAGTGAGATAAACACAAAATTACTCATGAAAATCAATAAGGCACCACTACACACAATAAGTAAAGTGGTATGTGAATATATATTGTGAATATATGTGATATATATATTCATTCTCCTATTCCATGAGAGAATGAGAGAATGTTCATTACCTTCACTTCTATTCCAAGCATTTTGAGAAAAAAAAAAAAAAAAATAATAATAATATATAAAAAAAAAATAATAATATATATATATATATATATATATATACATTTCTGTTATCACACCTACTTACGTAAAACTTGAAGGACATTCATTTTCTTGTCCAACAGATGGTCATTCATCTCTTTGGTAGGTAATCCCACTGAAACCCCTACAGAGCTACAGACATGTCAGCCATGGAAATGTCACTGTCCTAAAATGGCGTTGTTCACCTAACAGCAGTATGATACTAGACTGGGACACTGTTTGAAAGGGTAGTGTATGTTACATGCAAATTCACATGCAGATGTCTCAGATGTCCCAGATGCAAACATGAATTCAGTGACATGAAACAAAACAAAATTCAAATATGGATCAGAGCCATAGCAGTGTCAGTGTCAGCGTCCGCCAGGCTGTCTCCATTGTTTTTTTTTTTTTGATTTTTTTTGGGGGGGGGATGGGGGGGTCTGTTTTCATGGCTGGTGAAAACTCAAGACTGGTGTTCATTGTTAACTCTGTTCTAACCTTTGTACTGTTCAATGTTAACTCTGTTCTAACCTATTGTCAACCTACAATAAACAGAAATGCCTGCTTGTCTATAATTGTGTGCGTGTCTTTCTCTCTCCCTCTCTCTCTCTCTCTCTGTGTGTGTGTGAGTTAAATCCCTTCACATGTATTGTGCATATGTGCAGATGTGTGTGGTGAACTTGCATTGTGTGTGCTTATGTGTTGTGACCATGCAATGTATTGTGTATGTGTCTACACGTGGGCAGATGTTATGCTCTGCAGAGTTAATTTCAGCTGGGTGTCCTTATTTGACACACATTGTCATGTCTGAAAACCCTGGCACCATCATGTTAGTTTCTGCTTCCTGTTGTGTTGTTTCTTTCTAGATTTCAAAATATTAATGAAAATCATACATGGAAAACGTCTCCTGACATGGCCAAAGATTTTAAAGATTTTGATAATCAATATTTTTTGTCCAGGTATTCATTACATAAACAACATTTTGGCTGACAATAATATATTTCCTGCTACCTTGGCTGTTTGTCTATAACATATGGTTTCAACATAGGATTTTTTTTTTTTCAGGACCAAAAAAACCCAAAGCACACATGCAAATTATTCTCCCATCTGACACCTCCTGGGGACGGATTGTGGAAATAAAACCAAAGATTATTTTTTAAAGCTTTGTTGCCCAAACAAAAGTACAAGTTGGTCATTCCATGTCAAATGGACCAATATAGAGAATTTTTCCACTGACCATTTAGAATTGCATGATTCTCGGATATTATGTGCCCACACATCTCAGAGGAAGGAGTGCAAAATTATACCTCAGTACACTTTCCTTTGAGATGTGTGGGTACATAATATTTGAGAATTATCACCATTGTATGTCTGTTGTAGAACCCATGAGTTAGAATCTTGGCACAAGGTTGGATCATTTTATTTATTTATTATAAATTATGAAGTAGCTTGCATGTAGTAAACCACTTAAGATTTTTTTTTTCTTTTTGTAACTTAGCTTGTTACATTTTGTCTCTAGTTAGTGCTTGTGTAATAAATCTTTATCTGATGTGGAGTAACTGCTTAGTTAACTACATTTTCTGAGTAGCCTGCCCAATACTGTTTGTATAGTGTCTGCATGTGGGCAGATATAGTGTTATGCAGAGGTGATCTCAGCTGGGTGTCCTGAGACATCCATCATGTTGCTTCCTGTTGTATTGTTTTCTTTCTAGATTTAGTTTGTAATATTATGAAAATGATACATGCAAAACTTGCCTGCTTTCAGTGGACATCTCCGATATGCAAAACCTGACTTTATTTCCTTTGGAAACACCTTTGAATAAGGTTTTTTTTTTGTTTTTTGTTTTTGTTTTTTTTTTTTAATCAATATTGATGCCTTTGTTGATTAATTATAATTTCTTTACTTTTAAACTCCATATTGTGGAATACTCATACACAGGATTTCAGTATGACTACAGCGATCTCAAAGCCTGACTGCAGTTCTCAGTGTAGTCTCTTTGTCAAGGACATCAATGACAAAAAAGATTGCATGTATAAATTCGTACTAACATAGTGCCTGAAAAAGTGCTCACAGTGCTGCATAAAACAATGTCATGAGAAACAGCACAGACTCATGAAACACAAGAATTTCACATTACTAGTTGTACAGGCTATTAGTATAATGAAATGTAAGAAAGACTATCTCGAATCTTGACTATTTTATTGACATATACATTGACACAAAGAAACAGAAATCAATTGATTAATACGTGCTATTTTATTTATTATCTAGCAACATGAGAAAGTGATTATCAAAGTGAATTGCCAAGTTCATACTACACCAAGCAAATTAAAGTCCCAAAGAGGTGCAGAAAATCACATCACAGTTCAAAGCAGAATGCAGGCAATGATCAGAACAGAATCATTATTTTTTATATTTATTTGTATTTCTGTAATATAGATATATGTGTGTGTGTGTGTGTGTGTGTGTGTGTGTGTGCACACGCGCGCATTTGTTTTGAATGGAGTGGATTTGTGATGTGTTGTTTCTGTTTGAACATGCGTGTTTGCATGTGTTGTTGTTGTTGTTGTTGTTGTCCAGTAGCAATGAAACCTCTAACAATTTTGGTCAATCTCATTCTCATTTTGATGCCCTGGTTTTTTGGACTTCTGTCCGCTTGTCTGGCTGCCGTCTGCCAGTGGATTCTCACAAACATGGCAGACCTGGTAAGACAGGAAGACATTCTCTTTAACAAGCCATATTTCACAAATTAAACAAACAAATAAATAAATAACCACTCACACTGTACACATTACTCACATTATTGTAAAAAAAAAAAATGTTAACATATTATATATCATCGGACAGTCCATTCACTCCCAACTTAAACAACACTCAAGATACACGCTCCTCTTGGTCATTCTTCATCACTTACCTACAGACATGACCTGACCCTCTGTGCCTGAGATCCAGTTTCAACTTCACACCCACATACCCCTCCCTATCTGTTAATGTGTATATATATATATATATATAAGGAAGGGGGATGGAAGCTGGAACCTTTATTTTTTTTTCGGTTCTACATGAGCCTCTGGGACAGCGTGGGTGGCCCAAACCTGTCTGGTTGTCAGGTGGGACTGGCGTTGGTTGATGCTGTACTGGAGCTGGTATCGGTGGTTTCAGGCACACACACACACAGACACACACACACACACACACACACAGACATAGACTAGAGTAACCAAGGCGTGCATGTGGATGCCTGTGCATTTATATTTCAGAGGAGGCATACATCTGTGATTATGTAGTGAATGCGCTGTGCAGGTGGAAATCTAGGCAGGTTTTTTTACCCTGCACACCCATTTTGTTTAATGCAATACACATTAGAAAAGGCACATAATGTTGTCATATCCATTCAAACATAGGACAAGTTTGGCGTGTTGTGTGAGTGTTGAGTGAGGGGTGTGATATAGGGCTAGTGTTAGAATGTGGCGAGCCTGGGGGTGGGGATGTTGCCTCATCATGGCATGCCTTGGGTGGGGACAGACCAGCACCATAGCCATGAATGGATGATAAGGTAGTCATTTCAGTCAGCCAAATTAAGATGATGATGATGATGATGATGACAATGGTGATGATGATGATGATTATTGTTGTTGTTGTTGTTGTTGTTGTTGTTGCTGCTGTTGTTGTTGTTATACATAAACATAAATACATTAATAAAATAATACTCCTCCTCTGACACTCCCCTTTCCATGCGGTCCAGCTCTCATTTCCCTGACACAACATTAGCATTACATATATTTACTCACACACACATATGTGGACATTCTCACAAACACACTGAACTTAACCCACCTGGTGGCTGTAGTGCATTTTGCAGCAAATGTTAACTGTGGTGTGCAGATGTGTGTTGGTAAAGCACACTAAATGAGGAGTTTTGAAAAGGTGGACAATGCATTGAGACAAGTGTGAAAATGATTGGCAAAAACTGTAAGATACATTTCATTTGAAGCAGACATATAAGGATATATTTTGGATAGCACAAACTATTATAGCTCCCCAGAACACTTCACATATACGTCTATATTGCATTTGCTAGAAGAAAATTACAGAGAAAAAAAAAATTCTCCTGTTTTTATATTATCATATTGAGTAAATGGAATTGTGACTGTTATTTTTGTTTTAAATCTTTTTATTCAGGACATGTAAACAGACAAAATTAAATGTGGCAAAAGGTGACAAAAGATTTTCTTCTTATTATTCTTATTATTTTAGTTAAAGACTTCCAAATGTGTTCCAAATACAACCTATTTAACTGGGTAGGTCTTTAGTGACCACTAAATTGTTTCTGCAGCATGCAGTTTGCACAGATATCATACAGAACAGAAGCTAATAATTGCAAATCTATAGACACAATACATAATACAAGGATAAAGAAGCCATTGTTTCATAGTTTCTAACTAAGTTAGCTACTTTGTTGGTCGCAATGCAATTGCCCATGGCCAACCAACTAAGTTGCTACCTGGTTAGCAATTATGGTTTTTGGAACTGCACCCCAGGTGAGTAATTGCGTTGGTGTTGTACAGACTGTGATGGTGGTTGACTTTGTCTTCAACAATCAAACCAATTACATGACAAAGAAATACAATACACCATAATGAAGAACAGTGAAAGCAATGATCCAGACTGAATTACACATTGTGTTTGCGTGTTGGTGTGTTTTTGTGTGCTTGTGTGTGTGTGTGTGTGTGCCTGTTTGTTTTGTGAGGCTTATAGTCTAACAGTAATATAATCTCTTAAGCATTTTGATAGATCGCCTCATCCTCCTGCTCGGAGTCCTGCCCGCGGAGTGCTGGGACATTCATATAATCTTCTTCATTCTAGAAAGACAAGACAACATAACATAGCTTTTAAAATAATTATAAAAACAATGCTGTCCCATTCAAGAACAGTGGCAACTCACCTCCTTCTCAGCAGATTCTATGGAGTTCTTGGATTTCCTGCAGAAATGACTGAAACAAAAACATTTTTTTGTCATTTTTGTTGAATGAGTAGAATGTCCTCAATGTATAGATTGTTTGTATTGTATTGTTTGATTGTAATGATAACAATGCTGATTACCTTATCTTGTAAATTACACAGATGAAGCAAACACTGCCACACGCTGCAGAAGCTCCAAACAGTAAACAGAGCATGTGACTGTGTTCCCCTGTGTGGAAAAAAATAATAATAAAACTAATTTCATTACATTCACTTTACTCTTATGTTATTATTCCTATTCTTCTAGAATATAACCAAATGTGCCACTTTTGCATATGTGTTTTCAGTTAGATGAAAAACTTAAAAATGTCAAGGTGTACCAGACTGCCTGTAAGTGTCTGAAAGGCCCCGGACCTCTGAGTGTTAAAACAAACCTCCTAAATCTGGAGAGTAATAAAAGTTGCAATGAAAAGTTGCATTAATGTCAGTATTAATATTAATATATATATATATATATATATATATATATATATTCTATACTCAAAGTTTATAGATTTACTCCAATTTACTCCAATTCAACTATTAGAGAGAGAGTACTCATGATACGAACACACGCACACACTGACGTTATCGGGGAAGAAAGGGCACCCTGTCAGCCAATCAGAGAACAGTATTTAGTTTTTCTGGTTGATAATATGTGAAAACCATTATGTGTGCACTCCTATTATCCCAGTCATCATGTCTTTACTCACACACAACTGTGACCCTGAGGGGAGGAGATGGAAGATGCTCATGTCCTCTAACAGCGCAGGTGTAGATGCCCTCATCTTCATAACTGACTGGGTGGACCTGCAGCTGGTTGTTGTTCTTCTGTTCCTTCGCTAGAGGGCGCCCATCCTCATCCAGGCATAAGAGCTCAAACCAGTCACAAAGCAGGAGGACTTGCAGGTGAGATTTAGGGACTGCCCCAATGCTACTTGTTGTGGTCCATCTATCTGCAGGTCTACATGGTATAAACATGCATTGCATCCTAATGTAAATAGATGGCAGGCAGACACAGAAACAGACAGACAGACATGCAGACAGACAGACAGACAGACAAATAGATAGACAGACAGATAGATAGATAGATAGATGGATAGATAGATAGATAGATAGATAGATAGATAGATAGATAGATAGATAGATAGATAGATAGATAGATAGATAGAAAATATAATAGACAGATAGAAAATTGCCAGTACAAAAATAAACTGTAAGGGCTGCCTTGGGATTGTCTGCCATGTCCCTATCACTTCCGGGCGCAAACGCGAGTGGCATCAAGTCTGAGTAGCTCCGTGTCTCTGTTTGTTATGTTCGTCTCTGTGTTTTTTTCTTAGCTTTTTTTTTTAAACTTCTGATTTGTACAAGGAGTTATTTTATTCTATCCTATGGATATGGAGAAGTCCTTGCAACGTCCTAGCAGCAGCAAACTTGTATACACAAGGAATCAGCTGTTTGCTCTATGCAAGTTTGCCGGTGTGTTTCACGCGAACATCCCTAAGGAAATGTTTTGCTTCCGGGGCTGTAGATCCGGAGCCGCGGTGAGAGCTCGGCGACGGGAGAAGAAGAGGAGATTCAAGCCCTCTGTTCCAGCAATCGTGATGGGAAACGTGAATTCTCTGGTGAACAAGACAGATGAACTGACTGCCCTGGTATAGAATCAAAAGCTGTACAGGGAATCGAGCCTGATTTGCCTGACGGAGACGTGGCTAACTAGCAACGTCCCCACTGCTAATGTTGACCTACCGGGCTTCAGTACAGTTAGACTAGACAGAGACAACATACGCTCCGGGAAAAAGAAGGGAGGAGGACTGGTGATATACAGTAACAACAGGTGGTGCCATCCCGGTCATGTAACAGTGAAGGAGACCATCTGCAGTAAAGACGTGGAGTTACTTGCGGTCAGTCTGCGACCTGAGAGCTCTCGCACGCCATTGTTCTCTGTGTTTACATTCCGCCACAAGCCCTTCCGGACATTGCCTGTGACGCCATTCACACAACTGTGGCAAGGCTCCAAACACAACACACGGATACCTTTTTTGTTATAACTGGTGATTTCTGACACTGGGTTCCACCCTCACAAACTTTCACCAATGTGTGAACTGTGCAACAAGGAAAAATATCACAATTGATCTCCTCTATACTAATGTGAGGGATGCATACAGTGCCACCCCCCTTCCTCCACTGGATAACTCCGATCATAACCTCATTTACCTTCAGCCATTGTACAAGCCAAAGTACAAAAACTTCCAGTCACCACACGCACCTTCACGGAATGGAGCGTATTACAGGATAGTAAGGATTTGGAGGAAGTCACAGCATGCACAACTGGCTACCTCAACTTCTGCATGGACATTGTTGTACCCACTAAGACCGTGCGCTGCTACCCGAATAACAAGCCTTGGGTGACCAGTGATGTCAAGAGTCTCCTTAACAAGAAGAAAGCTTTTAAGGAGGGCAATCTGACAGAGCTGAGGAGTGTGCAGGGTGAACTGAAAAGAAGGCTGAGGGAGGTCAAGGAGGCATACGGGGGGTGAGGAGTTAGAACCATCACAGGGCTTGGAGGAAAGAGTGGCAAGGCTGATGGTGACATTTCCAGGGCCAACGAGCTGAATCACTTCTACAACCGGTTCAGCAACTCTGGTAATGGGGCAGCCATCAGTACCCCCATTGTCACCTCCAGAGCACCTCCCCCACCTGCCTCTGACAACGACCCTGACATTGACTACACAACCTGTGTCAGCACACCTCCCCACCCCCCACCTCTGCTTACAATCCCCTCACTTCCACCACCCCCCACTCCCACCATCCCCCACCCCACCTCCTCACTTCTGCTTATGGACCCCCACACCCACCAACCCCCCACCCACGCCCTCACCTCTGCCTACGGACCCCCGACACCCACCGCCCACAGTCACTGCGGACCAGGTGAGACGAGCACTGGAGAGACTGAAGTCCAAGGCAGCAGGACCTGACGGCGTCTGTGCTAGACTGCTGAAGACCTGTGCAGTGGAATTAGCTGTGCCTCTCCAGCAGCTCTTCAGCAAGAGTCTGCAGATAGGCAATGTCCCGACTCTGTGGAAAACTTCTTGCCTGATACCTGTCCCCAAGAAAGCGCACCCAAAAGAACTCAATGATTACAGACCGATTGCCCTCACCTCACACCTAATGAAGACTTTTGAACATGTACTGCTGCTCAATCTACTCAAACCCCTGGTTCGCCATGCACTGGACCCCCTGCAGTTTGCCTACAAGAGAATGTTGGAGTAGAGGATGCTATCCTGTATCTTCTACACAGGGTGCACTCTCATCTGGACAAAGGAGGCAGTGCTGTGAGAATTATGTTTTTTGATTTCTCCAGTGCTTTTAACACCATCCAGCCACTCCTGTTGAGAGACAAACTGCTGAGGATGGGAGTGGAGCCTGGCCTGGTGACCTGGATCACAGACTACCTCACGGAACGGCCCCAGTTTGTCAGACTCGGGGACCTTACATCAGAGGTTGTGGTCAGCAGCACAGGTGCGCCGCAGGGGGAACTGTGCTTTCCCCTGTACTGTTTACCCTGTATACCACAGATTTCAGCTACAACTCGGAGACCTGTCACATGCAGAAGTTCTCTGACAACACTGCGATCGTGGGGTGTATCAGGGATGGACAGGAGGGGGAGTAAAGGTGCCTTGTTGAGGACTTTGTTGGGTGGTGCCAGGCTAATCAGCTGCAGCTGAACATCACCAAAACCAAGGAAATGGTGGTGGACTTCAGGAGAACCCCCCTGTCGCTGGTGCCTGTCACGATTGATGGGGAGAATGTCGAAACAGTCTGCACCTACAAGTACTTGGGGGTCCACCTCACAATAAACTGGATTGGTCTACTAATTCAGACGTTCTCTACAGGAAAGGACAGAGCAGGCTCTACTTCCTCAGGAGGCTGAGGTCTTTCAGTGTCTGCAACAGACTCCTGCTGATGTTCTACCAGTCTGTTATGGCCAGTGTGCTCTTCTATGCTGTGGTATGTTGGAGTGGTAGCACTAGGAAGAGAGACACTGGACGTCTGGACAGACTGGTGAGGAAAGCAGGGTCTGTGATGGGCATTGAGCTGGAGTCTCTGACTACACTAGCCCAGAGGAGGACCCTGAGCAGGCTACACTCTGTACTGGACAATGACCGTCACCCCTTACACAACATCTTCATAAATCAGAGGAGTTTGATCAGCAACAGACTCCGGTCCCTCTCCTGCAGGACAGACAGGCTGCGAAGTCCCCCAGGGCCATACAGCTGTATAACAGCACGCAGAAGGAGCCAAGCATAATGGACTGGACTGCGTGAGCCCACACACTCACCCACACTCTTATGCTGTCCCTGGTGGTGACTATACTACTAAGGACAACTATAGTACTATGGTGACTATACTACTATGGACAACAATATATACTGCACTACCCTGATAACTACTGCACTAAATGACTCTTTTACAACTTTGGACAATCTTACTATTGTAATCTATCTACCTGGATTACCGCAAGGCACCTTATCACGACACTTCTCTACCTCGTGGATTTCTTATTTCATTACCTTTTTTTTTTTTTTTTCCTGTTCAGTGAATGTTGTATGAATGCAGATGTGTGCAATATGGTTGATCTGTTTTTGCATTGTGTATTATGTATATTATGTGTATGCTGCTAGCCACCTTAATTTCCTTCGGGATCAATAAAGTAACTCTACTCTACTCTACTCTACTCTACTTATTCAGTTTGTCTTGACCTGTCTTACATGGGTCCAGGAAGATATTAAATGGTCACATGGTGAGAGTAAGTCATATGGAAAAAGCCTTCTGTAAACTCTTCTGTTACCTGTGACAGACAGCGTAACTCCCGGTGTCTGCAGCCATCTTTGCCCCTTTTCGCTAGTGACGACCCTGCAATAATAATCTTGGGAATCTGTTTTGGACACGTTAGACAAGATGAAAGTACACCTGTCTCTGCTGCTATCCACCTGAACTCTCCCACGATACCGTGATTCCTCAGAAAGATCTGGTGGCTCTCCTAGTGATACGTGGTTCATCGTTGTCCAGTAAGCTTTCTCGAATATTGTGTTACTTGGATAGGTGTAAGAACAGGACAGAGTCACTTCAGACCCCATTAAACCACAGATGGGTGAAGTGGAATATGTGACATTCCACTTGGAAGCTTCCACACCTAAAGTACACACAAAACATCATAAACTTGATGAGCTTGAACGCTAGCCTTATAATTTTCAAAGTAATAGTGACATTTACATTAATATACCAGTTGAGAGTGTAGTCATCTAAGAAGCTTCACACAAAACCATGTGTGTGTTTTAATGTTTTAAAAATCCCCAACAGCATATGTGAATTTCATGACAGAACTGAAACCAGAAAATCATTTTTATCTACGATAGACTTACATTCAAAAAAGTTTCCCATAGACCCAAAGTAGATGGGTGTGGCTTAGGCTCACTATTGAGGCATTCTCAACAATGTAGGCCAACAATGTGTGCAGCAACTAGCCTACGCCTTCCCCAAAAGCAGGGCTGCCTAACCTTTTTTGGCTTGCGAGCTCAGCCAGACTAAGAAAAGGAGGGCACTAAAAGCGAGGACAAACGGTCAAAACTGAGGACACTCCTAATCTTTGTGCGTTTTCCTCTACTTTCCTTTTCAAGTGTTAAAATAGAGGAATAGCTGTCTTTGAACTGGTCTTGTGCATATTGATCTTCTGTTTAGTGACATGTGTAGTCTACTTTGTCTTAGAAGAGAATAGAGACCAAACGCCTCAAGTTAGGCAGTAGTTTCCAGAAGCTGCAGACTGACTGTGTCAACATATACGTCAATTATTACATGTCAAAGCCTGAGTTTTTTCACCAAATGTTTTGCACCGCCTACTAGTCTACTGGTCGACCGTGACTAACTGGTTGGGCACCCCTGCCCAATAGGTTTGGAAACATTGATAGCCCTAAAGAGATGCTACTGGCATGAATGGACTTTGTCTTTAGCAGACTTATGGCTTCAGGTTGAATTATTAATAACTACAAGCACAGCTGTAATGGTAATCTTCTCCAGGCTGTTGTATGCTAATTGCCAAAACTTGTTTCAAGAATGAGGAAATAAAATGGCATGGCTCACCGTTGATTGACATACATTAAAATTTGCAATAAACTGTTTACATCACATAAACTCACATGGACTCACACACTTTTCAGTGATATAAGACATCACTCATTACCTTGTAATAATAGAAAAAAGACAGCAAGCAGGGATGATGTTGCTTTCATCCTCACATGAACAGAACTGATCAGTTCTGTAAAGCGTCTCTAGTCAAAAGAGTAAAAACACATGAATGAAGACCTTGGTCCTTAATGTCACAAATTTAACCTTTACACTAACTACATTTTGTGGACTGAAAGGTCTCGATCACAGTCAAACATTTACTTTCCACCGCTCTTACCGTTTGATGTTGGACAAGTTTTGCAATGTCCTGCCAGAACAGCTCACTCTGTCTTGCTGAGTTCTACAATAAATATAGAGCACCACAGCTGGTCTGAGCTCTTCGTCAGGATGTGGTCAACACTGCATAAATTGCTGGTGCACTACTGATGCACTAACTCTCATCTTACTCCTCTGTCTCCTATTACGAATTGATCAATGGATCTATTTCTTTGATGCATTATGTCTGTGATTAAAGACATATGATATTCATCGCATGTGGTCTCTACTCTCGGACCACTTTTCTCCCTTTGGTTGTTTGCACTATAATAGATTGACTCTAACTGTATTAGCCTAGAACGTTTCCTAGCATATGCAGCTTCCTGTGTGGTTATGCCTGCATGCTACAGAGTTCGAACAAGCAGTCTTTATATTAACACCTTCTTGTGTGTGTTATTAAGATACATATCTAGAGAGCGACTGTCATGGCTACGGCGACACGACACCATCAGAAACTCCAACACAACAAAACATCAAAAATGTGGTCTGTATATATTACTGGGGTTATTGCTGTCCTTCAATAAACCAGGTGTGTCCTTTGACAGAAAAAAATATATATATATTTTGCACCCCTCCCCCTAAGTATTGATTCTAATATAGAAAAATGTTCTCTTGGGCTCCCTGTCAGTGTCAGGCCCTTAGAATCACCTGTTCATTTTCTATTCTTAAATCTGTTTTTTACAATACAAAATGCTTTATTGAGACTATTTGGACGTCTCTGTTCATAAAGTCCAGATACAACTTCCTGTGTGGTTATGACTTCACACTACACAGAGTTCAGACAAGTGACCTAGCACCTTCCTGTGTGAAGACAATGGGCTGCTGACAGTGGCTGTACACAGTCACAAATTGAGGACTTGAAACCAACATAAACAAGTCTGTGTGTGTGTGTCTGTGTGTGTGTGTGTGTGTGTGTGTGTGTGTGTGTGTGTGTGTGTGAGAGAGAGAGAGAGAGAGAGAGAGAATCCGTTGAATGTATGCTGTATGTTCTGTACTCTTCTAGTTAACTCTAGTTAATCTCGCACAGATGCATTTTGGATGCATTAAGTCAATGTAACCGAACACTGAGACAGAAGTTGTGATTTGACTTAAAAATGCACTATTGCACTATTGTGTAAAGTGAAACTTTGTATTCGGTCACACATCGACTCACAGTGTTTTGGACATTGCTATTTTGAAGAACAGGCTGCAGTTTGCAAAAACAAGCAACTATTATGTCATGTCACTTCCATGTAACTCTGACCTCCAGTGTCAAATCTTTGTTACTACCCATGAGCTACACCTGGTGTAAACTGGCCGTGACACCCAAGTGGCTTAGACAATAGGCTGGCATGTAAGATCTGAACTATATCTTCAGATCAAAACGCAAAAATACATTATTTTCTTTTAGAGTTGGAAGTCTTTTAATTTCAGTTATCGTTTTAGTTGCTGGTGATCCCCAAGAGTGTGAACTGCATCCAGATGAGTTCAGTCTACCAGAGTCTGACCCCAACACCACCCAAACTTCTTGAAGTTTACCAGAACCTGAACCCCAATACCACCCAACTTAATGCAGTTTACCAGAGCCTGAACCACAGCACCACCCAACCTGATGCAGTTTACCAGAGCCTGAACCCAAACTGAAACACTGTACCAGAGCCTGAACCCAATGCCACCCAACCTAATGCTAAAGGTTATGACAGCCTAAACCCTAGCACCATCAACATTATACAGATTACCAGCCTGAAACCCATCTCCATCCATTAAGTAATGAATCCATTAATGATTAAGTAATAATAAGTTAGAATGGAGAACAATGCAGATATAATGCAGATATGTATGATAAGTGACTGGTCAAGTTGTGGAAAAATACAAAGGAAAGGTACCAAAAAATGGTGTCAGAAGCCAGAATTGAGATGGACTAATTCAACCGACTCAAATCAACTGAACTTTCTGCATAAGAGAAGGCATACAATTATGTCACTAAAAGCATGAGTACTGAAAGCTAAATGTTGCATTGTGCATTCACTTCTACAGCTTGAAACAATTAAGAAGTGATAACTCTGTTGCACTCTATATTAAATACTGCATGTAACATTTGATGTCCTGTTACATTTAACAGGAACACATTTTCAGAGATTATATGTTTTGATGTTTTCAGAGAGTTACGTGTTTTGATGTTGATGGTATATGTGGTTAAACTGGGTATGTGCTTCTCTCTGTGTGGCCAGTGTGTGTGTGTGTGTGTGTGTGTGTGTGTGTGTGTGTGTGGTTAAGGAGGCTAAGCCACCATTAGAGGACCAAACCATGGAAATAAATGAACCTCTGTGAGTGAGTGCTCACAATAGTATTTATAACAACCAGAATTAAATATACATGGCTTATACTGCCACTATTTAGGTTAATATAGTTTGTAAGTCTGTTTATACATTCAAAATAACATGGCTTGCCTCTAATTACAAGAACTATATTTACACCAATGTAGGGTTCTGTTTACAGTAAACTCTTTGTTGCATGGTATAGGCCTATCTCCTCTGCTAAACATGCTATACAGTATGCACAGTATACTTGAATTGCATGTATTAGGTATCACAGTAGCAGTTAGCATTAGGAGAGATCTGTCAAAAGGGAGAGAGAAAGAGAGAGAGAAGAGAGTAGAGGCCTTTTGCATGTGGAGCCTGGGGCATGTGATGCAGCATGCCATTTAGGAAACAGCCAGAGAGATTTGCATCCTGGTACACTTCCTGTGAAGCAGGGCAAAATGCCATATGTCATGAAGCAGATAAAGAGGGATTTATTGTGCAGTCAAACTTCCACTGAAAGTTGGACATATTTTGAGATATTTAGTAGAGTATCACCCTCCAACCCACATCTTTCCACTGTCAGTGTTGGACCACAACCAGTAATCAAAGCCATCTATCTACCTCTATGTGCGAGACATATGAGCACAGTCATCTGCATACTGAAACTCAATCACCCTCACCCTGAGAAACTTGGTGGTTGCTTGCAGCCTCCTGATGTTGAAGAGGTTTCCATCTAGCCTGTACCTTACTGTTGCCTCACTGTTGTTCTCAATCATCCATAAAAATCACCTATAAAAAAGGTGTTAAAGAGCACATGTGTTAGTGTTGCTCTCAACAAAACAATCATTAAAATTATTCTGGTGTGTGGTAGTATAGTATAGCCTATTTGGATGGCATTATAAGTAGGTGCTATTAGGTTCACTTTTCCACGCTCCACTTCTCTCCATGTCTCTCCCTGTTAGAAATGCCCCTCTGCCTCTTCCAAATTTTCAGGGTGACTATTTCTCCTGCATGCCATTTTTTTTTTTATTGACAGTCCTTTGGGTAAAAAAACAAAACAAAACAACAAAAAAAAAACTGTACTGCTACATGTCAAATGTTTTGCTGTTCACATGCAAGAAATGCAATACTTTAACACATCATTACACTCCATATCAGGCATACAGTTTATCCCATAACTGAATGTTTGTAAAGGAGTTGATTTGACATCCAAATATGCTGGGTAATTTTCATGAAAAAAGACAGCTAATCTATTGAAGTAGTTAAATAATGTGGCGGTGCGTTCATCAATTATTTTGTCGCTCAGTAGCAATTAAGTTGGAAATTAAAACGCTATTGTGCCTTCATTTTCAGTCAGACGCTACCATGTGTTTATGTTATCAGATATTGTTGTTGGTTCAATTTAAAAATCAAAATATAGCCTACTGGAGGAAGCGAAAACAAAAAAGGCATGTGTAGTGTGTGTGAGTGAGATACTTAGGGTAATGGGTAAGAATTTGAAGTAATGTTACTCACAATATGTTACACTGCAAAAGGACACATTCGATATTTACTTCATAGCTTACTTTGCATTCCCTCTGTCACGCAGATTAACGTAACAGTGTATTTTGACTTAACAGTAGCCATATTCCACACACCAAAGTAGGGGAGTATCTGCCATGGCCAAAACAAACAACTACACGTTATTAGCGCTTGGCGGGTGTTCATTTTGAGCCCTGGATATAACCCTGTACCACATAACCCTGTACCAATGTCAACAAATGTCCTTGTTGCCCTTGTTCTTTAGATGGTGAATACTGGTATCTGGTAACTTTCACAATGTATTGATGTGCTCTTGTACTGGGGTGACCCCCCTGCTTTAGCAGTTCTGCGCACACACACACACACACACACGCATACACACACAGACACAAACATACATATGGTGACAATTGGTGACATTTCATTGTAGGCTAACACGTCAGTTGAAGACCTACAAAGAATTATTATGAACACCAATTTTGAAAACAAAACAAAATGACAAATGAGACAGCCTGGCTGATTACACTATTGTTCAATATGTGAAAGTTGTTTTGTTTCATCACACTGAATCTATTTCTGTTTATGATAAACAGCAGCTTTGCATCTGAATTTGCATTTATCTGTAGGGCTCCACATTCATCTTTTGCATTTACCTTTAGGGCTTACAGCTCATCAGCACACAGTGTCATTGCCAGTGACACAAACACATACACACACACACACACACACACACACAAAGAGAGAGAGAGAGAGAGAGAGAGAGAGAGAGAGAGATGCACACAATTATGCTGACATTGCTATGGCTCTGATAAGTATTTGAGTTTTGTTTTGTTCCATCTCACATAATTTGCTTTTGTATTTCCGATGAACAGGGATATCTGACACACCTGCATCTGATTTTGCATGTATCTTTAGGCTGTCTCCAAAGGTCCTCACAACACACGGTGTCATTCCTTGTGCTTTACTTCATAGCTATCAGGCGAATTACATCATTTCAGGACAGTGAGTTTGCCAGGGTTGACACAACTATAGGTCTGTGTGGTTTTCAGTGGAATTACCTACCGAGAAGATGGCTGATCATCTGGTAAATAAAAAATTAAATGTCCTTCAGACTTTATGTAAGTAGTAGTGATAATAGAATTGTACTAAGGATTGGCAGTGTTTAGTATTTGTCTTACTTCGCCTAGAAGAGAAGTGGACAGAAAAAAGTTTAGATATTCCTCACATCTTTTAAAGTGCAAAGGTAATTATTCTATGTTGCTTCCACAATCAATTTGATGTCATGTCTGGCTAATGTGGAAAAAATTTAGACACAGAACATGTAGCTAAAGCATTGGTTATCACAGATGTTTTTTTTTCTGCATTATTTGTTGATGTGTTCTGTGCTAAGATCTAATTATCACTTTTGCTATGGCACTTCAACAGTGTGATACATACACACACACACACACACATATTATATATATATATATATATATATAGTTATTTATTTATTTATTTATTTTAACCGGCAGATCATGTTTCTCCTCTTTGACTTTCTGACCTCTCAAATCATCTCAAATACAACAGGGAAAACCTACCCATCAGGCTCCCATCAGGCTCTTTTGCTAATTCATTTCACTGAGATGGGAACTTGAAGGCATGCGGGGCAATGCTTTTAGGTTAATTCATCAGCTTCATAGTCACTTTGGTGATTAAAAGTATAGCGCAACTATAGGATACTATAGTATTTTCCATTAGCACAAACCACTCACTCACTTAACTAACGGGGAAAATGGGAGGGAGTCTTGTATTACTTTATAAATATTGTTTACAGTCTAAGGAATATACCCTGATATACTCAAGATGGACTCTGCTGAAACAGTCCACTCAAAATATTCTGAATTCATAAACACAAATTAGTTTCATTTTTGCAGTGTGACGACCAACTGAGAAACACTGGCCCTTCCTCATATTATAAGCTCTCAAAGGGAAGATTAAACATGCTATTCCGGATAAGGAAAAGTTTTGCCAGAATTTTATTGCGATGTCTTTGTTTCCTCGTGAAGGTGGCAATGAAGTAAGGTTAGTTGGTGGTACCAAAAACTGTTCAGGACGAGTTTAGGTTCTCCACGATGGCATGTAAGGTACCGTATGTGGCTACTACTGGGACTTGGATGATGGGTTGCAAATGGGTTGTGGTCGTGTTGTCACGGCTGCCAACTATGCCCGATTTGGTCAGGGGAGTAGCACCATCTGGATGAATGAAGTCCAGTGGTCTGGAAATGAGACTTCACTGAAGAGTGTCCTTCATGGTTTTAGGATACACTACTGTCAACATTAAGAAGATGCTGGAGTTGTGTGTGAATGTGAGTCGATCTGTTATTGCTTGCCAAACTGGAGTCACTGTGTTGTTGGACAGCTTTCAAAAATGAACTGGGACTCAACAAGTTGACAGTTCACAGTGACAGTGTTAAAAGTAAAGGTAGGGAAATTACACTGGAAACAGCCTAGGGCCCATTGGCTTAAATTACTCTGGAAACAGCCTAGGGCCCATTGGGTTAACCAGGTCCAGACCTGCATCAGGACACTGCCGTATCCAGGCAGGGCTGCTAGTGTGTGAAGACCCAGAGTGTTTCATGACTGGGGGTGTTTGGACGATGGATGCTGGAGAGTTCTCGTGTAGCTGAATGAATACCTAAATGTGTGTATTCATTTTTTTGGTTTTGGTAAATGACTAGGACAGGAAGAAAACATCAAGAGCAAAACATAAGCAATAAAACAAGCCCAAAAAATGTTTTTTAATCATTTTTTAATGTTTTTAGTAATTGCAAAAATATAAAGTTACATCACTGACACACATGTGCCATTTGAAATAAATACATACATGTGTGGGTAATAGATGTGGATGATGTACTGCATGATATGAACTAGGATTATGTCAAAACATTCAAATATATTTGACTATACCAAGAAAATAAAATCACATGCTCCTATATCAACATACAAACATAAGCGGAATGTATGTATTTATTTATTTATTTATTTATTTATTTATTTATTTAAATCTTGTGACCAAAGACATGTTAAGATTAAATACATTCAGGTTACACATAGTATATATACATAATATATATATGAATAAATGAGTGAAAGGATGCTGATCTTAGTTCTTCTTCTTTCTTGGTTTGTTGATGACACTGTAGACGTCAGCCTCTGCCCTGGTGCTGTAGACAGTGATGGTGATTAGAAAACAGTCAGGCAATGGTCAGACACACAGACATACAGACATTGAAAGAGGCCCATTTGCAGGCTGTCTGTGATGAACTTTGTTCATTGTTTCTTAAAAACATTTTTAATTAATCACACTCTCCATGTGACTAGCATCACGTTTTGCCAAAATACATCTTTTTAGCATCTACTGTCAACACAGAATGCAGTGGTATGGCTTTAATTTTAGTCTCCTACCACTCTATCCACCAGGGGGAAACAGTGCTCTTGAGGAAACAATGTGAATGGAAGTGTGCGTTTGATTTGCAATGTCCCAGTCTACTCACTTGATGGCAGCAGTGTGTCTGGAGAAATTGACTACTGTGTATTCCACCTCCTCCTCATCCTGCTGCTGTTTCTGCTTGTGTTGGGGTTTGGAGCGTTTGAGCTTCTGGTTTGTGGAGTGCGAGGCCACCTGCTGTTTTGTGGGGCTCTTGAACTGAACCGTGACGTACTTGACATCATCAGAAGAGTCCTCAGAAGATGTATCTTCAGAAGAGTCCTCCGAAGATGTATCATCAGAGGAGTCCTCGGAAGATGTATCATCAGACGATGTTTCATCAGAAGATGTGTCCTCACTCTCATCGTGGTCAAGGTTTGGTGGGTTGACGTTGACATAATCATTATCAACAGCAGCCTGTGAAGAAAAGACATCCTCATAGGTCAGACACTTTACACTTTATCCCTGATGTGTAACCTGACTCAACTGATTCACTCAGTGGAGAACAGTACAAAATCATCATGGTACACTTAGTGGTGGACAAAATTGGAATGGGACTGGAGTGTATAGTACTGATCAGCTATCACACATTTAAAGACAAACTTAACAAGGATTAAATATAGTTGTAATGAACTACAGATTAAACATAGCTAAAATAACTTAACATGAACTGGTAACTAATGTACATTGTCCCCTTTCAACAAACAAACAATAAACAAAGACCAAAAAAATAGTCACCTGATGACATGCCTCTGTTGTTCTCTCTACACTTCTTGAGTCATTGTCTGAGCTTCTCTTCATTCTCCTTTGAGAGTAACAACAACAACAACAACAACAATAACAATAACAACACCATAAACACCCAGGAAAACATATACAACCATGTTCTATCAGAGCTGTAATAGGGAACTTGTTATTGGAGTAAATATTGTATCAACACTCACCGGAACCCCACTACAGCCAGTATCACTATGAGGGCAATGAAGAAAACAACAACCACCGCTGCAATCACAGCTATGCGCAGCCACCCTGAATCTTATTAGTAAACAAACGCACAGCACAGAATGAATCCATGGGCATAAAAAGGCTTTATCAATATTACCTTTAACAAACAAATTGTGGAGACTCAACAATTAAATTGTGGATAATCTGCGAGAAACCTGCAAGGTGGGCAAATCAGTGTTTACCTGCCAAAGAGAGATTAACCACAGCAGATCTTTGAGGGCCAATTCTATTTTTGGCCTCACAGTGGTAAAGTCCAGCAGTGGTGGAGGTCAGAGTGAAGGTGATGGTCTCTCCTGAGTCTACTGTAGTAGTTTCATCTCCAGTCTTCCTGTACCAGGTGTAGTTCTCCACTGGTGGGTTGGCATCACTGCTGCAGGTCAGAGTCACTGAACTTCCCTCCTTAAGATCCCCAGTGTAGTTCAGGAATGATGATATACTTTTAGGTGAGTCTGTAAACACACAAAACAATATTTTAAATGCTGATAACAACTTTTCAGCTAATTCAATGTCAAATCTAATTAAAACCTTTGTAATTACTGCTAAGGCCACATACACATGACTCACACATGACTTACATAGAACATTAAGATGAACATCAGCAGAATCAATATTCCCATGTTTGTTCTTAGCCTGACAGTAGTAATATCCAGTGTGTTCAGAGCTAACATTACTGATGGTGTAATCCTGTTGCGTTGCTATCTTTATCATCCCTGATTCACTCCTCTTATACCAGGTGTAGCTCTGAACTGGTGGGTTTGCATCACTGCTGCAGGTCAGTGTCACTAAATCTCCCTCAAGTATCTCACCAGAGAGACTGACTGATGATGCTGAGGTGTTTTTGGGGGCGTCTGGTGAACAAGCAAACAAAATTATAGATGTAAACAAACATGAGAGTACAAGACTATGCATATGTGTATTGTTTGAAATTATTCTGTTGTTTTCTACTCACATTGGACATTTAAACAGACAGCTGGAGATGTATCATCACCAATTTTGTTTTTCACCTCACAGTAATAGTAACCGCTATCTGCAGGAGTGATGTTGGTGATTTTAAACATCTTCTCTGTTCCCTTCATCACTGTTTCAGGCTTCTTAAACCAGGTGTATTTCTCCACTGGTGGGTTGGCATCACTGCTGCAGGTCAGAGTCACTGCAGCTCCTGTAAGTATCTCACCAGCAGGACTGACAGAAACTGAGGTGTTCCTTGGAGAATCTGGAGGACAAATATTTCACAAGACCTCATCCACTAATACTTAAGGCAACAATGCTTTTTATTAAATAGATTATTTGGTCAATGTATTTTTAATCTGTAATTGTTTGGCTTGTTTGTATCATTGCTTGTTCCAGTACTAGTTAGTGATTACTCCTGTACTCACACATGACATTGAGCTTCACTGGTGGAGATGGATGATCCTCTTGGCCTTCTAGTGCACATGAATAGTTGCCCTCATCCTCAATCCTGATGTTGGGCAGTATCATCTCATTGCTGTTGGTTTGTTTACCAGACAAACTCTTCCCATTCTTTTTCCACAGTATCTTGGAGTCTTGTCTTAAAAAACAGCTTTTACACGTCATCTTAATCTGATCTCCTTCAATAGCTGCTCCTGAAGTCTGAATGATAAGGTCTGCAATGTCTTGTAAAATAAAATGTACAACATGGGCAAATCATATCTTCAGACTAGACCATTTTCATATGTTTGGAAGGTGACAGTCAAACAATATTATTGTAAAAACATCTCTGCCTCAGGATTCCCATGCACATATGTTATAGAGTGAGGATTTTGCCATCATTTTTGAATAATTTTACCTTTTGTGTATACCACACTTATTGATTTTACCTTTAACAGTGAGACTGACTTTAAATGACTGCCATTGTTCCCCTTCTGTCTCTGTCTCAATCCTGGTATAATAATGAGCTGTATCTGTGACTCTCACATCACTCAGAGTCAGAGTGCAGTTTTTCTTCTTATCTGTACTGTACTTCACTCTGCCTTTATACCGTTGGTTGTATGAGAGATCACGGAGTAGTACATTCTTCACAGCATTAATCCCCCAGTAGACCTTAGTGACTACGAGATCAGGTTTGTGATAAAAAGTGCAGGGAATGACCACTGTTGATCCCGTCACAGCACAGATCTCATAAGAAGGCATGGACACTTTCCATGTCTGAGCAGAAACACCTGCAGAAACGTACAGAGCGAAAGTTGGTTGTTTATGATGGAATAAAAAGTAACTTTTACAAAATATTGCTGTAACTCATGCAACTCATGTAACACATTCCACACTGTGAATATGATGGAACATGAGTAAATGAATAGTTATAAATGAATAGTTATGTTATTTAAAAACTATTTTGTACAATTTTTCATGCGTTCTACAGCCAAAAATAGCAAATGTTCATCATTCATTTCAAAATAAAATACCATGGCATTTTATTGGTATTACAGATGTGACAAACAGTCCACTTTCCATGGAACCGCCACTTATATGGATGTACAGGTCATAAGTTCCTGTCCGGTCCTGGTCACCCGACACTAACCATGTTGATACCTTCTCTCCTTTCAACATACTGACCAAAAAAGCTTTATAGAATTTGTCGTGTGCCCAATCAGATAATGACACAAACTCTCTAATAAACAACAACAACAACAACAACAACAGCAAAACAGATGCAATATTTATGTGAGAAACAGTCAATGTATTTATGACCCATTAAATCAACAACTACTAACCTTTACTTCTCTCACCTTCCCACTCCCACATTAGAAGTCTTAAATTATCCTTACCTGGACCATGTTTCCACAGGTGGAGACAGATGCCCAGAAACAACAAGAAATACTGCACTCTTTTACAAAATGGATCTACTCCAGAATAAACCAGCACACTAAATATAAAGATGCCTAAGACACAGGACATCACGAGAAAACAGAAAACTGGCAAAGAACATAGTCGATTCTTGCAGAAGCCTCCAGCACTCCACCTCTCACTCTACACATGTGATCAAAGACAGAGGCAGAGAGAAAGAGAGAGAAAGAGAGCAAGGAAGAGAAAGAGAGAGAGAGAGTAATTGTATTTGGAGCGGATGTCACTGTAAGTCAAATCAGCTATGTATTATGTTGTTGTTATTATGAATTTGTGATTTCTTTGTGCTGGTGTTCTAGTTAAGATCACAGTGCACATGCAAACTGTAACCTCTCTCTCTCTCTCTCTCAATTCAATTCAATTCAGTTTTATTTATACAGCGCCTTTTACAATAGTATTGTCTCATGGCGCTTCACAGAAGGAGCACCCAAGAGCAACAGGGGCAAGGAAAAACTCCCTTATGTTCAGTTAATCTAGGAAGAAACCTTGGGCAGATCCACGACTCAAGGGGCTAACCCAACTGCCAGGGGTCATGGAGAAAAATTACAATCAGTAGTAACCATGACAGACTATAAGTTGCCTATGGTTTAGCTAAGGTTCATAACAGTTCATAATAGAGTATTATCCCACTTTTACATTACATGGTAATCAGTCTATAGGTGGTTATCAGGAATTATGGCTGGACAATGTAGCAGCGGCCAGGCATAGTGACAAACTCGAAGGAGTGAGATGGTTCATGGGGGTAACAGTAAGGGTCCATTTGACAGCGCCATTGTGAGGGGGGTCAATCACGAAGCCTCAGGAAGGGGTCGGGCCCAGCATCGGCGTCCAGGAAGGTCCTCTGTGATGGGGAGTCGGTCCTGACATGGGCCTCCCGTAGTGTTGGTTGTAGTCCACTCAGGAGGGGAGGGTGAGAGGAGTCCGCCAGAATGAGGCAGGGATGACACTCAGCAAAGATAATTGTGGACAGAGGAAAATAGTGAATTAGGCCAGGCTCACACATCAGAAAGCAAATGTGTAATTTGGGCATACATACATGTGTATAAAATATATATATATACATATAAATATTGAGAGAGAGCTGAAGGAGAGAGAGAGGGAGTTGTACGGCATGACACATGAAGGTTGTGCGGCGGCGCTAGGCTATAGCAGCATAACTAAGGTATGATGCATGGTAAACCAGCACCACTGCAGGGATGGTCAGTGGCTGCCATGCCTCGCAACTGGGGGCAACAGCAGAGGCAGTCCCTTCCAAAAGACCCATGAGAAGTGATGATTTGCCATGCACCATCCCTAACTATGGGAAACAGTAAAGAGGAAGGTTTTAAGTCTAGACTTAAAGGTATTGAGAGTGTCCGCTTGTCGAATGTGGGGGGGGAGATTATTCCACAGGAGGGGTGCACGGTAACAAAAGGCTCTTCCTCCTATCATAGATTTTGATATTCTTGGGATTACAAGGAGACCAGCATTTTGGGATCTTAGGGTTCTAGGAGGGTGGTAAGGGACAAGTAAGTCTTTAATATATGTTGGTGCATCGCCCTTGAGGGCTTTGTAGGTTAGGAGGAGTATTTTAAAATCAATTCGACTTTTAATAGGGAGCCAATGTAGGGAAGCAAGGATAGGAGAGATATGTTCGTATTTTTTAGTCCTGGTGAGAGTTCGGGCCGCAGCATTTTGTATTAGTTGTAGGTTTTTGATGCAAGTATTGCTACACCCAGAGAACAGAGCATTGCAATAGTCGAGCCTGGAAGTAATAAATGCGTGTATTAATTTTTCAGCATCCTCAAAGGATAAGAACTTTCTAACCTTAGCAATATTTCGTAGGTGAAAAAAAGATGTTTTTGAAATGTGTTTTACATGACTATTTAGAGAGAGGTCCTGGTCAATAATTACCCCAAGGTCTTTAACTTTTGCATTACATGACAGTGATAGGCCACTGAGTAAGTTTTGGTGATGGGGTAGAGTGTTGGTCAGCTGTTTAGGGCCAATCATCATAACTTCAGTTTTATCAGAATTTAAACAAAGGAAATTATTAGTCATCCAGGTTTTGATGTCTAGGAGACATGCATCAAGTTTAGTCATTGGCATATAGTCATTAGGCTTCATAGAAAGGTAAAGCTGGGTATCATCAGCATAGGAGTGGAAAGTGATACCATGTTTCCTTATAACAGATCCTAACGGTAACATGTACAGGGAGAACAGCAGGGGACCTAGCACTGAGCCTTGGGGTACACCAAACTTTACTTTGGTATGGGTTGATGACTCATTATGAGCGTGTACAAACTGGTAGCGACCAGAGAGGTATGATTTGAACCAGGCTAATGCAGTGTCTTTGATGCCTATCATGTGTTCAAGTCTGTGTAGTAGGATACCATGGTCAATAGTGTCAAATGCAGCACTAAGATCCAATAGGATTAATATTGATATATATCCATTATCAGATGCGATAAGGAGGTCATTGAAGACTTTAACTAGGGCTGATTCTGTGCTATGATTAGTTCTAAAGCCTGACTGGAAGGTTTCCTGGATATTATTGTCATTTAAGAAGCTACAGATTTGCTTAGACACTATTTTCTCAAGTATTTTTGAAACAAATGGGAGGTTCGATATGGGTCTGTAATTAGCAAGGACATCAGGATCAAGGTTTGGTTTTTTAATTGATGGTTTGATAACTGATGTCTTGAAGGATTTTGGGACATGCCCAGCTATGAGTGAGTCATTTATCATTTTAAGAATCGTCTCAGCCAATAGAGGGAGAGCTGCCTTAAGAAGATCAGTTGGGATAGGGTCCAATAAGCATGTTGAGGCTTTAGCTAAAGAGATCAAAGACGTAATTTCTGATATATTGGTGGGTGTGAATGAATCAAAGTATGTTACAGGTTGACTAGAGCTAGCTGTAACCATTACATGTGGTCCAACTGGATTTGAGGTTACAAGGAAATTGTGTATTTTAAGTCTAATAGATTCAATTTTGTCATTAAAATAGTCCATGAAGTCCTTGCTGCTTAGAGTTAATGGAATGGAATGGGACACCTCGTTCCTGCTTTTTGTTAAACGGGATATAGTGTCAAAAAGGAATTTTGGATTATCTTTATTATTGTGTATAAGTGAGGAATAGTATGCTGATTTGGCATTGTTAAGTGCTGTCTTGTACTCTTTTAAGCTATCTTTCCAAGCAAGGCGGAACACTTCAAGTTTAGTGGCATACCATTTCCTTTGGTATGGTATTCTCTCTCTCTCTTCAAAACGAAATAGAGATTTTTTACTGTAAAGAGCAGGAGAAGAGAAGGTAAGTGTCCTTGCCCCCATTACCAAACTTGACTTTAACATTTAAGAGTGCATAGACTGGACGAATTAAGTGTTAGCTGAATTGCAATTTTGCAAGCCCAGTTACCACCAATTATTCAGGCTGGGGATTAAAACTGTCTGTTTTTGGTAACTGGTGACCTCTTTAGTGACCACAACTGAGCTATAATTTAATTTAGTGTATATGGCTAGCCTGGAAAAACCCATCCTGATCTGCAAGCAATTTGATTTCACTCCATAAGGAACCAACAAAAAATACTTTTACCCCTGACACAATGGAGGCAGGCATAAAACCAGAAAACAAAATCAAGCTACAACCAACAGAGTGCATTTTGATAAAATAGAGACGGGCTTAACACTCGAAAACAAAATCAAGAAACAACCAACAGACGCATTTTGATCTGTGTTCATTGACCCCAACTCAGGTAAGTGGGAGATGACGGCTAGGTATCCAGGCCATGCTGGTCATAAGAGCCTGGCTCTTATATGACATCACAGTCAGGCTTTGTTCTAATTTACTCATTCTTAGCGTCTATTTCTATTTTGAGTTCAAAATTTACATATGAAGGAGGGCACATCCGTGGTTCATGTTCATCATGTTCATGCTCTGTCACTCTATGCACAACCAATGTAAAACAAGCCTGAAGCCTTAACCAGCAGGCCCATGGCAGCTCTCCATCATCCCTTTAATATTATCACACATCACTCCTATTCTATACTTCAATCCAGTTTTGTATCGCAGAACAACAACAACCAAAAAAAATGCATACAGAGGGTTGATCTTATGTAACAAGCAGTTCAAAGATTTGTGTCGATCAGTCGTTATCAGTGTCACATCGCTTCTCACAGTGAGTGAGAAGTGAGAAGAGGAAGAATGGGAGAGAGAGAGAGAGAGAGAGAGAAGAAGAAGAAAAAGGTGGCATTTCTATCACTGCTGGGTTATTTATTACAACAATGGATGCCATGGTGCTATTGTTACGTTTTTGGACCTGGAAAATAATAAAAAAAAAAAACCAAAAAAAAAAAAACCAAAAGCACCCTGCCATTTCTATCTGCTTTTATATCGCAGGAAACAGTTCCACACTAAGTGATCTTGATCTGATATGCACAGCAAACATTTAGCAGTATTTACAATTCTCACTTCAAAACACAAAAGACATCACAACACACACATCACCACCACAGCTCAAATGTCATATAAAATAGGTTAATTTGCCTTAAAGCGTGTGTGTGTGTGTGCGTGTGTGTGTGTGCGTGTGTGTGTGTGTGTGTGTGTGGTGTGTGTGTGTGCGTGTGTGCTGAAAGACAGGTGCCCAGAGAGAATTTTACCTCCAATTTTGTAAGTGAAATACCAGCATAAGAAACTGCAAGGTCTGTACTCTGTCAGTGTGTGTGTGTGTGTGTGTGTGTGTGTGTGTGTGTGTGTGCTTTTTTATCAGTGTGAGAAAGATGCAGAGAGAGAGAGAGAGAGAGAGAGAGAGGGAATTCTACCTCCGAATTTGCATGTGAAATATAACGTCCCAAATTCTGTAGTCTGCCTATGTGTGTGTGTGCGTGCATGCATGCGTGCGTGCGTGTGTGCGTGCGTGCATGCGTGTGTGCGTACGTGCATGCGTGAGTGTGTGTGTGTGTGTGTGTGTGTGTGTGTGTGTTTGTTTGTTCATCCATGCAAAGCTGGATGAAGATCCTGAAGAGCCTAACAGGGCACTTGTTGAAATAACACTAAAGTGTGAGTATTTGAGAGGGCACAGAGGAAGCATGCATCGTAGTGCAGATGTCACTGTAAGTGAAATCAACCTTGCCGTGTGGTTAATTTGTGGTTTCCTTCACAACAAGGTGTTCTGTCTCAAGTCATGGTGCACATGCCTATAATAACTGTCATCTCTCGCACATTGGAAAATAAGACAGATGTTTTCTAGCAAGTGTAAAAAATGAAAAAAGGAAAAAGTTATTTCAAAACTTATTTATGTCACATTACTTACATGTGCATGATTACACACTATTATTTTGAAGTACAATCAAAATCATTCACAACATATCCCCACTGGCCTGATCTTAGAAAACATGCAGAGCAAACATTTGCGTTCAATTTTTAGAAGCTTCACATAATCATGCATTGACGCCAAACACGCTCTCTCAAATACAACATGCAAACCTTGTGATTTCTGTCTAGGTTGGTATCACAGTAAACAGGTTAACACACTCATGATCTCATCTAACATGCAAACATAACCGTTCAACTTTTTTTTTTGTCAATTTTACTTCACTTTGCTTTCTTCATCACCACTTTACTTTCACTTAACTTTCTTCTTAATGTTTTCATGCTTTCTTTTAGATCTTGGTCTTGTTTAACGACCAAAAGGATACATCTCTGTAAACAAACAAACAGACAAACAAACAAACAGCCTACGGATCTCATGAAGTTGGTTGACTTACCTTGAGATATGGCGAAGAGAAGAAGAATCAGAAAGGGCGGCAGAGAAGTGAATGCGAGCGCCATTTTTAGCATTGCAGGGTTATTCATGCAGTCATCCCTTCCTTCATCCGTTCACTCACTCAAAAAAAAAGAAAAAAGAGAGCCAGTTTTCAATCATGTTTTTTTTTTTGTTTGTTTGTTTGTTTCAGAGGAGATAGCGATTAAGTGAACTGAAATAAGAATGCCATATGGTCAGATTAATAGGTCTAGCGCCCTCACATTTGAAACTGGTAATTGAAAAAAAGAATGACAGAGACAGCTCTTACCATGTGGGGAGCGATCCTCAAAATTGGTCGGGCCTAAAACGAAACTCAAATGAAACGGTTTGTGAATGTCAGAGACAGCACTTAGTGTTGGTCTTGCCTGAGCACAAACACAAACAAACAGGAAGAGAAGCAGGAGACCACATTTTTTTTTTCTTCTCTCCACCCTCTGCTTCTTCTTTCTTTTTTTAGAAAAAAAAAAAAAGAAAACACAAGCTGTGAATAATAGGCCTAGATCATGTGACATCATGCCACAAAATCAGAGGCCTTTGAAGGGGAATCCCAGCGTATGGCTGTCAATAAGGGCATATTACTAGACTGAATGAATGAAACCCATTTTTCATTGCACTTTATTGAAGTTTACTTACATATTCAGAGGCAATACATAAAGCCATGAAGTTATAAAATGTAAAAAAGCTACATAAAAGTGAAGCACACAAAACATAATGATTAAACAAAAAAAACAAACAAACAAACAAATGAAATCTGTTCATCAAACAAACCTATGAAATTGGACTAAATACATAGGATAGCTATATTTTCATCATCTGTTTTCTGGCCTGCTCTCAGATATCCTTGTAAACCATTGTCAAGTGATCCTGAATAATGTTGAATTTGTTTGTGTTTACGTTTACATTTCTCAGAAGAAGCCTTTTTTTGTCGAACACACAGTATCCAACACGAAGATAAAACAAACAGAGGACAGAGGTAGCTCACTGAGAAACAAAAAAAACAAACAACAAAAGTCTGTGCTTTGGAATTGTTTTAGGGGCAAATTGTTTTGGTCTTATCCACTGAATTACATTATGTGTTGTGTGGTATTAATTATTAATACCACACAATAAATGAATCCTGCCCACAAAAATATAACTGCCCACAAAAATATAAGTAACTCTACCTCACTCTTATTTGCACTGGATAACAGCATTGGCTATATGAACATATCAATGGTCTGGACAGGTAATTACATTACTGAATGACTGCCCAGCAGGCTACAGGTGTACTTACCAGGTCATGAGAGAATGATGTCATCGGCTCATCAGTCTCTTGCTCATGCTGGTGGTGTTACATGCTGATCTCAGTTCTTCAACTTCCTTGGTTTGTTGACAGCGCTGTAGACATCAGTATCTGCACCAGTGCTGTGGACAACAATGATCTTTAGAAATCTCATGAAATATAGAAACCTCACGCCGAAATGGCCATATTGTTGTATTAGCAGCAAACATTGTGGAGAAAAAAAAAAAAATATATATATATATATAGTCTAGGGTCAGAGGTCACTGGGTTGACGTTGACATAGTCGTTATTAGCTGCAGCAACAGCCTATAGGAGCCATGCAAATAAGACAGTCTCTTGAGAAACAGAACCTAATTAGTCAGCATCCGCACACATGAAATCAGTGTGACACACATGGAGCAATGGATGATGAGTGTTAAAGAAAGGGTATTTACCCCAACAATTACATATTAGCACAATGTAAAAAGTCAAAAAGACACTAAAACGGTCATAAATGTTGTCATAAATGGAAAATCACTCAAAATCACAGGCTTTGAAATTATCTCCATGAACATGAACATCCTTACGCAAATCCAGTACATGGCACAAGAAGTGGCATGAAATAACTGTGCCACCCAATATATTTATTTGTTAATTATGTAACATCATCAAGAACAATTACAGCACACTATGAGTTGCTCAGTATGAATAAGAGCTCCCAGGAATTCAGATTGCAATATTAATTATTGATTAACAATTATTGTTTTGAAATGTTAAGCACTGACTGAGTGTCTGCTCTTGCGGCACTTGAGCCTTGCGTTGTACTCTATGTATGTAAAGACATGCATGCATTAAGAGTAAGGATGGAGAGAAGGTGTTGATGTTCCTACCGCAATGTATATTGGGCCAACTACAGTATGTACCGATAAGTTGCACATCTATGTGTGTGCGTGTGTGTGTATGTGTGTGTGTGTGTGTGTGCGTGCACATGTTCATGCTTGAGTGAGATATGAGGTTAATTTGTGGTTGAAGCTTGACATATCCACAAGTTCTCTCACTTCTTCCAGGGAGTGAAAGAGCAAACACATTTTATACCATGAAAGTGTCAAATATTTCCACATTCTCTCATTCAGGTTTTTCATCCATTACTTTCTTGTTCTTCAAACTGATTACCGGCCCATTCCTACATAATCTGCAGTGGAAACTGATTACTGGCCCACTCCTACATAATCTGCAGTGGAAACTGATTATTAGCCCATCCTACATAATCTGCAGTGCAAACTGATTATTAGCCCTTTCCCGCATAATCTGCAGTGGAAACTGATTACTGGCCCATTCCTACATAATCTGCAGTGCAAACTGATTACAGGCCCTTTCCCACATAATCTGCAGTGCAAACTGATTACCGGCCTCTATCTTCCATGTCATTTTGAAATACACTGCATATCTGTAATAACAGCTAAACATCTTCATCAGCAAAGAAACACAGTTCATGTCCTCCAGTCTATGTGGTTTTACCTTGTCACCTACGCTACACAACCTACTATGCTAGTATGCCAATCAGAGTCAGTGAGAGAGCAGAGGCTGCCCTCATCCTGTCAGGTGCACTCAGGCATTCATAAATCCATTTACTCAAGTAGGAAGGGACTGAAAAAGAAAATAAATAAATAAATAAAGAGATCAGATGCAAAAAAGTCAATTTGCGATGAATTTACGAGAATAAATGTATGTGATTTTGATTAACTTTATTATCTAACTTCATTTGGATTGTTTTGCCATGATTTGTTTTTACTTGCTAATGACATTCAAATCGCTCTTTAACAGAGATTACTTGTAAATGAAAATAAAAAAAAACAACACATTTTTGTATATTACAGAAAGAGCTTAATTTTTGCATCTGACTGAACACGTCAAATGGTGGTGGTGTTCAGTCTTGTACAACAGCTGCTATATGTAACATGGGCGCTTGATCAGTATCAGTGAATATAGCAGCAGACATAATGCTGAGCTCAATTTGCTATCAAATGTGTTTGTTGTTCTTACTGGATGACTGAAAAAAGAACAGAGAAGGCTCTTACCGTGTTGAAAGTGTCTTTGATGTTGGTTTTTGTCAAAGCAGAAAAACACAACCTGACCTAAAAAAAGCAGCTAGTGGTTGACTTTCAGAACAGGAAGAGACCTCCGGTATCTCTGATTAGCTGTTTTTTCCCCTCCTCCTCCTCCTCCTCCTCTTCCTCCTCCTCCAGTTTACATTTCATTAGAAGTTTGTTCAGGTCACATGACGCCCACCACACACGCAGAGGCCTCTGGCAGGGCATAAACCTATGTGTCTGATTATCAAACCCTTACGCTGGAGGAACTGGACTTTAAAACGCCAGCTTTACAAGATTCCTTCATGTCACACCCCTGCCAGCTGCAGAAATGTCTGCCTACAAACGCTTTTTGCCATCTGTAATTGGTTTGTTTTGTCGTACAGTACAGGGACACGAACATGAACAGAGGCATGAGGACTGCAGGGGTTCTCTGCCTGTGATACTAGTAGATGTTTGTGCTCTCTAGAGTTTGGCCACCAGAGGGAGCTCACAGAAACGGCTGGACCAGAGCTGAAAGGGGCACAGGCTCTATATTCTGTCGACTGTTTCTCCCATTTCCTTTAGCAATTCACTGTATCTTGATCTTGACCTCGAGAAAGTGGAGTAGGTTAAAGAAAGAAATGAATTCAACAAACAAACAAAAGCTATTTTTAAATAATATTTTTAATCATGCAAATCATGTTTTGTTTTTTGTTTTTGTTTTTTAATGAGAAAATAAATTCACACACAATAGATCTAAATCTAACTATTGAAAAAAAGATATGAAACATATAAAAACATAAAAGATTAAATGATATTCACAAGTTTGCAAGTCCAAGTCAAGTCTGAGGTCTCTGAGCTCGGGTCCAAGTCAAGTCTCGAGTCTTTGAGGAGCAGGTCCAACTCAAGTGTGGGTGTGTGGGTAACACATATGGGGATATTGATATAGTATTTGCTAGATAGATACATACATAAAAAATATCACATATGAAAGGGAATTACATCCAGCCTGAGATTTGTGTAAATAACAAATAAATCTAGATGTTCATAAGTCTCAAATCTCGAGTCAAGTCCAAGTCTTAAGAGCTCGAGTCTCAAGTCTTAAGTGCGACTCAAGTCCAAGTCCTATCATGTCCGAGTCCCCATCTCTGATTAAATAGCCTATGTTCAGGTCAAAAGAGGACATTCTTATTTTTATTATTGCAAAGTATTAAAATGACATATTGTCTCAATATGGGAAGACTGCAATTGTAATAAAATAAAGTAGAATAAATAATACAATACATAAATCCCACATTGATAGAGGTGTGTGTTTTTTGCATTAACTAAATACATCAACTAAATCAACTGACTCATGTAAATGGTTGGGAAGAGAGACAAAATCAAAATAGTGAATGAATGAGTGAACGGATAAATTATTCTCAGGTTCATGAAGGAATTTTGAAATCTCTCTACAGCAGATGTAATTGGCTCATCAGTTAGTTGCTCACACTGGTATATTTATGTGCTGATCTCAGTGCTTCTACTTCCTTGGTTTGTTGATGGTGCTGTAGAGGTCTGTATCTGCACTGGTGCTGTAAACAACAACGATCTTAAGAAATCTCATGAAATCGAGAAATGACACATAAAAAGGCCCATTTTGTTGCACTCTTTTGCTGTAGCTGGGCCACTTCCCATCACTTCCCCAGCCACTACAGTCAAATTATCCTCTAAGGTTACATACATTTAAACACCAGTGGAAATAATGAAAGGAAAAGTGTCGGAGAAAAATATTACAAATTTGTAATTCCCCATTCTGTTCACTTGGTGGCAGTATCAGCATTGATGCTTTAGACAGTGATGGTTTTTAGAAATAAACACACTGAGACAATGATCACACAGACAAACCAAGGTCATACGTACACTACATCTTAATGTATAGCAACAAAGCTCCTTTGTTTGTCTATCCAGAAGGGGGCAGCAGTGTGCTTTAGGAGATAATGTGAATCTATGCAAAAGTGTGCATTTTATTTGCAATATCCCATTTTACTCACTTGGTGGCAGCAGTGTGTCTGGAGAAATGCACCGCTGCATACTCCACTTCCTCCGTTTTCTGCTGTGTGGGGGGTTTGGAGAGTCTGAGCCTCTGAGCAGTGGAGTGAGGGGGCTCCTGCTGTCCTCTGGAGTTCTTGAACTGAACACTAGCATACTGAACATCATCAGGATCCCCGGCATCTGCACTCTGGTCAGGGTCAGAGGTCACTGGGTTGACGTCGATGTAGTCGTTATCAGCAACAGTCTGTGGGGCATGAGAGAGAACGAGATTCCCATGATAGATCCTTGAGTAATCATAATCCATACAGGCAATCAACACTGTATAGTTTTGAAAGTGGGAAAACAGATAATGAGAGATAATGTGTGCACACACAATTATGTATTCCAAACAGTTAGTGGAAGGAACATTACAGGTTCCATTTTAGTACAGTTTCTTCATGTTTTGTTTACCAACGGCATGTACTTGTACAATAATAATTTCTGCTACCGCTATGACATACCTGAGTCGTCCTGAAGGAGTCACCAATTGAGTTGGGTGCCGTCTTTCTCCTCCTTCAACACAATTAACACAGAGTTGTATCAGGCTCGAGCAACAGACAAGTGCTTTGTTGAGCATTTGTATCAAATACTGGTTTGTCACTCACCTGGACATAATAACAGCCAGCATCACCATGACAACCAGGAAGACAGCACCAGCACCTCCAGCAATTGCAGCCACTCCTTGCCCCCCTGGGACTGATTACAAAAGTTGCATTGCCACTGAGATTCACACATAAATACTCCATTTAAATCCATGGGTATTGAAATAAATCACTCTTGTGCAATTCATATTGCACCGAGTGGGTGTTACTAAATGCAAAGAAAATCAGTAAAAGAATGCAGAGAATTACTTACAGACTTTGTTGCTGTTTACCTGCTAAAGAGACCTTGACTGATGTAGAATTCTTCCCAATTCTATTCTTAGCCTCACAGTGGTGAAGTCCAGCAGTGGTGGAGGTCAGAGTGAAGGTGATGGTCTCTCCTAAGTCTACTGCAGCAGTTTCATTTTCAGTCTTCCTGTACCAGGTGTAGTTCTCCACTGGTGGGTTGGCATCACTGCTGCAGGTCAGAGTCACGGATGCTCCTATAAGAATCTGACCAGCAGGACTGACAGAAACTGAGGTGTTCTTTGGAGAGTCTGAAGGACAAATATATCACAAGACCTCATCCATTAATATTAAAGTAAACATAGTATTTTGATTAAATAGTTATCATTGCATGTCAATGCATTTCTAATGTGTATTATTGTGTGCATTTGTATTGTTTGTTACATCATTACTTGTTCCAGTGCCAGTTATATTAACATTCACTCCTGTACTCACACATGACATTGAGCTTCACTGGTGGAGATGGATGATCCCTTTGGCCTTCTAATGCACAGGAATAGTTGCCCTCATCCTCAATCCTAATGTTGCGGAGTATCATCTCATTGCTGTTTGCTTGAGTATCATGTAAAATCTTCCCATTCTTTCTCCACAGTATCTTGGAGTCTTGTCTCAGAAAGCAACGGCTCTTGCAGCTCAGCTTCACTTCTTTCCCCTCAATCGCTGGTTGGGATGTCTGGACAAGAAGCTTTGCAAAATCATAAAATAATTCTGTAATTCTAAGTTATGACTCAGCGATTATTTTTACATAAACATTTGTGAACATTAGTGTCAAAAATGATTGATGCCCACTTGTATTTATTTATTTATTGTTCTTTTTGTTATTTTACCTTTAATTGTGAGCTTTACTTTACTTTTTGATTGCCACTTCTCCACTGTACTGTTTGTTTCAATTCTGGCATAATACTCAGCTGTATCTGTGACTCTCACATCTCTCAGAGTCAGTGTGCAGTTTTTGGTCCCTGTACTGTACTTCACTCGCTCCTTATACTGTTCAGTTGTAGATATGTCCGTAATTTCACCTCCCTTTTTAGGGTTAATTAGCCAGAATGTTTTGGTCACTGTGAGTCCAGATGGATGAGTGAAAGAGCAGGGCATGACCACTGATGATCCAGTCTCAGTACAGATACTGTCATGAGTCATAGTCATCTCCCATTGTTGACCAGAACCTCCTGAAAATAAGAACATATAACATTACAATTGTAAAAGGCCAGTTTTGTCCATGGGCCATGATCACCTTGCTTGAATGTAAATGTCAATAAATAGGTCAATTAGCAATATAAATACTACACAGTTCTACTCAATTCCCACATGTGTTCACCAGTTATTTTGTGTCATTAATTCATATCCTGTTGAAAATCAGCATTAAACAGCGCTTCCTGAGCACGGGATTTACCTATAGAAGTAAAATAATGTCTGTACACATACATATGTACATTCACATACAGTATACTATAGTTCATGCCTATTCCTATTGCCTATTTACATGTGGTAAATTACTGCTATGTTTTTATATTCTGCGTGTGTGTGTGTGTGTGTGTGTGTGTGTGTACATGTGCATGTGTGTGCATGTGTGCACACGCGAGTGTTTGTGTGTGTGTGCGTGCAGACATGTGTGCGTGCGTGCATGTGTGTCTGTGACTTTATTATACGTTGCATCTAAGAGACTCTGTGTGGTTTGCTGCTGAGCTGCTGAAATACATTTTATTTAGAAATGAAAAAAAGAGGAAGCAAGATCACTCTGTCCTGAAGACTGAAGACATGAAAGAATCAAACATTTCTTATCTATTTATTTATTCAGTTATTTATTTACACAAATTAAAATGTGTATTCTCTCACCATCTTTATCAGATTCAAGTAAGCCCCAGTCTGATCTGGAATTTAACAGCTCTTATCATTGTGTCTAACTTTGTGCGTAACAGCACACAGCCTATGTTTAGACACAAATGTACATCTGACATATCTGCCCAAGCCATTAGCGTTAGACCTAATCTAAACGTTCTGCGTTTGACCATATTTGTCCAAACTAGCTTTGGACCTCTAATATTCCCCCTTGACAGAGATCAAAAGAAAAGTAGTAAAAGTCAGTGTTTGTGTGCAGTGTCCATGCACAAGTGTCTTTCAAGTCTAACTAGCTCTATGAAGTCAGTGTGGTTCACTTGTGGTTTCCTCTGAGGCTGTGTGTGTTCTATTTAACATTGTAGTGTATTAGCCATGTAATCAATTGTAATTGACATTGATATGTGTTAATATTAAATGTGCCATTACCTTCCTAAAAACTCCTGACAGTGACACGTTGTAGCTAGCCTACTTAACTAACACTCATCGACAACATCCTGTCTTAAACTACACAACTAGCCTACTTTCACACTGAAATTTCACTCGTTACTGGTTTTACATCTAGACGGCACAGCTCTTTTCAGTTTGTTCCCAAACTGTTGCCACCTCACGGTCAGCTAATATCCTTATGTGAAGTTCACCATGATCAGACTAATTTCCGCAAAGCAGACACGTTATTATTGTCAGCAAGGAATACTAAACATACACTTGATAGACGGTCAAAATCAGGTGTTAAAGTCATTAAGCACAAGATTACTTGATAAGCCTTTAAAGACGCTTCTGAAAATCACCAGTTTTACGGTACAGGTTAGGTAGGGTTGCTTTCTGCAACCAACATGCAACTGGCAACAGAAAACGTTTGTAAAACGTTTATGATACAAAGTTTGTAAACACAAAAGAGGTCTATAAGTGGAATCTAATTAATAGGCCTGGTCTCATGTAGTATGCAGTGCAACAAATTGCATTCCACAGACCTTATCAGCTTTATATTAGTGTGTCTCATACATATGTGATCTCTACAATCAGTAAGTCTTTTTTTTACCTTGACTTATGGTGAGGGCAGTTAGCAGAGCCACAGTAATAGAAAGAGCTGCTCTCATCCTTGCTGGTGCACTCAAATGTGGTTGAACTGAAAACACAAATGGTGGGGTTCAGTCTTGCGACTTAGCAACTATGTGTCTGATGAGAATCGGTAAAATGGTGAACAGATGTATGTGCATGTGATGAAAAAGTGTTTCATCACATGAAACTCACAGGAATCACTAAACAAGTGAATGTGTGAACTTAACACATTAATATCTAAAGAACTTTTGAACTTTAACTAGTTCAGATTCCGAATCACTCTTTGGGTCCAGATTAAAGTTTGGTGATATAGGATTACTGCCTAGTAGAATCTGTGATGAATCAAACATACAAATAATATCCACAAGAGTTGGAGATTGTAATGATAGGAGGCTGATTATAAGGAGGGCTTACATATTTGAAAAGATAAGCACAGAAATACTCACTCACTGAGTTGTCAGTTCCAATAGTGGAATATGAATGTCTATTATTTTCATCATGTCTTCAATCATTTTCTTTTTCTGTATGAACTGACCTTTGAACTAGTTTTTGTGAAGTGTAAACTTGCACTGCACACTGACTGCCACAGATCACATGACATTTTCACGCCTAAAGAGGCATCTAACTGGCACAGACCACGTGACATTTTTGCTCCCTTCTGACTCTGAGACTTCATCCCTGATGCTTATCTGCATGTGTCCAAGGTACAGAAACATTATGTTTGTACCTACACATAACAGATTCATGTTAGCGCATGTTATCATTAGCTGACTAATTTAGTGACAAACAAGTGTGAAGCTGAATGATATGTGTGTGCACTTTAAACTTTGGCCACCAGGGGGAGCTCAGATCCATCAATTGACTGAGGCATAGGCAAACTAGCAATGGCTCATACTGAGGAATGGACTGAGTATTTTGCCTTGTTCTCATATGGTAGGCCTATGCAACTTTGATCTGTTAAACATATGCTCATAGTAGGCCTATGCCACTTTACAAGCTGAGGCTTCAGCAACTCATGAATCAATGCCTGTCTCGTTTTTCCCAACCGACTTCTGCTTAAAACCGAATATGAAACCGATTGTCAGTTGGCAGTTGACAGTTGACAGATAGTAATAGATATTTATACTTCAAATTTTGTCTCTTTCTTGAATGACTTTTATGCCAACTGCACTTATCATTTTAAAAGCATTTCCTGAGATCATCAGTTCATTTCAAGGAAGGAAATTCACTGCTATGCAGACAAAGCGGCAGTGTAATGTTATACAAACTACATGTGGGATCTTGCGTGGACGTAAACCTGTCTCGTTTTCTGTCTTTCAGTGATCCATGCAGCCTACAGTCCTCCCAACATAAAGGATAACAGAGCTGCTTCCACTTGAAATATCACTGTTTACAACTACAAACACTGCAACTCATTCAAGCCGAGTGAACTGGAATCTAAAGAGCAAGCAAAACAAAGTCAGAATTTAAAGAGAGGGGAAGTTTAAAGTCTAAACTCTCTCTCTCTCTCTCTTTCTTTTTCCCTCTCTCTCTCTCTCTCTCTCTCTCTCTCTTTCTCTCTATCTATGTCACACACACGCACACACACACACACACACACACGCACACACACACACACACACACACACACACACACACACACACACACACACACACACATACTCACATACATGCAGACACTAGGTGATGAAATGTACAGACACAGATATATGAGCACATTGCAACACATTTGTGGAACAATCTCACCCACTGCCACAGCTTTTTTTTGTCATCCCTAACTACGTGATCTCTGACACAGACTATGTGAAATCACACATGCTAGCATCTGTTGCAGTTCATTGATCGGAAAATGTAGTCATACAGAAATCTAAAAACTGACTTTACCCAATTAAGTGAGTGTGTGTGTGTGTGTGTGTGTGTGTGTGCACTCTGCAATACTGTCATGCACTGCTGCTATGTTGTAAAGTGATGGTGTTTGTGTGAACAAACAAATATAAGTACTATGAGGAAATATATGGAAAATATATATACCACAAAAATAAATGAACAAATATATATATATACATTACCGTTACATTACCATTTTTTAATGGCTTGCACACAAAATATTTACTGATATATATATATACATGTAGAAATTGAAAAGCTGACTTGTTGTCATGCACTGCATTGCTGTGCATTGATGCGCTGCATCAGCAGAGCAATGGATGCACACAATATAGAGTAATTTACTGTATTGTACAATAAAACAAAACATCTAGTTCATTTTGAAATCTTACCTTATGAGGTTACAGAAGTATCTTACTCTTGTTCAGATATGTAGAACACGTTATTCACATGATAAGCATGAAGTGAAACCACGCTTTCATAGACACTGTGGTTTTGCTGCATGGCAGCCAATGAAAGCAGAGGTTTGCTCTACAGCTGACACTGTTCAGGGCAGGCTGTAGCTCTGACATGTTTCATAAAAGCTCCTCACCATCCATCAATGGTTCATTTGACTTTGTCATTTGCAATTTGTCCTTAATCTTACTCTCTCAAAATGATATATGTGTGTGTGTGTGTGTGTGTGTATGTGTGTGTATATACATATAAAATGACAAGAATCTCTCTTGTCTCTCCCCCGATGCACATCACTCTAATCTAAAATCTCTTAAAAACTCAAAAAGCTTGAAAAGGAATTACAGCTTTACTGCTAGATGTGAGTGGACTGTGCTTATGTTCACTGTGAAGCTCTCATCAACACACAAAACAGGCATAACTCTCTCTCATATCTATCTATCTATCTATCTATCTCATATCTATCATCTCTCTCTCTCTCTCTCTCTCTCTCTCTCTGTGTGTGTGTGTCAGACTAGCTGTGGGCTAAAGTGCGGGCCTAAGTCCAGAGTCCTGAAGACAGGAGGACAGAAAAAAAATGCTGAAGACAAGTGGAGTTTGTGCTATTCTGGATGCCCTCTACTGGACATTAGATGCTACTACAGTTAAAATATACAAGCACAACCTTGACCACTCTCTGTCTATGAGCAGATTTGATTCAACTGAGCTTCTGTTATGCAGTGTTGACTTCATGAACACATGAAAGGGGAAAGGGAAATCTATTTGAGAAAGAAAAAATGGACAGATCATGGTAGCTTGAATTTTATTAAAATATAAAGGCATAAAGTTATATGAAAATATATAGCAAATAAAAACAGCAGATCTGTCAAAATACACATTGTATATATTTCATTAAAGGCAACATAGATTGGATGAATTGAGTATTGTACCTCTTTTTAAAATAGAATATTTTCAGCTCAATAAAAATAAAATTTACAAGCCCAGTTAAAATCTTATACTAAAGGGCCATTCACACCTGGAATGATAACTATAAAGATAACTAGAACTAGAGCTAGAACCAGAACTAGAACAATATTTCCGTCCACACTGACCTATAACACAAGCATGTCCTCACGTGAATGAACTTATGTCTAAAATTCCATGGTTTCCGACTGGTTGTCAACTTTTTATTGTTCTAAAAATCATCTGTTGCACATATCCTTGCGATCATAGTTTGCGATGTGGACATTGTCATTCATATTAATTAGAGCAATATTTATTTGTCGATATCGTTCTAGTTATCATTCTTAGTGTGAACAGACCTTTAGGCCGGAGATTAAAATTGCCCATCTTGGCTAAATGTGCCCTTGTTTCTCAAATAGAACTGGCTTTTCTGTTTCATGTCTCTCATGAACACTCATGTGAACCTAATCCTAATGCAATAATACATTTCCCTACATTCAACACCAGAGGGCATATTGTGGGCTAATTAATGTGTCACAGACACCAGAAAGACCCATGTGGAAGTTGGGCTCACTTCTGTAGGCTACAGGGCGCCCCCTTCTGGTTTCTCTAAAGAACTGCAGGAAGACAGATATTTACATTCACAAAAGATATAAAATGGTGATTTCTTTCTTTCACTGTATAACTAACTACACACTTACCATCAATTGATTATGAGATCTGAATAGAATGTGTTTTGTCATGAGCAAAAAGAATGTATGATTTAATGTTACATCGCCAAGTGCATTACTGGTGAATGACTGATGTAGCAAAAAAAAAAAAATCTAAATCATTTATAGACCTTTCAATTTGACTCAATTTTTCAAATTTAAAACCTGTAACTAATTACAATCATTGCATTTGACTAATTTTGACTCTGGTCTTTGAGGGTTTGAGGCTCACCAATGTGCAGTTCTGCTCTTTATGAAGCGGATACTGGCATACAGGACATCGTCCCCCTGAACTTCTGGAGTGCTTGGGCAGGACTCTGGCATCCTCTCCTCCTCGTGCAGTCTGTCTGGAGTGGTTCAACTGGACACTGGCATACAGGACATCGTCCCCCTGAACTTCTGGAGTCTGTCTGGAGTGCTTGGGCAGGACTCTGGCTTCCTCTCCTCCTCGTGCAGTCTGTCTGGAGTGGTTCAACTGGACACTGGCATACAGGACATCGTCCCCCTGAACTTCTGGAGTCTGTCTGGAGTGCTTGGGCAGGACTCTGGCTTCCTCTCCTCCTCGTGCAGTCTGTCTGGAGTGGTTCAAATGGACACTGGCATAGTGGACATCATCCTCTGCTCCTCCTGCAGTCTGTCCAGAGCCATGGGGCTGGATGGTGGAGTACTGACACTCATCCTCTGCTCCTCCTGCACCATCAGCACTGGGGGGACCAGCAGCTCTGCTCTGACCACCAGACCTTCTCTGGAAGCCAGTGTTAGAGTAAAGACAACCTTCTGGATCCTCCTGAGTTGAATAATGCAAGACAAGCATTTACCACCCAATCTAATTATGGACAGTAAATTTTATACCAGTATACAGAAATGCAAGACACGAATAACTCACCAGTCTCTCGTTGTCTCTTTTATTCATCCTGTGGTACCTGTTACAGTGTGAAGAATACTATTCATGAATCAAATGTGAAAAGTGAAACTGATCTGTACCTGAGTGAGGAGTTGCTAAGTTGCTAAGTTGCATGTTAAGTTGTAGACTTTGTGTTAATGTGCACATCGTCGTGCAGGAGATTAACATGCTAAGAGGAGATTTAGCCATCTGCATTGTGCTATGTTGAGCTAAGTAATAACAGGGATTTATGTGTCCTGTTTAGTTCATATTCAGGTTACCTTATGTAATGTACAAGAGATTTATGTTGCATAGAGTGATTCATTTGATATGAAATGGCGATGTGTAATGTTAATGTGTTGCTTATATTCCTGTATGTCAGTGTAATTCAGTGTGATACTGATTAGCCTTCATTTATATTTGCAGACCACACACAATCACAACTTGACAGTTGGCTTGTAAGAAGTTTTTTTTTTTTTTTTTTTTTTAAAGAGAAATAAAACAAAGAGTGCTTTTTTTGGTTTGGCCAATACAACATACAACACGCACCTGCTGCCTAGATCCAGCTTACAGTCCTTATAAAATAATCTTCGACCAACAGTTATATTTCATTTGGTTACTGATAGTGAGCTTAACAGCTGATAGTTTTCAAGTGACTTCACAACTTCCAGGTCTCAATACACAGTGTAAAATTTTATTTATTTTTTTTTCACTGACAATGGAATTTGTGTAATAGATTTTTTTTTTTTATTATACTAACATTCCCACAAAATAACAAAGTAAAATAAAATTTCAGTGACATAAATATATTCTTGCCATGTTTAAATACATCTCTGGTCACATGGTCACAAGAAATCTCACAATGAAGCATTTCTAGAGCATATTTATACAAAAAACAGTGAAAAGTATTTTAAGAAAAAAATCTGTATGACACCCATTACCCATCTCAAATATTTCATAAAATATATTTATGACTCCGAAAAACAAAATGCCGACACTCATTATCATCAGCAGCAGCAGCAGCAGCATCATGGTCATCAAGCCAGGCCACCTGTTTTAAAAATAAAACTAGGCTGATTTGAAAACAGTAAACAGTGAGTTCCCTCCCCATAATGATGCTCAAATAGAACTGGCCTTTCTGTTGCTTAAACTCATGTCTCTCATTAACACTGATATGAACCTAATTCAAACCTAATAATGCATTTCCCTACATTCAACACCAGAGGGCGTATTGTAGACTAGCCTATGTGTCACACAGCAAACAGTGACAAACCAAGACTGGTTCTCTTGCACACACTCTGCATCCAATGAACAAAGAATGTTGCTCTAAATGAGAAATGATGACAAGAACCTCACTCTGAAAGAAAACACACACACACATTTCAATTTCAAAAGGCATTAAACATTTTGTTTTAATGCTGTAATGCATTTCCCTACATTCAACACCAGAGGGCATATTGTAGACTAGCCTTTGTGTCATAGACAGCAAACAGACCCATGTGGAGGTTGGTGTAGTGGTGCTGTAGGTATACTGGTTGCTCAGCAGTACTGCAGGAAGACAGTACAATGACAGACATTTGCTTTCAAAAAATACAAAATGAAATGGTGCATTTCTTTCTTTCACTATATGACTAACTACACACTTACCATCAATTATTTATGAGATCTAAATAGAATGTGCTTTGTCATTGGCAAAAACCCTGTATGATTTAATGTTACATGACTAAGTGTGTATGACTGATCTAAATTGACCATTTAAATTCACCAGTTTTCCCATTTTATAACCTAGAACTAATTACAATCATTCCAGTCATGCAATCCTCTTCACTCTGGTCTCTCAGGGCTTGAGACTCACACATGTGTAGCTCTGTTCTTAATGAAGCAGATACTGGCATACTGGACATCGTCCCCCTGAACTTCTGAAGTCTGTCTGGAGTGCTTGGGCAGAACTCTGGCTTCCTCTCCTCCTCGTGCAGTCTGTCTGGAGAGGTGGACCTGGACACTGGCATAGTGGACATCATCCTTTGCTCCCAATGCGGTCTGTCCAGAGCCATGGGGCTGGATGGTGGAGTACTGACACTCATCCTTTGCTCCTCCTGCAGTCTGTCCAGAGCCATGGGGCTGGATGGTGGAGTACTGACACTTATCCTTTGCTCCTCCTGCAGTCTGTCCAGAGCCATGGGGCTGGATGGTGGAGTACTGACACTCATCCTCTGCTCCTCCTGCAGTCTGTCCAGAGCCATGGGGCTGGATGGTGGCGTACTGACACTCATCCTCTGCTCCTCCTGCAGCCTCAGCACTGGGGGGACCAGCAGCTTTGCTCCGACCACCAGACCTCCGCTGAGTTGCAGCGAGAACAAAAAACACATTTACCACCCAATCTAATTCTGCACACTAAACCTTATACAATCATACGGAAATGCAAATTAACCCATTAAAACCCGGAGCAGCATCTATGTGTTTTGCCCCTCAAGACCTGAAATAGCATATATGTCACTTTCAGTCATTTTGTTAATTTTAAGGCCTGTAAGCAATGACTTTCAAAAAGTACATCTGAAGATCATGGCTAAGTAAGTCAGTCCAAATACAATACAAAGCTACAGGCTCTCAAATGTTTTCTTATTTCATGCTTCTATCTGCTACAATGCCTGAGAAATTAAGCATTTAAAGGCGTTGACAATTCTTTCGCACTTTCTGAAAATCCTGGCAAAATGGGTTAAGGCGTGGATAACTCACCAGTCTCACTTTATCTCTTTTATTCATCCTGTGGTACCTGTTACAGTGTGAAGAATGACATTCATGAATCCAATGTGAAAAGTGAAACTGATCTGTACCTGAGTGAGGATCAGTACTGACCTAATCCAGACCAGCACACAGAGCAGGCCTGCAGCTCCACAGACTGAGACTCCTGCTGTCAGATACAACACCACAGAGGTATGGTCTCCTGTAAGAGACAAACAGATCAGGGTAAGTAATACTAGTAATCCGGGGCACAGAAATGCATAGAAAACATGGGAATCAGATATCCACACCTGTGACTGTAGAGGACACACTGCAGACAATGATGGACACAGCAGTAGAGTTCTCAGATCCATATTTATTCCTGGCCTCACAGTAGTACTGTCCTCCATCTTCAGAACTGATGTCAGTGATGTTGTACTGCTGTCCTGATTCTACTGGTACTACTCTACTGGACTCATTCACCTTAAACCAGGTGTAGTTCTCCACTGGTGGGTTGGCATCACTGCTGCAGGTCAGAGTCACTGAAGAGCCCTGGGTTACCATCACATCAGGTCTGATGGAGACTGTGGTGTTCCTTGGTGGGACTGAAGACATTTAATTAGCATAGTCACTTTAATTAACTGATGAGGTCATAAGTCTTAATGTAAATTACTTAACAGTTTATGTGGTTACAAAGGAAGTGTGAATACTCACACATGATATTCAGCTTCACTGGTTTAGATGGATGTCCCTCATGTCCTTTTAGAGCACAGGAATAATCTCCCTCATCTTCAGCACTGACTCTCTGGAGGAGAAGCTCAGAGTTGTGTGTTTGTTTAACAGTTAAATCTTTTCCATTCTTTCTCCATATCACTGGGGGATTTCTGTTCTGATTACAGGTGTGTTTACAGCTCAGCTTCACCTCCCTACCTTCAACCACTGGCTCAGGAACCCAGACAGTCAGATCTAAATGGCAAAGGGAGGAATTAGAGATAGAATTTGTGACAAAATATGATGATGATCTCATTTTTAACTGAAAATGTCTTTTTGTTTTTTCACATTATGGTCACCTGTGACTGACAAATGAACTGTAGTGCAGCTCTGCCATTTGTTTTTTTTTTTCTTTGTTATAATCCTTGCATTGTATCTAGTACTGTCTGACATCTTCACATTAGTCAGTTTTAAGGTGCAGTTGTTCTTATTGCTTTTCTCATTCCAGTAGTACTCCACACGGCCAGTGTAAGACGGGTTCTGAGCAATATCATTGGGTTCCTCTCCCTTCACTGCATTAATCAGCCAAAAGACTTTAGTAACGGCGTGACCAGCAGGGGGAGTGAGAGTGCAGGGAATGACCACTGATGATCTAGTCACAGCACAGATGTCATTAAGGGTGACTCTTGTCCAGTCATTCTGAGGACATTCACTTAGAACACCGAGTAGAATAATATTAAATGTAAGACGTTTCATATTTACAACATGCCATACAACATATATACATATGCATTTGTATAGTTCATATAGGACATTCAAATATCTCCAAGTCCACAAGTTTACATTAAAGACTAGTTTTAATTTTGTCATTATAAATAAGATGGTGTAATTCCAAATGATGCCCACCCCACGCACCCATCCTTCCAGCGCAAGCATTTCTTTTGATATTTCTCTCAAACCTCATTACAACATGCTCACCTTGTGTGATAACCAGTGTGAGTGACAGAGCAATCCAAAGTGCTGCCATGACTGTCCCTAATGCTGCTGTCCTGTAAGACATTGCATCCTGTACTTTAAAACTGTAAGATGAACTATAGAAAGTCATCTTTTTCATTTGTTTTTCAAATTAAGTTTCAAAGGTTCCCTGTGCTATTTGTACAACCGTGGCCACATGCGTTGTTGCATTAGCCCCACTGACAACCAAGACTCGTTCTCTTGCACACAGTATGCAACCAACTAACAAAACATGTTAAAGTGGCACTAAATGAGAAATGATGACAAGAATGACAAGAACCTCTCTCTGAAATATAACACACACACGCACACACACACACACACACACACACACACACACACAATTTCAACGGGCATTAAACATTTTGTGTTGCATTGAGTGTAATGAATGAAATGAGAAAAAAACAGTCAGGAAAGAGATGTGGAGAGAGAGAGAGGGGAGAATTAGCCAGTAACAGCATGAGAGATATTTTATATTTCTTATGAGAAGCACACTCAACTCATTTCGTCAGCAACTAAACATGTTCACAAGAAGAATACCATTAATTATTTTCCACAAACACCTTGATGGCATTTTGAATAAAGGAAGCATGACCCATGACACAACATGTTTTCTTTTCTCTCTGAAATATCCAGTCATCAGAGTTTGTAGGGCACCCATATTTAACAACAGTCACAACACAGTAACAACTTTGAACATGCATCTGATATACATCATCCATCTGATGTATGAACGTTGTGTCATTATTTATTACCAATACACTTGTATGTGTTAATATAAATGTTTATGATATTAATTATTTATCATGGCCTACCTCACAAAGTTGCAGATGAATATCTGTTCTGATCAGATGTGTAAAATGTGTTCATTTGAATTCTAGAGCGGATCAACACTCTTGTAGCTGCTGTGGGTTTGCTGTGGAGAAAAAAAAAAAAAAAGAAAAAAAAAAAAACAACTAATGAGAGATCACCACAGTGATGAACTAGTTGATATTTTTAGTGAACGTTGCTGACGTTGTCCCTGTAAAATCCAAAGATTAATGTTACATTCACTTTTAAATGGTTTGTGTGATTTTATTGTATTTTTTTTATATGGCATCCTCCCAATTTTAATCTTAGGATTTACAGAAAGTGAACTGACCACCAACATTTTTTTTCTTTAATTGAAATAAAGTTGTTTTGGTAACAGCAAGCAACCTCTTGGCTGTTTTAAAGTCCTCATATCATTATAAATTTCAAGTGGTGTTATACTTTAAACATGGCCTACCTTGTAAAGTTGCAGATGAATATCTGTTCTGGTCAGATGTGTAAAATGTGTTCATTTAAATTCGAGAGCGGAATAACACTCTTGTAGCTGCTGTGGGTTTGCTGCAGAGACCAACAACCAATGAGAGATCACCACAGTGATGTACTGGCTGACATTTTTAGTGAACATTGCTGACGTGTTTGTTCCTGTAACATCCAGAGATTAATGTTATGTTCATGTTAAAATAAATTATTTGATTGTATTTTTTTATTATTCACAGCATCCTCCCAATTACATTATCTTAGAATGCTGGCAAAGTAAACTAATCACTAACAATTCATCAAATGACACATGTAAACAATTAAACAGCAACAATGCAATTAAATAAAGTTCTTTCAGTAACATTAGGTGAGGTTTTGGCTGTTTAAAAGTCCTCATATCAGTATAAATTTCAATTGTTGTTACACTTTAAACATTTGTGAGCCCCAAATGTCCCCCTATGGTTAGAATGACTTAAATTCTCTAGAAAGTTGCTTCAGTCTTCAGGGCCCGAGAACCCCTGTGGTAGGTCTGTGTTCTGAAACTACTTCACCACAACAGTGTAGCTGGCGTTAGACGCTAATGGGGTTTATTTCTGTACTTCCTTTCTCTGCTGTTATAAGCTGTTAGGTGATTTATTGAGGACAGGCAGTGATATAAGGTTAAGTGTGAACTGAGTAAACTCAGATAAAACACCACATTTCTTGGAGTTCAAAGGCTATATATCAGACAGAGGTAAACACACAACATGTATGAAAGAACAAGTAATGGAGGTTAGATGGCCACAAAGAGAGACCTGAATCCCTTACACAAGCACATTCATCACACATAGCTTCATCTTACGCAGAAACTTGGCAAATAATAACACTAAAAACTCAGGCATAAATGTATGTTGAAAATGTGTGTGTGTGTGTGTGTGCGTATGAGGAAGAGAGAGAAAGGGAGAGTGTGTGTTTGCGTATATGTGAGTGCCCTCTGCTGGACATCCATTGGAACAACATGAACATAAGCACATTCATAATAGGTTATGAAGTATTCATAGTGCATTATAATGATTGATGTATTTAGACACTAACTACTCAAAAATAGTTATGATGACACTGAAATGTGTTATAATGCATTGTGGTGCATCAGGCCTCTTATCAATCTATAGCCTGTTGTTTGAGGCCACTGAATGCTGTTGGTAGGATTTTGGTCAGTTTCTTCATATAAGTTACAGTAATACATAGAGGAGGCTATACATGGATATACCCAGATGTCTTAATATGGATGTAAAGCTGCTGTACTGTTTTCTTTGGTTACTGACAATGAGCATAACAGCTGGTTCCATCCATAGTGTTTATGTGATATCAAAACAACTGTCTGGCATCCTGAATGAATGAATGAATAAATAAACAAATAAATAAATAAATCTCACCATTGATCTTCATATGCAGCAAATGTTTTATTATTCCACTAAGAGTTGAATCCAGATGGTTGTGTAATAGCTACAGTACAGCACGGACGCCATGTCAGGAAAGTGCATTCAATATTCATTTACATTTACATTTCTGCATTTAGCAGACGCTTTTATCCAAAGCGACTTACATTTGTCAACTATCAACTATATCAGGGCCAGTTTGCCCTAAAGCAACTTAGGGTTAAGTGCCTTGCTCAAGGGTGCAACAGTGGCAGCCGGGATTCAAACACACAATTTCCAGTATTCTTCATAAAAGCTTTTTGGATGTCAGGCCTGTACAGTTAATGCAATGCAACTAGGGAAAAACAAACAAAAAAAAAAAACATGCTTACTGCTTACATTTATCAGTTAGAGGTGAAAAAGTGCAATAGCTGCGCTTTTTCCATCAATAAAAATTGTTGCTCTTTCTCTGTTCTTCACATTTAACACAAGGGGGCATATAGTGTGTATGTGTTAATGATGATAAACAGATCCATGTGATATTTAGGCTCTTGCTTCAACACTGCTGTAGATCACAGAGTGCTCCCCCACTGGTTGGTCAGAAGAACTGCAGGAAGACAGTGAAATGAGTTCAGCATAGCTCAGCAGATTATACACAGAACATCATTTGCCATTCTTTCACTTAACACTTACCATCACAAGATTATGAGATCAGGATAAAATGTGGTTTGTTGTGTGAAAAGAATTTATCAACGTTCCTTACTAGTTCATGTCCAATATCGCTTTAATATGGAAAAACAAATCAAAATAACTTACAAACCTTTCAAATTAACTATTATCTAGAATCAATTCAAATCTTATTATAAATTGTTATTTCTGATTCTGCCCTTTGAGTGTTTGAGACTCACCGATGTGCAGGTCTGCCCTTTTTGAAGTGGATACTGGCATACTGGACATCGTCCCCCTGAACTTCTGGAGTCTGTCTGGAGCACTTGTGCTGAGCTCTGGCATACTGATCACCATCCACTTTCGTGTCTTTGGCCTCTCCTCCCTCGCCAGTCTTGGTTTGCATCCTTGTGCGTAGAGGGCGCACATGAACATCGTTCGTCTGTTGCTGTCTTCCGGGGTGTGTCACTGTTGAACCACTAGGAGGAGACAGGGCCCGCTGGGGGATTGGAGTGATATTCTCCGCCAAAGATGGCGCTGATGGATCCGAAGACTGGTAGGTTGACTCAGGAGAGACCTCCTCCCTGCTTCCGTCACCTCGGCGCAGAGCTGCATTCTGCTGTTTCAGATTCTCAATTTCCGCAACTTGCGCAGCCATACACTGATCGTGTCGTTGAGACACTGCTGTCTGACGACCCATTTCAGTTCTCATCTTGTTTGCATCATTCTGGAAATTCTTGCTGTCAGTCTTCTCATCGTCCAATCTTTTGCGGTAGATCCCTCTTAAAGTATCCGTCTCATGTCGCCTCAACTGGCTCATCAACACCATGGGGATCTTACTGCTCCTTGCACTCGTCCATTTATGGAACACCCTTGAGAGGTCTTTAAAGTCCCACATCGGACCAACAAGGTGGATCTTCTCTTCTTCAATCACTCTTCTCTTGATCTCTTGACTCTTGACTCTTTCATCACACACTGTGACAATTCCCGTATCATTTCATTTCTTAACTTGCTTGGGACTTCTGTCCATGGGTAGTATATTCATCATCTGAATAAATTCCCGATGCTTCAGCCATTGTACAGGCTGCTGGTTTTTCTTTTTCAACTCGTAACAGCAATTGCACAAAAACAAAATAAAACAATACAAATAACACAAAATAGTGCTTCAGGAAAATCTATTCTCTCTTCTTCTCTCCCTGCGCGAGCCCAGTGTGGGTTTTTTTTCCAAACTCTTGCCAGCTGCAGTCTGCCAAGGTCAGGTTTTACACCCTACCCCCCTCTGGCACTCTCTCACAGCGAGACAGAAACAACAGAGTAAGTTCTCCCTTTAAACTTAATGATCGTTCATGTCATCTGTCTCTCTCAGACAGGATTAATTGCAATCTCTCACTTTACTAGTATCTTTTCAGTTAAGCTTTACATGACAAACAAAGAGCAGTTTAAATCAATACCTACTTGCATTAATTAACCCTCTTTGCACCTAAACCCATATCTAGGCTTTTCCGTAATTGTAAATGTTCAAAATATCTACAACATCAATCAAGACATGCAATATCTCAACACGCATACAGGATTGCACATAAATATTTAAAACATTCAATCACGCCACTGTCACCACTTTAACTCCGCGACTAGTTATATGGGATCCTCTCTCACTCTGAGCGTACACACCCTTGGAATTCCGTTCTTTTAATTTGCACGAATTTATGTTTACTCAAGCCTTTGATTTGTCTTATATCAATGATTTCTTGAGCTCATAAACCAATAACATAGGTACTTAAATTCATCCAACTTCTATTTCAGATAGTTATTAATTCTTAAACAAGGAAAGGCACCACCTAATGTAGATCAGAGTTGGAGTAGAGGCGTCCCTCACACCCACACTCCGTCAGCATTCAGTCAAGTTCAGATTCAGGTCAGCAGGGCGCAAAGCGCAGCTCCAGGGCAGAAGAGTTGGCAGCTCTCCCACTGGATTTTTGGAAAGTCTCTTAATCTTTTCTAGTATCAGGGTCACGGCACCATCTGTTAGATTTTGGGGCTTTTTCCCAGTTTGACTTTACACCTGAAGTCACTGTTCACCTTAAAGCTGTGTTGTGTTTTTCTTCCCAGCAGAATAGAAGATTGGATGACTTGGCGACGTTGGATCAGGATCAATGAATTATTATAAGATCAATTAAATGAGTTACAATTGTTGATTGAATAAAAATAAAAAGCTGAAGTAACAAAGCAAAGTCTAAAGACTATCAACCTAAGTCACTCTTCTGTCTCTCCCGTGAGGTTGAGACAGGATAACGAAGATGTTGTAGCGTAGCTTGTCTGGATCTTTCTCATCAGATGAAAGGAAAATGGGTTCTACATATACTTGAAAGTCTATTGTAAATCTATCCTAAACAGTAGAAAATAACTTGAACAGTTTCTAATCTGGGCAGAATTCCATATAAGTACATAACTCAGGGACACACTCAAGGGTTTAGATTTGAGCAAACCACACAAAATGTATGGCATTTAATTAATTTACAAATTTGTATCACAATTAATATACAGTATATTCAAAACTCATTCACATTTCATGAGATATGAAACAGATTGCAGAACAGGTTCAGATGGAATTGTGTCATTATCTGATATTATGTCAAATCACACAGGTTTTCATAAGGCTGGTTGTTCGGGTAGTGGGTAGTGGGGGTAGTTCAGACTCTGGTAAACTGTACTAGATTGGGTGGTTTTGGGGCTCAGACTGTGTTAAACTGCATCAGGTTGGGTTGTGTTGGGGTTCAGTCTCTGGTAAACTGGATCAGGCTGGGCGGTGTTGGGATTTAGACTCTGGTAAACTGGATCAGGTTGGATGGTGTTGGGGTTCAGGCTCTGGTAAACTGCATCAGGTTGGGTGGTGTTGGGGTTCAGGCTCTGGTAAACTGAATTCATTTGCATATCACCAGGCTTTCTGCATTCTTCATTCTCATAGTCCACATCAGCCTTAAACAAAGAACGTAATGCAAATTATTCAAATCACCACACACCTCGAGTGAAAGCCACAGCACACTACCAGTATAGAGCCATTCTCTGGGTGTTGAACAACCCTATGATTTGTGGCACTTTGTCCTAACAGTTGAATTACAGTGAATTACAATCTATTGATGCCCATCATACAACATGACCCCATCGAGTAAATTCTGAAATGTCCTAATATAATATAATATAAATGTCATAATATAATGCTTGCTGAATCCCCCTTCCTCCACACACACACACACACACACACACAGACACACTCTTACATGTGGGTCCATGTCCATCTTCCTAGAGTCACATCTAGGGGTGCTGGTGTTCCTCTTATGGTGTGTTAAACATACAGATCTAAAAATAAATAAATACATTTTACAAATTATTTGATATTCATATAATGCAGTGGTTCACAAACATTTAACTGTTACATACCCCAGATATTATACGCCCCATTGAGTACCATCTGCACCACAGACAGCCTAACAATTAATATTTCTGCATATTTATTCCTGCATAAACAACATGCAAACACACATATTACGATATCTGGTGGCACAGTTGTGTTGTAGGTAGTTGAAGTGTAAGATGTTTTCCACATATCATCTATATCTGTATACTGATGTTGAAAGCTGAGACCCCAATCACAGAGTTATTTTGAATGTCCCCTATACCCCAGTTTGATAATCACTGGTATAATGGATGTCCATATTGTCCATATTACATGTAACATTCCGTTTAATGTAAGGGAAAAAAAAAGCATCTGAGACTAAGTACTGACCTAATCCAGACCAGCACACAGAGCAGACCTGCAGCTCCACAGACTGAGACTCCTGCTGTCAGATACAACACCACAGAGGTATGGTCTCCTGTAAGAGACAAACAGATCAGCGTAAGTAATACTAGTAATCCGGGGCACAGAAATGCATAGAAAACATGGGAATCAGATATCCACACCTGTGACTGTAGAGGACACACTGCAGACAGTGATGGATACAGCAGTAGAGTTCTCAGCTCCATATTTATTCCTGGCTTCACAGTAGTACTGTCCTCCATCTTCAGAACTGATGTTAGTGATGTTGTACTGCTGTCCTGATTTTACTGGTATGGACTCATTCACCTTAAACCAGGTGTAGTTCTCCACTGGTGGGTTGGCATCACTGCTGCAGGTCAGAGTCACTGAAGAGCCCTGGGTTACCATCACATCAGGTCTGATGGAGACTGTGGTGTTCCTTGGTGGGACTAAAGACATGTAATTAGCATAGTCACTTTAATTAACTGATGAGGTCATACGTCTTAATGTAAATTACTTAACAGTTTCTGTGGTTACAAAGGAAGTGTGAACACTCACACATGATATTCAGCTTCACTGGTTTAGATGGATGTCCCTCATGTCCTTTTAGAGCACAGGAATAATCTCCCTCATCTTCAGTACTGACTCTCTGGAGGAGAAGCTCAGAGTTGTGTGTTTGTTTAACAGTTAAATCTTTTCCATTCTTTCTCCACATCACTGGGGGATTTCTGTTCTGATTACAGGTGTGTTTACAGCTCAGCTTCACCTCCCTACCTTCAACCACTGGCTCAGGAACCCAGACAGTCAGATCTAAATGGCAAATGGAGGAATTAGAGATAGAATTTGTGACAAAATATGATGATGATCTCGTTTTTAACTGAAAATGTCTTCTTGTTTCTTCACATTATGGTCACCTGTGACTGACAAATATACTTTGGTGCAGCTCTGCCATTTGTTTTTGTCAGATATAATCCTTGCATTGTATTTAGTACTGTCTGACATCTTCACATTAGTCAGTTTTAAGGTGCAGTTGTTCTTATTGCTTTTCTCATTCCAGTAGTACTCCACACGGCCAGTGTAAGATGGGTTCTGAGCAATATCATTGGATTTCACTCCCTTCACTGCATTAATCAGCCAAAAGACTTTAGTAACGGCGTGACCAGCAGGGGGAGTGAGAGTGCAGGGAATGACCACTGATGATCCAGTCACAGCACAGATGTCATTAAAGGTGACTCTTGTCCAGTCATTCTGAGGACATTCACTGAGAACACCTAGTAGAATAATATTAAATGTAAGACGTTTCATATTTACAACATACCATATAACATATATACATATGCATACGTATAGTTCATATAGGACATTCAAATAACTCCAAGTCCACAAGTTTACATTAAAGACTAGTTTTAATTTTGTCATTATAAATAAGATGGTCTAATTCCAAATGATGCCCACCTTCCAGCACAAGCATTTCTTTTGATATTTCTCTCAAACCTCATTACAACATGCTCACCTTGTGTGATAACCAGTGTGAGTGACAGAGCAATCCAAAGTGCTGCCATGACTGTCCCTAATGCTGCTGTCCTGTAAGACATTGCATCCTGTACTTTAAAACTGTAAGATGAACTATAGAAAGTCATCTTTTTCATTTGTTTTTCAAATTAAGTTTCAAAGGTTCCCTGTGCTATTTGTACAACCATGGCCACATGCGTTGTTGCATCAACCACACTGACAACCAAGACTGGTTCTCTTGCACACACTCTGCAACCAACAAAGAAAAATGTTAAAGTGGCTCTAAATGAGAAATTATGACAAGAATGACAAGAACCTCTCTTGAAATATAACACACACACACACACACACAATTTCAATGGGCATTAAACATTTTTTGTTGCATTGAGTGTAATGAATGAAATGAGAAAAAAACAGCCAGGAAAGAGATGTAGAGAGAGAGAGGGGGGACAATTAGCCAGTAACAGCATGAGAGATATTTTATATTTCTTATGAGAAGCACACTCAACTCATTTCATCAGCAACTAAACATGTTCACAAGAAGAATACCATTAATTATTTTCCACAAACACCTTGATGGCATTTTGAATAAAGGAAGCATGACACATGACACAACATGTTTTCTTTTCTCCCTGAAATATCCAGTCATCAGAGTTTGTAGGGCACCCATATTTAAGAACAGTCACAACACAGTAACAACTCTGAACAAGCATCTGATATACATCATCCATCTGATATATGAACGTTGTGTCATCATTTATTACCAATACACTTGTATGTGTTAATATAAATGTTTATGATATCAACTATTTATCATGGCCTACCTCACAAAGTTGCAGATGAATATCTGTTCTGATCAGATGTGTGAAATGTGTTCATCTGAATTCTAGAGCGGATCAACACTCTTGTAGCTGCTGTGGGTTTGCTGTGGAGAAAAAAAAAGAAAAAAAAAAGCAACCAATGAGAGATCACCACAGTGATGAACTAGTTGACATTTTTAGTGAACGTTGCTGACGTGCTTGTCCCTGTAAAATCCAAAGATTAATGTTACATTCACTTTTAAATGGTTTGTGTGATTTTATTGTAATTTTTTTTACGGCATCCTCCCAATTTTAATCTTAGGATTTACAGAAAGTGAACTGACCACCAACATTTTTTTTTTTCTTTCATTGAAATAAAGTTGTTTTGGTAACAGCAAGCAACCTCTTGGCTGTTTTAAAGTCCTCATATCATTATAAATTTCAAGTGGTGTTATACTTTAAACATGGCCTACCTTGTAAAGTTGCAGATGAATATCTGTTCTGGTCAGATGTGTAAAATGTGTTCATTTGAATTCGAGAGCGGAACAACACTCTTGCAGCTGCTGTGGGTTTGCTGCAGAGACCAACAACCAATGAGAGATCACCACAGTGATGTACTGACTGACATTTTTAGTGAACATTGCTGACGCGTTTGTTCCTGTAACATCCAGAGATTAATGCTATGTTCATGTTAAAATAAATTATTTGATTGTATTTTTTTATTATTCACAGCATCCTCCCAATTACATTATCTTAGAATTCTGGCAAAGTAAACTGATCACTAACAATTCATCAAATGACACATGTAAACAATTAAACAGCAACAATGCAATTAAATAAAGTTCTTTCAGTAACATTAGGTGAGTTTTTGGCTATTTAAAAGTCCTCTTATCAGTATAAATTTCAATTGTTGTTACACTTTAAACATTTGTGAGCCCCAAATGTCCCCCTATGGTTAGAATGACCTAAATTCTCTAGAAAGTTGCTTCAGTCTTAAGGGCCCGAAAACCCCTGTGGTAGGTCTGTGTTCTGAAACTACTTCACCACAACAGTGTAGCTGGCGTTAGACGCTAATGGGGTTTATTTCTGTACTTCCTTTCTCTGCTGTTATAAGCTGTTAGGTGATTTATTATTGAGTGCTCTGACAGGCAGTGATATAAGGTTAAGTGTGAACTGAGTAAACTCAGATAAAACACAACATTTCTTGGAGTTCAAAGGCTATATATCAGGCAGAGGTAAACACACAACATGTATGAAAGAAGAAATAATGGAGGTGGTTAGATGGCCACAGAGAGAGACCTGAATCCCTTACACAAGCACATTTACACACATAGCTTCATCTTACGCAGAAGCTTGGCAAATAATAACACTAAAAAGTCAAGCAAAAATGTATGTTGAATATGTCTGTGTTTGTGTGCGTATGAGAGAGAGAGAGAAAGAGAGAGTGTGTTTGCGTATATGTGAGTGCCCTCTGCTGGACATCCATTGGAACAACATGAACATAAGCACATTCAGAATAGGTTATGAAGTATTCATAGTGCATTGTAATGATTGACGTATTTGAGATATTAACTATTCAAAAATAGTTATGATGACACTGAAATGTGTTACAATGCATTGTGGTGCATCAGGCTCAGCTTATTCTTATCAATCTATAGCCTGCTGTTTGAGGTCACTGAGTGCTGTTGGTAGGAAAAAGAATGAAAAAATTTGCTAATACTAATTAAATGGAGCACAGAAACTTACTTTCAGTTTAATCTTCATATGCCTCATTCAGTTAATGTTAGTTGCTGGATCGTCATTCTGTTTATGTTGCACCAAATTGTCTTGTTCATTTCCCTACAGACAGTACTTGGTGACCTCAAACAACAGGGCTAAATGGCTATAAATTCTTTATTGATCTAACTCAATGCACTGGTTTTGCTCAGTTTCTTCATATGTGTTACAGTAATACATGAAGGAGGCTATACATGGATATACCCAGATGTCTTAATATGGATGTAAAGCTGCTGTACTGTTTTCTTTGGTTACTGACAATGAGTTTAACAGCTGGTTCCATCCATAGTGTTTATGTGATATCAAAACAACTGTCTGGCATCCTGAATGAATGAATGAATAAATAAACAAATAAATAAATAAATCTCACCATTGATCTTCATATGCAGCAAATGTTTTATTATTCCACTAAGAGTTGAATCCAGATGGTTGTGTAATAGCTACAGTACAGCACGGACGCCATGTCAGGAAAGTGCATTCAATAGTCATTTACATTTACATTTACATTTCTGCGTTTAGCAGACGCTTTTATCCAAAGCGACTTACATTTGTCAACTATCAACTATATCAGGGCCAGTTTGCCCTAAAGCAACTTAGGGTTAAGTGCCTTGCTCAAGGGTGCGACAGTGGCAGCCGGGATTCAAACACACAATTTCCAGTACTCCTCATGAAAGCTTTTCGGACGTTAGGCCTGCACAGTTAATGCAATGCAACTAGGGAAAAACAAACAAACAAACATGCTTACTGCTTACATTTATCAGTTAGAGGTGAAAAAGTGCAATAGCTGCACTTTTCCCATAAATACAAATTGTTGCTCTTTCTCTGTTCTTCATATTTAACACAAGGGGGCATATAGTGTATGTGTGTTAATGATGATAAACAGATCCATGTGATATTTAAGTTCTTGCTTCAACACTGCTGTAGATCACAGAGTGCTCCCCCACTGGTTGGTCAGAAGAACTGCAGGAAGACAGTGAAATGATGTAGAGTTCAGCACAGCTTAGCAGATTATACACAGAACATCATTTGCCATTCTTTCACTTAACACTTACTATCACAAGATTATGAGATCAGGATAAAATGTGGTTTGTTGTGTGAAAAGAATTTATCAACGTTCCTTACTAGTTCATATCCATTTAATGTGGAAAAACAAATCAAAATAACTTACAAACCTTTCAAATTTACTATTATCTAGAATCAATTCAAATCTTATTATAAATGTTTATTCCTGATTCTGCCCTTTGAGTGTTTGAGACTCACCAATGTGCAGGTCTGCCCTTTTTGAAGTGGATACTGGCATACTGGACATCGTCCCCCTGAACTTCTGGAGTCTGTCTGGAGCACTTGGGCTGAGCTCTGGCATACTGATCATCATCCACTTTCGTGTCTTTGGCCTCTCCTCCCTCGCCAGTCTTGGTTTGCATCCTTATGCGTAGAGGGCGCACATGAACATCGTTCATCTGTTGCTGTCTTCCGGGGTGTGTCGCTGTTGAACCACTAGGAGGAGACAGGGCCCGCTGAGGGATTGGAGTGACATTCTCCGCCAAAGATGGCGCTGATGGATCCGAAGACTGGTAGGTTGACTCAGGAGAGACCTCCTCCCCGCTTCCGTCACCTCGGCGCAGAGCCGCATTCTGCTGTTTCAGATTCTCAATTTCCGCAACTTGCGCAGCCATACACTGATCGTGTCGTTGAGACACTGCTGTCTGACGACCCATTTCAGTTCTCATCTTGTTTGCATCATTCTGGAAATTCTTGCTGTCAGTCTTCTCATCGTCCAATCTTTTGCGGTAGATCCCTCTTAAAGTATCCATCTCATGTCGCCTCAACTGGCTCATCAACACCATGGGGATCTTACTGCTCCTTGCACTCGTCCATTTATGGAACACCCTTGAGAGGTCTTTAAAGTCCCACATCGGACCAACAAGGTGGATCTTCTCTTCTTCAATCACTCTTCTCTTGATTTTGTCCAGTTTAAACTCTTTCATCACACACTGTGACAATTCCCGTATAATTTCATTTCTTAACTTGCTTTGGGACTTCTGTTCATGGGTAGTATATTCATCATCTGAATAAATTCCCGATGCTTCAGCCATTGTACAGGCTGCTGGTTTTTCTTTTTCAACTCGTAACAGCAATTGCACAAAAACAAAATAAAACAATACAAATAACACAAAATAGTGCTTCAGGAAAATCTATTCTCTCTTCTTCTCTCCCTGCGCGAGCCCAGTGTGGGTTTTTTTTCTAAACTCTTGCCAGCTGCAGTCTGTCAAGGTCAGGTTTTACACCCTACCCCCCTCTGGCACTCTCTCACAGCGAGACAGAAACAACAGAGTAAATTTTCTCTTTGAACTTAATGATCGTTCATGTAATCTGCCTCTCTCAGACAGGATTAATTGCAATCTCTCACTTTACTAGTATCTTTTCAGTTAAGCTTTACATGACAAACAAAGAGCAGTTTAAATCAATACCTACTTGCATTAATTAACCCTCTTTGCACCTAAACCCATATCTAGGCTTTTCCGTAATTGTAAATGTTCAAAATATCTACAACATCAATCAAGACATGCAATATCTCAACACTGCATACAGGATTGCACATAAATATTTTAAAACATTCAATCACGCCACTGTCACTACTTTAACTCCTCGACTAGTTATATGGGATCCTCTCTAACCCTGGGCGTACACACCCTTGGAATTCCGTTCTTTTAAATTTGCACGAATTGACGTTTACTGAAGCCTATGATTTCTTGAGCTCATAAACCAATGACATAGGTACTTAAATTCATCCAACTTCTATTTCAGATAGTTATTAATTCTTAAACTAGGAAAGGCACCACCTAATGTAGATCAGAGTTGGAGTAGAGGTGTCCCTCACACCCACGCTCCGTCAGCATGCAGTCAAGTTCAGATTCAGGTCAGCAGGGCACAAAGCGCAGCTCCAGGGCAGAAGAGTTGGCAGCTCTCCCACTGGATTTTTGGAAAGTCTCTTAATCTTTTCTAGTATCAGGGTCACGGTGTCAGGTCTGCATCGGACCTGGTCACGGCCACGCCCCCTCACTCAACGTCACAGACTCACAGCTCGTCTCCTCGTTTGCATTCACCTCCTCATGCACGATCACCTTCACCTGAGCCCTAATTGGTGTCACCTGGTCTCCACCCTATTTAAGCCTCCCTCTTGCTTCACATGGTGTCTGGCCTCGTCAATGTTATCTCGGACTTCTCACGTGTGTGGTGTGTTTCTGCCGTCTCCCGCGTCCTCCCGCGTCCTCCCGCGTCCTCCCGCGTCCTCCCGCGTCCTCCCGCGTCCTCCCGCGTCTTCCCGCGTCTTCCCGCGTCTTCCCGCGTCTTCCCGCGTCTTCCCGTGTCTTCTGCCCCGCGAGCCTAGACTCCCGTGTCGGTATTGTTCTTCTCTGTGTTTCCTAGTTGCCTGTTCCTGTACGTTTGTGTTAGCCTCCTTATTCCCCAGTTTGTGTATTTACTTCTGAACCCCAGTGTGTTTTCCGTTATACCCTCCGTTATAGTAACGGACGTGGCCTTAGTTATTCCCCCTGTTAGTTTATCTTCTGTGAGTTAACCATTGTACCCTCCGTTATAGTAACGGACGTGGCTTTTGTTATTTCCCTGTTTTGGTGATTGGAATAAACCCTTTACCGTTACCACTGCCTCCGCCTGTCTGTGCCTGACACACGGCACCATCTGTTAGATTTTGGGGCTTTTTCCCAGTTTGACTTTACACCTGAAGTCACTGTTCACCTGTTCACCTGTTCACCTGTCACTGTTCAAAGTTGCGTTGTGCAGAATAGAAGATTGGATGACTTAGTGACGTTGGATCAGGATCAATGATTTATTACAATTACAATTACAATTGATTGAATAAAAATAAAAAGCTGAAGTAACAAAGCAAAGTCTAAAGACTATCAACCTAAGTCACTCTTCTGTCTCTCCCGTGAGGTTGAGACAGGATAACGAAGATGTTGTAGCGTAGCTTGTCTGGATCCTTCTCATCAGATGAAAGGAAAATGGGTTCTACATATACTTGAAAGTCTAATTGTAAATCTATCCTAAACAGTAGAAAATAACTTGAACAGTGTCTAATCTGGGCGGAATTCCATATAAGTACATAACTCAGGAACGCACTCAAGGGTTTAGATTTGAGCAAACAACACAAAATGTATGGCATTTAATTAATTTACAAATATGTATCACAATTAATATACAGTATATTCAAAACTCATTCACATTTCATGAGATATGAAACAGATTGCAGAACAGGTTCAGATGGAATTGTGTCATTATCTGATATTATGTCAAATCACACAGGTTTTCATAAGGCTGGTTGTTCGGGTAGTGGGTAGTGGGGGTAGTTCAGACTCTGGTAAACTGTACTAGATTGGGTGGTTTTGGGGCTCAGACTGTGTTAAACTGCATCAGGTTGGGTTGTGTTGGGGTTCAGTCTCTGGTAAACTGGATCAGGCTGGGCGGTGTTGGGATTTAGACTCTGGTAAACTGGATCAGGTTGGATGGTGTTGGGGTTCAGGCTCTGGTAAACTGCATCAGGTTGGGTGGTGTTGGGGTTCAGGCTCTGGTAAACTGAATTCATTTGCATATCACCAGGCTTTCTGCATTCTTCATTCTCATAGTCCACATCAACCTTAAACAAAGAACGTAATGCAAATTATTCAAATCACCACACACCTCGAGTGAAAGCCACAGCACACTACCAGTATAGAGCCATTCTCTGGGTGTTGAACAACCCTATGATTTGTGGCACTTTGTCCTAACAGTTGAATTACAGTGAATTACAATCTATTGATGCCCATCATACAACATGACCCCATCAAGTAAATTCTGAAATGTCCTAATATAATATAATATAAATGTCATAATATAATGCTTGCTGAATCCCCCTTCCTCCACACACACACACACACACACACAGACACACTCTTACATGTGGGTCCATGTCCATCTTCCTAGAGTCACATCTAGGGGTGCTGGTGTTCCTCTTATGGTGTGTTAAACATACAGATCTAAAAATAAATAAATACATTTTACAAATTATCTGATATTCATATAATGCAGTGGTTCACAAACATTTAACTGTTACATACCCCAGATATTATACGCCCCATTGAGTACCATCTGCACCACAGACAGCCTAACAATTAATATTTCTGCATATTTATTCCTGCATAAACAACATGCAAACACACATATTACGATATCTGGTGGCACAGTTGTGTTGTAGGTAGTTGAAGTGTAAGATGTTTTCCACATATCATCTATATCTGTATACTGATGTTGAAAGCTGAGACCCCAATCACAGAGTTATTTTGAATGTCCCCTATACCCCAGTTTGATAATCACTGGTATAATGGATGTCCATATTGTCCATATTACATGTAACATTCCGTTTAATGTAAGGGAAAAAAAAAGCATCTGAGACTAAGTACTGACCTAATCCAGACCAGCACACAGAGCAGACCTGCAGCTCCACAGACTGAGACTCCTGCTGTCAGATACAACACCACAGAGGCATGGTCTCCTGTAAGAGACAAACAGATCAGGGTAAGTAATACTAGTAATCCGGGGCACAGAAATGCATAGAAAACATGGGAATCAGATATCCACACCTGTGACTGTAGAGGACACACTGCAGACAGTGATGGACACAGCAGTAGAGTTCTCAGCTCCATATTTATTCCTGGCCTCACAGTAGTACTGTCCTCCATCTTCAGAACTGATGTCAGTGATGTTGTACTGCTGTCCTGATCCTACTGGTGTGGACTCATTCACCTTAAACCAGGTGTAGTTCTCCACTGGTGGGTTGGCATCACTGCTGCAGGTCAGAGTCACTGAAGAGCCCTGGGTTACCATCACATCAGGTCTGATGGAGACTGTGGTGTTCCTTGGTGGGACTAAAGACATGTAATTAGCATAGTCACTTTAATTAACTGATAAGGTCATAAGTCTTAATGTAAATTACTTAACAGTTTCTGTGGTTACAAAGGAAGTGTGAACACTCACACATGATATTCAGCTTCACTGGTTTAGATGGATGTCCCTCATGTCCTTTTAGAGCACAGGAATAATCTCCCTCATCTTCAGCACTGACTCTCTGGAGGAGAAGCTCAGAGTTGTGTGTTTGTTTAACAGTTAAATCTTTTCCATTCTTTCTCCATATCACTGGGGGATTTCTGTTCTGATTACAGGTGTGTTTACAGCTCAGCTTCACCTCCCTACCTTCAACCACTGGCTCAGGAACCCAGACAGTCAGATCTAAATGGCAAAGGGAGGAATTAGAGATAGAATTTGTGACAAAATATGATGATGATCTAATTTTTAACTGAAAATGTCTTTTTGTTTCTTCACATTATGGTCACCTGTGACTGACAAATAAACTGTAGTGCAGCTGTGCCATTTGTCTTTCTGTGTTATAATCCTTGCATTGTATCTAGTACTGTCTGACATCTTCACATTAGTCAGTTTTAAGGTGCAGTTGTTCTTATTGCTCTTCTCATTCCAGTAGTACTCCACACGGCCAGTGTAAGATGGGTTCTGTGCAATATCATTAGGTTCCACTCCCTCTACTGGATTAATCAGCCAAAAGACTTTAGTCACCGTGTGACCAGCAGGGGGAGTGAGAGTGCAGGGAATGACCACTGATGATCCAGGCACAGCACAGATCTCATTGAGGGTGATTCTTGCCCAGTCATTTGGAGGACATTTGCTGAGAACACCTAGTAGAATTATATTAAATGTAAGAGATTTCATATTTACACGATACCACATCAGATGCCACACATCAGTACCTGTGGGTACATATAGGACATTCAGATGACTCCAAGCCCGCATCTTTCCACTCAAGACCAGTTTGAATTTTGTCAGACTTAATAAGATGGTCTGGTTCAAAATGACCCCAAACCCCTTCTTGCTCAAACATTTTCTTTTTATATTTCTCTCAAACCTCATTACAACGTGCTCACCTTGTGTGATAACCAGTGTGAGAGACAGAGCATTGCAAAGTGCTGCCATGACTGTCCCTAATGCTGCTGTCCTGTAAGACATTGCATCCTGTACTTTAAAACTGTAAGGTGACCTATAGATAATCATCTTTTTATGTGTATTCATTTATTTATTTTTTATCAGATTAAGCTTTGTAGGTTCCCTGTGCTATTTGTAGAACCGTGGCCACATCCGTTGTTGCATCAGCCACACTGACAACCAAGACTGGTTCTCTTGCACACACTCTGCAACCAACAAAGAAAAAATGTTAAAGTGGCACTAAATGAGACATGATGACAAGAATGACAAGAACCTCTTTCTGAAATATAACACACACACACACACACAAACACACACACACACACACACACACATACACACACACACACAAATCCAAAGGACATTAAACAGTTTGTGTTGCACTGAGTGTAATAAATGAAATGAGAAAAAAACAGTTAGGAAAGAGAAGTGGAGAGAGAGGGGACAATTAGCCAGTAACAGCTTGACAGATATTGTACATTTCTTATGAGAAGCACACTCAACTCATTTCATCAGCAACTAAACATGTTCACAAGAAGAATACCATTAATTATTTTCCACAAACACCTTGATGGTGTGTTGAATAAAGGAGGCATGACCCATGACACAACATGTTTTCTTTTGTCTCCAAAATATCCAGTCATCAGAGGGTGTAGGCCACCCATATTTAACAACAATCGTTAACGGCAAAGTATTACCACTTTGAACACAAAGTATTACCACTTTGAAATATGTGTCATACGTGTCTGAACATTTATACATATATGAACATTGTGTCATTATTTATACTTTCATGATTTATATTAGGACAGTTTTCTTTTTTTTTTTAATGTTCCATAGTTATGTAAAGGTCTCAATAATGAAACGCTATAATGACATTCATTTAGTACAGAAGTGTGATACAAAAAAAGCACTTTACTAATATTATATTATATATTATATTTAATTACCAACATAATTTTAGTGTTAATATAAATGTTTATGATATTAATTATTTATCATGGCCTACCTCACAAAGTTGCAGATGAATATCTGTTCTGATCAGATGTGTAAAATGTGTTCATTTGAATTCTAGAGCGGATCAACACTCTTGTAGCTGCTGTGGGTTTGCTGCAGAAAAAAAAAAAGAACAACAACCAATGAGAGATCACCACGGTGATGTACTGGCTGACATTTTTAGTGAACATTGCTGACGTGCTTGTTCCTGTAACATCCAGAGATTAATGTTACGTTCATTTTAAAATAAATTATTTGATTGTATTTTTGATTATTCACATCTCGCATCCTCCCAATTACATTATCTTAGAATTCTGGCAAAGTAAACTGATCACTAACAATTCATCAAATAAACAACTAAACTGCAACAAAGCAATTAAATAAAGTTCTTTCAGTAACATTAGGTGAGTTTTTGGCTATTTAAAAGTCCTCATATCAATATAATTTTCATTTGTTGTTACACTTTAAACATTTGTGAGCCCCAAATGTCCCCCTATAGTTAGACTGACCTAAATTCTATGTGTGTTACCACACGAGAGTTGCTTCAGTCTTCAGGGCCCGAGAACCCCTGTGGTAGGTCTGTGTTCTGAAACTACTTCACCACAACAGTGTAGCTGGCGTTAGACGCTAATGGGGTTTATTTCTGTACTTCCTTTCTCTGCTGTTATAAGCTGTTAGGCGATTTATTTTTTGAGGGCTCTGACAGACAGTGATATAAGATTAAGTGTGAACTGAGTAAACTCAGATAAAACACCACATTTCTTGGAGTTCAAAGGCTATATATCAGACAGAGGTAAACACACAACATGTATGAAAGAACAAGTAATGGAGGTTAGATGGCCACAGAGAGAGACCTGAATCCCTTACACAAGCACATTCATCACACATAGCTTCATCTTACGCAGAAACTTGGCAAATAATAACACTAAAAACTCAGGCATAAATGTATGTTGAAAATGTGTGTGTGTGTGTGTGTGCGTATGAGGAAGAGAGAGAAAGTGAGAGTGTGTGTTTGCATATATGTGAGTGCCCTCTGCTGGACATCCATTGTAACAACACAAACATAAGCACATTCATAATAGGTTATGAAGTATTCATAGTGCATTATAATGATTGACGTATTTGAGACACTAACTACTCAAAAATAGTTATGCAGACACTGAAATGTGTTATAATGCATTGTGGTGCATCAGGCTCAGCTTATTCTTATCAATCTATAGCCTGTTGTTTGAGGCCACTGAATGCTGTTGGTAGGATTTTGGTCAGTTTCTTCATATAAGTTACAGTAATACATAGAGGAGGCTATACATGGATATACCCAGATGTCTTAATATGGATGTAAAGCTGCTGTACTGTTTTCTTTGGTTACTGACAATGAGTTTAACAGCTGGTTCCATCTATAGTGTTTATGTGATATCAAAACAACTGTCTGGCATCCTGAATGAATGAATGAATAAATAAACAAATAAATAAATAAATCTCACCATTGATCTTCATATGCAGCAAATGTTTTATTATTCCACTAAGAGTTGAATCCAGATGGTTGTGTAATAGCTACAGTACAGCACGGACGCCATGTCAGGAAAGTGCATTCAATATTCATTTCCATTTACATTTACATTTCTGCATTTAGCAGACGCTTTTATCCAAAGCGACTTACATTTGTCAACTATCAACTATATCAGGGCCAGTTTGCCCTAAAGCAACTTAGGGTTAAGTGCCTTGCTCAAGGGTGCAACAGTGGCAGCCGGGATTCAAACACACAATTTCCAGTATTCTTCATAAAAGCTTTTTGGATGTCAGGCCTGTACAGTTAATGCAATGCAACTAGGGAAAAACAATGAAAAACAATCATTCATTCAGGATGCCAGACAGTTGTTTTGATATCACATAAACACTATGGATGGAACCAGCTGTTAAACTCATTGTCAGTAACCAAAGAAAACAGTACAGCAACATTACATCCATATTAAGACATCTGGGTATATCCATGTATAGCCTCCTTCATGTATTACTGTAATATATATGAAGAAACTGAGCAAAACCAGTGCATTGAGTTAGATCAATAAAGAATTTATAGCCATTTAGCCCTGTTGTTTGAGGTCACCAAGTACTGTCTGTAGGGAAATGAACAAGACAATTTGGCGCAACATAAACAGAATGACGATCCAGCAACTAACATTAACTGAATGAGGCATATGAAAACTAAACTGAAAGTAAGTTTCTGTGCTCCATTTAATTAGTATTAGCTGCCGATTGGCTAATTGGTCTTCGTATGTCAATCAAGCAAATTTTTTCATTCTTTTTCCTACCAACAGCACTCAGTGACCTCAAACAACAGGCTATAGATTTATAAGAATAAGCTGAGCCTGATGCACCACAATTTTAGTGTCATCATAACTATTTTTGAATAGTTATCATCTCAAATACGTCAATCATTACAATGCACTATGAATACTTCATAACCTATTATGAATGTGCTTATGTTCATGTTGTTCCATTAGATGTCCAGCAGAAGGCACTCACATATACGCAAACACACACTCTCTCTTTCTCTCTCTCTCATATGCACACAAACACAGACATATTCAACATACATTTTTGCTTGACTTTTTAGTGTTATTATTTGCCAAGCTTCTTCGTAAGATGAACCTATGTGTGATGCATGTGCTTGTGTAAGGGATTCAGGTCTCTCTCTGTGGCCATCTAACCACCTCCATTATTTGTTCTTTCATACATGTTGTGTGTTTACCTCTGCCTGATATATAGACTTTGAACTCCAAGAAATGTGGTGTTTTATTTGAGTTTACTCAGTTCACACTTAACCTTATATCACTGCCTGTCAGAGCCCTCAATAATAAATCCCCTAACAGCTTATAACAGCAGAGAAAGGAAGTACAGAAATAAACCCCATTAGCGTCTAACGCCAGCTACACTGTTGTGGTGAAGTAGTTTCAGAACACAGACCTACCACAGGGGTTTTCGGGCCCTTAAGACTGAAGCAACTTTCTAGAGAATTTAGGTCATTCTAACCATAGGGGGACATTTGGGGCTCACAAATGTTTAAAGTGTAACAACAATTGAAATTTATACTGATATGAGGACTTTTAAATAGCCAAAAACTCACCTAATGTTACTGAAAGAACTTTATTTAATTGCATTGTTGCTGTTTAATTGTTTACATGTGTCATTTGATGAATTGTTAGTGATCAGTTTACTTTGCCAGAATTCTAAGATAATGTAATTGGGAGGATGCTGTGAATAATAAAAAAATACAATCAAATAATTTATTTTAACATGAACATAACATTAATCTCTGGATGTTACAGGAACAAACACGTCAGCAATGTTCACTAAAAATGTCAGCCAGTACATCACTGTGACGATCTCTCATTGGTTGTTGGTCTCTGCAGCAAACCCACAGCAGCTACAAGAGTGTTGTTCCGCTCTCGAATTCAAATGAACACATTTTACACATCTGACCAGAACAGATATTCATCTGCAACTTTACAAGGTAGGCCATGTTTAAAGTATAACACCACTTGAAATTTATAATGATATGAAGACTTTAAAACAGCCAAGAGGTTGCTTGCTGTTACCAAAACAACTTTATTTCAATTAAAGAAAAAAAAAATGTTGGTGGTCAGTTCACTTTCTGTAAATCCTAAGATTAAAATTGGGAGGATGCCATATAAAAAAAATACAATAAAATCACACAAACTATTTAAAAGTGAATGTAACATTAATCTTTGGATTTTACAGGGACAACGTCAGCAACGTTCACTAAAAATATCAACTAGTTCATCACTGTGGTGATCTCTCATTAGTTGTTTTTTTTTTTTTCTTTTTTTTTTTTTTTCTCCACAGCAAACCCACAGCAGCTACAAGAGTGTTGATCCGCTGTAGAATTCAAATGAACACATTTTACACATCTGATCAGAACAGATATTCATCTGCAACTTTGTGAGGTAGGCCATGATAAATAGTTGATATCATAAACATTTATATTAACACATACAAGTGTATTGGTAATAAATAATGATACAACGTTTATACATCAGATGGATGATGTATATCAGATGCATGTTCAAAGTTGTTACTGTGCTGTGACTGTTCTTAAATATGGGTGCCCTACAAACTCTGATGACTGGATATTTCAGAGAGAAAAGAAAACATGTTGTGTCATGGGTCATGCTTCCTTTATTCAAAATGCCATCAAGGTGTTTGTGGAAAATAATTAATGGTATTCTTCTTGTGAACATGTTTAGTTGCTGATGAAATGAGTTGAGTGTGCTTCTCATAAGAAATATAAAATATCTCTCATGCTGTTACTGGCTAATTGTCCCCCCTCTCTCTCCACATCTCTTTCCTGACTGTTTTTTTCTCATTTCATTCATTACACTCAATGCAACACAAAATAATTTCTCATTTAGAGCCACTTTAACATTTTTTCTTTGTTGGTTGCAGAGTGTGTGCAAGAGAGCCAGTCTTGGTTGTCAGTGTGGCTGATGCAACAACGCATGTGGCCACGGTTCTACAAATAGCACAGGGAACCTTTGAAACTTAATTTGAAAAACAAATGAAAAAGATGACTTTCTATAGTTCATCTTACAGTTTTAAAGTACAGGATGCAATGTCTTACAGGACAGCAGCATTAGGGACAGTCATTGCAGCACTTTGGATTGCTCTGTCACTCACACTGGTTATCACACAAGGTGAGCATGTTGTAATGAGGTTTGAAATATCAAAAGAAATGCTTGCGCTGGAAGGATGGGTGTGTGGGGTGGGCATCATTTGGAATTAGACCATCTTATTTATAATGACAAAATTAAAACTAGTCTTTAATGTAAATTTGTGGACTTGGAGTTATCTGAATGTCCTATATGAACTATACGTATGCATATGTATATATTTTATATGGTATGTTGTAAATATGAAACGTCTTACATTTAATATTATTCTACTAGGTGTTCTCAGTGAATGTCCTCAGAATGACTGGACAAGAGTCACCCTTAATGACGTCTGTGCTGTGACTGGATCATCAGTGGTCATTCCCTGCACTCTCACTCCCCCTGCTGGTCACGCCGTTACTAAAGTCTTTTGGCTGATTAATGCAGTGAAGGGAGAGGAACCCAATGATATTGCTCAGAACCCATCTTACACTGGCCGTTTCTGCTTAAATTTATCAGTTAGAGGTGAAAAAGTGCAATAGCTGCACTTTTCCCATAAATACAAATTGTTGCTCTCTCTCTGTTCTTCATATTTAACACAAGGGGGCATATAGCGTGTGCGTGTTAATGATGATAAACAGATCCATGTGATATTTAAGCTCTTGCTTCAACACTGCTGTAGATCACAGAGTGCTCCCCCACTGGTTGGTCAGAAGAACTGCAGGAAGACAGTGAAATGAGTTCAGCATAGCTCAGCAGATTATACACAGAACATCATTTGCCATTCTTTCACTTAACACTTACCATCACACGAT